>JAIOJX010000024.1:98676950-98986950 GCA_022376925.1 Tragulus kanchil
CTAGCTAGAGCGAGACCGCTTCGCAGGCAGGGGTCTTTCTGACTGCAGGTGCCAAAGGCAGCCATGTGTGCTGGTCAAACCTCATCTCCAGAGATGGCTCCAGTTCTGGACGTTATACCCCCATTCACAGGATTTTAGGCAAGTTATCCAACCCCTCAGAGTCATGATTTTCCTCATTTGTGCATCAGAATGAGAAATATCTACCTTTTGGGGTTATGGTGAGCAATTAGAGAGTAATTATGTATCAGCCTAGTGTGTAGGAAGCACCAAATGTGTTTCCTGTTGCTGCTTCTACTGCCATGCCTATTATTATTATTTTATGAGAATCTATAGGTTGATTTAGAGAACATTATTATGAGTATTCTTTCCATTATTATTACAGTCTCCTAAAGAAAGTAAGGATTTAAAGCAAAATGCTCAGGTAGATAAAATTATATTGGACATTCTCCCACTTCTCTTCTTTCCTTTTGGCTTTTCCAAATTTCTGACACTTTGCCATGTGTCTGATCATTACCATGGTATAAGGTTTTAGTGATGTGTTGACTACATGCCCTGTAAGTGTAAGCTCCTTAAGGTACAAATACTTACAAGGATGAATTCACACTTTCAAAGAAGACTGGAAATCTGATGTTTTTCTGAAAGATAGAAGTAATAAATCCTACAGACTTCTAGAACTTTAAAGCTGGACTGAAGGGGCCATCAAGTTCAAACCCTGAGTAGGCAAATGATTCACTGTTGGAGACAGGCGTGGCTGGTAGTGGTAGAGTGGGTTAAGTTAGTTGACTACTATGAATGTGTGAAACATGGTGTGACTTCTTATGAAGGTGTTTCTACTGAACTGCACTGTCACAATCTGCCATCAGTCTTGTGTTATAAGATTGCCTGTAAAGCTATGCACTGAAGCAGATGTTGCTGAGGACATCGTCCTGATCTTTTGTCATTTTGGGCTTGTCACAGTTTTTTAATTTTGGGGTTAACAGTCGTCAGTCATGAAAACTTATGTTATTCTGTGCGTTTATGAATCTGGTTTTTTAGAGCATCTTTTGTTCTGCAAAGACTTTGAGAGGAAAGTGTTCTGTCTACCATCCAGGATCTAGCTAGAGCGAGACCGCTTCGCAGGCAGGGGTCTTTCTGACTGCAGGTGCCAAAGGCAGCCATGTGTGCTGGTCAAACCTCATCTCCAGAGATGGCTCCAGTTCTGGACGTTATACCCCCATTCACAGGATTTTAGGCAAGTTATCCAACCCCTCAGAGTCATGATTTTCCTCATTTGTGCATCAGAATGAGAAATATCTACCTTTTGGGGTTATGGTGAGCAATTAGAGAGTAATTATGTATCAGCCTAGTGTGTAGGAAGCACCAAATGTGTTTCCTGTTGCTGCTTCTACTGCCATGCCTATTATTATTATTTTATGAGAATCTATAGGTTGATTTAGAGAACATTATTATGAGTATTCTTTCCATTATTATTACAGTCTCCTAAAGAAAGTAAGGATTTAAAGCAAAATGCTCAGGTAGATAAAATTATATTGGACATTCTCCCACTTCTCTTCTTTCCTTTTGGCTTTTCCAAATTTCTGACACTTTGCCATGTGTCTGATCATTACCATGGTATAAGGTTTTAGTGATGTGTTGACTACATGCCCTGTAAGTGTAAGCTCCTTAAGGTACAAATACTTACAAGGATGAATTCACACTTTCAAAGAAGACTGGAAATCTGATGTTTTTCTGAAAGATAGAAGTAATAAATCCTACAGACTTCTAGAACTTTAAAGCTGGACTGAAGGGGCCATCAAGTTCAAACCCTGAGTAGGCAAATGATTCACTGTTGGAGACAGGCGTGGCTGGTAGTGGTAGAGTGGGTTAAGTTAGTTGACTACTATGAATGTGTGAAACATGGTGTGACTTCTTATGAAGGTGTTTCTACTGAACTGCACTGTCACAATCTGCCATCAGTCTTGTGTTATAAGATTGCCTGTAAAGCTATGCACTGAAGCAGATGTTGCTGAGGACATCGTCCTGATCTTTTTTTTTAAGGGTTTTTTTTTTTGGCCACTTATGTTGGTCTTTCATTTATTCATCTTTGTTCTTTGGCCTGTGTGGGCTTCCCATTGCAGTGGCCTCTGTTGTCGCAGAGCACCAGCTCTGGGTGCATGCGCTCCAGAGCTCTGACTCGATAGTTGGACACATCGGTCCAGCCACTGCACGGAATGTGGGATCTTCCCAGGCTAGGGATCGAACTGGCACCCCTTGCACTGCAAGGTGGTGTCCTTACTCACTGGACCGCCAGAGAAGCCCCATCCTGATTCTTTTTATGAAGACACTTGAGGGGCTGTATCTTTCAGGTCTAAGTATCAGAATAGCTGTTGCTTCTGGGACAACTGTGTTCATCTCATGAATGCTCTGAACTTTTCATGTGATTGTTGATCTTCTGATCAATGCTTTGTGCACTGATGACTAGGAAGGTCAAGAACATATTTACATTCTATTTCTATGAATAAAAATCAATAGCTACCACAAATTGCAGATATTCATTATGTCTGAAAACTTTGTAAGCAGGTTTTCTCAGCTGGGTCCCACTGATCACTGGCATTCTCTGACACTGGGGATATTTTCTGGTGGGAAAGAGGAGTTTTGGAGTCCCTTGTGTTATGTACTTTATCTCCTTGGATATCCATGAGGTACATATTGGTATCTTAAAGGTTCTGAGAAGTCTGACAATTTAGAATCAAAACAGAAAGAACTTTTTAAGCTTTTTTAATCCTGTCCTCAAAATTAACAGAAAAAAGAACTTTTTAAGCTTTTATAATCCTTAAGAAGACTGGAAATCTGATGTTTTTCTGAAAGATAGAAGTAATAAATCCTACAGACTTCTAGAACTTTAAAGCTGGACTGAAGGGGCCATCAAGTTCAAACCCTGAGTAGGCAAATGATTCACTGTTGGAGACAGGCGTGGCTGGTAGTGGTAGAGTGGGTTAAGTTAGTTGACTACTATGAATGTGTGAAACATGGTGTGACTTCTTATGAAGGTGTTTCTACTGAACTGCACTGTCACAATCTGCCATCAGTCTTGTGTTATAAGATTGCCTGTAAAGCTATGCACTGAAGCAGATGTTGCTGAGGACATCGTCCTGATCTTTTTTTTTAAGGGTTTTTTTTTTTGGCCACTTATGTTGGTCTTTCATTTATTCATCTTTGTTCTTTGGCCTGTGTGGGCTTCCCATTGCAGTGGCCTCTGTTGTCGCAGAGCACCAGCTCTGGGTGCATGCGCTCCAGAGCTCTGACTCGATAGTTGGACACATCGGTCCAGCCACTGCACGGAATGTGGGATCTTCCCAGGCTAGGGATCGAACTGGCACCCCTTGCACTGCAAGGTGGTGTCCTTACTCACTGGACCGCCAGAGAAGCCCCATCCTGATTCTTTTTATGAAGACACTTGAGGGGCTGTATCTTTCAGGTCTAAGTATCAGAATAGCTGTTGCTTCTGGGACAACTGTGTTCATCTCATGAATGCTCTGAACTTTTCATGTGATTGTTGATCTTCTGATCAATGCTTTGTGCACTGATGACTAGGAAGGTCAAGAACATATTTACATTCTATTTCTATGAATAAAAATCAATAGCTACCACAAATTGCAGATATTCATTATGTCTGAAAACTTTGTAAGCAGGTTTTCTCAGCTGGGTCCCACTGATCACTGGCATTCTCTGACACTGGGGATATTTTCTGGTGGGAAAGAGGAGTTTTGGAGTCCCTTGTGTTATGTACTTTATCTCCTTGGATATCCATGAGGTACATATTGGTATCTTAAAGGTTCTGAGAAGTCTGACAATTTAGAATCAAAACAGAAAGAACTTTTTAAGCTTTTTTAATCCTGTCCTCATAAAACTTATTTGATCACAGAATCTTTAAAAAAACAATCTCAGAAGTTTCTAATTTTATAGGAAACACATTTGGGGAAATACTGTCTTCAGTAATCTGTAGTCAAATCCTATTTATTGAGATTCATGTCAGTACACAAGTTGTCTCTTGACAGGGTGAAACATGATTTTTTCTACTTGTGCATAGCAGAGAGAGAGTCCAGTTGTGTACATTGGACCACATGACTGATGAGGTCCCTTTGAACTCTAAAACTTGGTGATTCTTGATTTTAAAAATGAAGAAAAATGTCTCAAAAGCATCTGCTGAAAGAATTAAGAATTTAACTTTATGAATGTGAAGACTAAAGTTAGAAATCAAAACACTGTATGTAGTATTTCTCGTGCTGTTTATTCATGTCTAATCTAAAAGATTGCTTTAAAAATCATGTTTATAAAAACAACTCCCAGGAGAGTTTATGAAGGTGCACATTTCCTTTGAAAAGCCTCTAAGTCAAAAGCTGTAGGATTTTCATTTGAACTGTTGGGTGTAGAATTTACAATCCCCTTTCTGTTTTGATAAAGGCTTTCCCAATAGGGGTGATGCAACTTCATGGTGTCTCTCCAGGGAGTTATGCAACTATATTGGAAAACTCGTTCAGAGGCTCCATTGTTCATTCACAAGGCACTTTTGCCATTAAGATCCTCCATTCGCCATTAAAACTCAGCAAACAGAAGCCAACAGCAAGGTCCACAGACCCCCAGCATATGTGTATGACTTGGGTGAGAGCTGAAGACCTGCCTCAGACAACACACCCTGCTTCTGGAATTGTCCCATCGCCTTAACCAGTGAGCCACACCCAAGGGCAAGTAGCAAAGGAAAACTACCTTTGGTCCTGGACGTGGCACCTGGTGGCTTTCATTACCTTCCTCTCTGTGTGACTGCTGGAGGGGTGGGGGTCCCATTATTTCTCTGGGCTGCTTGTCCTTCTGAATGGGTTTCTGAGTTTTTCTCCCTGTTTGACTGTGCCTACTATGTGTCAGGTATTAAGTCACAAGGACACATATGCCTTTGTCCTTGCCCTAGAGGAATTCACAATGTTGAAGAGCAGATGGTACTAGGAAAAAACTTCATCCAATGTGACGGAGACTCCAAATGAGCTGTGTAGGCCATTTTGAGTCACATCTTAGAGAATGTGTTGGAAGCACTGATCTTACCATGAATAGAATTATTTTTTCTCAATAGTGGCAACCACCCTTTTAACGTGATTGTATGTCAACACAATTTCTTGACAGGGTGAAACATGATTTTTCTACTTGTGCATAGCAGAGAGAGAGTCCAGTTGTGTACATTGGACCACATGACTGATGAGGTCCCTTTGAACTCTAAAACTTGGTGATTCTTGATTTTAAAAATGAAGAAAAATGTCTCAAAAGCATCTGCTGAAAGAATTAAGAATTTAACTTTATGAATGTGAAGACTAAAGTTAGAAATCAAAACACTGTATGTAGTATTTCTCGTGCTGTTTATTCATGTCTAATCTAAAAGATTGCTTTAAAAATCATGTTTATAAAAACAACTCCCAGGAGAGTTTATGAAGGTGCACATTTCCTTTGAAAAGCCTCTAAGTCAAAAGCTGTAGGATTTTCATTTGAACTGTTGGGTGTAGAATTTACAATCCCCTTTCTGTTTTGATAAAGGCTTTCCCAATAGGGGTGATGCAACTTCATGGTGTCTCTCCAGGGAGTTATGCAACTATATTGGAAAACTCGTTCAGAGGCTCCATTGTTCATTCACAAGGCACTTTTGCCATTAAGATCCTCCATTCGCCATTAAAACTCAGCAAACAGAAGCCAACAGCAAGGTCCACAGACCCCCAGCATATGTGTATGACTTGGGTGAGAGCTGAAGACCTGCCTCAGACAACACACCCTGCTTCTGGAATTGTCCCATCGCCTTAACCAGTGAGCCACACCCAAGGGCAAGTAGCAAAGGAAAACTACCTTTGGTCCTGGACGTGGCACCTGGTGGCTTTCATTACCTTCCTCTCTGTGTGACTGCTGGAGGGGTGGGGGTCCCATTATTTCTCTGGGCTGCTTGTCCTTCTGAATGGGTTTCTGAGTTTTTCTCCCTGTTTGACTGTGCCTACTATGTGTCAGGTATTAAGTCACAAGGACACATATGCCTTTGTCCTTGCCCTAGAGGAATTCACAATGTTGAAGAGCAGATGGTACTAGGAAAAAACTTCATCCAATGTGACGGAGACTCCAAATGAGCTGTGTAGGCCATTTTGAGTCACATCTTAGAGAATGTGTTGGAAGCACTGATCTTACCATGAATAGAATTATTTTTTCTCAATAGTGGCAACCACCCTGCTAGAAGGGTTAAGTATAAATCAAGAACTCGTTTTGAATTCACCCAGGAGACTAGTTGACTGAACCTATTAACTAAAGTCCAGACTCTGACTTCAAGCAATTCAGTTCACTGCATTTCAGTTATTGGAGGATGAGACCATCAGGAAAGTGGGCTACTAGAGCTCACTCTCAAGTTGCCTGTTGTAAAGATGTTCTACGCATAGTTTTGATTTGAGGAAATTCCTGGAATTAGTTTTGCTTTATGTTGAATGATACCTAGTTTCCCAGTCTCAGGGCAGACAGAAAATAAATGGCAAGTTTAAATGGCTAGATAGGTGAACAAAGAATGGGTTTTAATTTAAGTTTCACAATATATTTTACCAAGTGCATGAACTTACTGGGCAAGCTGGCTCCTTGAATTTGCTGCTCTGTAGACAGCTGACACTGGAAGGTGGTATAGCAGGCCTAGGGCCCGGGTCAAATTTGTTTTGTTTTGTGTTTTTTTTTTTTTTTTTTTTTCAAGTTTATGAGGAAAAACCATGGGTGTCAACCATGTGACATAATTTCCATCAGTCTCTCGGGTGTACAAATAGTTCTCTAATTTGATGTTAGTAGAAAATATTTCACTTTAAAAATACTCCCTTTTTTGGACTTAGCACTTAAGATATCCCCCCCACCCCCCACCACACACACCTCAACATTTATTATAATTATGAATTGCAGCTGTCTGTGTTTATTATATTTAGACTTGATAGTATCGTGTCTTCTATTCTGCCATGAATTGAAACAATATCCATCCAGCTGGTTTTCCAGACTCCAAACGTAAATGGTACCCATCACCACATGGGGCTGACGTAGCATTTGGAAGCAGCATTTATGTTTCAGCTTTTCATTTGAAACTGAGGGATGTGCTCTGTCTAGACTTGAGAGCTTTGCCTCCCACTGTTTGTAATCATACTGTTCCTCTTCGCTTTTCGGTGGGTTTGTGTGACTCCTACCAGACCTCAAACTCTTTAAGAACAAGGAATGGGTTTCATTGATCTTTATATTCCATAGTTCATCGCATAAAGGGGGAGCTTAAGAAATATTTGTTAAACATATATACTTATCCCAGAAGTTCATAAATTGAGCCATAAGGTGTAGGTTTCCCTGGACAAGAGATGAACAGGTGACAGTACCATGTCTATAAGTCTCAGGCCTTGACTTTTGCTAATACTTTTAAAAAGGGGTAAGATATGCAAACAACAAAACTGTGAAAGTAAAATAAAAATAATTATATTTTAAAAAGGGGACAGGTAAAGGAATGTCCTGATAAATAAATGTGAGTACTTCCCCATTATCAGGATCTGAGGATCCTGATTTGCTTTGTGCTCAAATGAGACATTCTGCTTTGGGATCTTGTATGTGTGGATCGTATATTGTATCAAGAAGGGTTCCATGTGAGCTGTGAAGTGGAAGGTTTCCCTCTGTGGAAGGACTGAAGCAAAGCTGCTTCAGTGTTTCCTGTCTAGAGTCCCAGGAACACACTAGCTACCCTTTCTTGAGTATCCACCCTGTGCCAGATGTTCAAGTATATGATCTCATTTAATCTTTATAAGAATTTCAAGGCTGAGAGGGGTTAAATGACTTCCCAAAGGTGCTATGGACTTCTCTTATAGCTGAGTTGGTAAAGAATCTGCCTGCAATACAGGAGACCTGGGTGTGATTCCTGGGACAGGAAGATCACCAGCAGAAGGAAATGGCTACCCACTCCAGTATTTTGGCCTGGAGAATCCCCAGACCGAGGAACCTGGCAGGCTACAGTCCATTGGGTTGCAAGAGTTAGACATAACTTAGTGACTAAACTGCCACAAGGCCCTATGGGTAGACATGTCGAAAATCAGACCTAAGTGGCATTGTCCCAGCGTTCTGTGTCTCGGTGAACGAAAATTTTAGCGTACAGTTCCTCCAGTGAGAAATCCTCTCTCTATATCCAACTTCTGAGTCCTATGGAGATAACGTCCACCCACAGACTCCCTACTGGCTTTCTTGCCAGCCCAGCTGCCATCTGCCTTCCGTGGATGCCTCCCTGATGGTCTAAAGTAGACCTTCTCACACCCCAGCACTAAGCTTAGTGATCTTCTCAAAACTCACATATGATCTGTGATTTTCCTGATTAGAAAGCCTCTGGTGCTGCTTCCATTCACTCTTAGAGGCAAGGGTTCTTAGCCAGGCTCACCATGCCCTGCTGGCCTGGCCCCTTGTGACGGCCTTGTCTCCTCATTTTCTGGGCTTCTACCCAACCAGCTGTTCCCTCAGCTTGGAATGTTCTTACCGTCTCCTTCAGACTCTAGGTTCAGACCCAATCAACTGACATAGCTCAGCTCAACAGTGTTTTCTGCAAGGGACATTTTTGGTGGTGTGTGCTTCTCCACAGTATATTTATTTGCTTTATTATTAGATTAATATCTGGCTGTCTCAAGAGTCTGGAAAGTGCATGAGAGCAGGGGCCATGTCTGTTTTTCTTCACCAGATCTTGGTCTGGAACCTGAAGAGAGCAAACAGTTGATGAGCATTTGTTGTATATGCAACAAAAGCCTCCAGCAAGGGACAGAACCAAGATTTCTGCTGGGATCTGTGTGATCGTATATTGTATCAAGAAGGGTTCCATGTGAGCTGTGAAGTGGAAGGTTTCCCTCTGTGGAAGGACTGAAGCAAAGCTGCTTCAGTGTTTCCTGTCTAGAGTCCCAGGAACACACTAGCTACCCTTTCTTGAGTATCCACCCTGTGCCAGATGTTCAAGTATATGATCTCATTTAATCTTTATAAGAATTTCAAGGCTGAGAGGGGTTAAATGACTTCCCAAAGGTGCTATGGACTTCTCTTATAGCTGAGTTGGTAAAGAATCTGCCTGCAATACAGGAGACCTGGGTGTGATTCCTGGGACAGGAAGATCACCAGCAGAAGGAAATGGCTACCCACTCCAGTATTTTGGCCTGGAGAATCCCCAGACCGAGGAACCTGGCAGGCTACAGTCCATTGGGTTGCAAGAGTTAGACATAACTTAGTGACTAAACTGCCACAAGGCCCTATGGGTAGACATGTCGAAAATCAGACCTAAGTGGCATTGTCCCAGCGTTCTGTGTCTCGGTGAACGAAAATTTTAGCGTACAGTTCCTCCAGTGAGAAATCCTCTCTCTATATCCAACTTCTGAGTCCTATGGAGATAACGTCCACCCACAGACTCCCTACTGGCTTTCTTGCCAGCCCAGCTGCCATCTGCCTTCCGTGGATGCCTCCCTGATGGTCTAAAGTAGACCTTCTCACACCCCAGCACTAAGCTTAGTGATCTTCTCAAAACTCACATATGATCTGTGATTTTCCTGATTAGAAAGCCTCTGGTGCTGCTTCCATTCACTCTTAGAGGCAAGGGTTCTTAGCCAGGCTCACCATGCCCTGCTGGCCTGGCCCCTTGTGACGGCCTTGTCTCCTCATTTTCTGGGCTTCTACCCAACCAGCTGTTCCCTCAGCTTGGAATGTTCTTACCGTCTCCTTCAGACTCTAGGTTCAGACCCAATCAACTGACATAGCTCAGCTCAACAGTGTTTTCTGCAAGGGACATTTTTGGTGGTGTGTGCTTCTCCACAGTATATTTATTTGCTTTATTATTAGATTAATATCTGGCTGTCTCAAGAGTCTGGAAAGTGCATGAGAGCAGGGGCCATGTCTGTTTTTCTTCACCAGATCTTGGTCTGGAACCTGAAGAGAGCAAACAGTTGATGAGCATTTGTTGTATATGCAACAAAAGCCTCCAGCAAGGGACAGAACCAAGATTTGAACTCAGATGCTCAGTGTTTTCTGTCTAGAGCCCTAAATGGTCATGATCAAATGACCTCAGATGTGGGGACAGAGGAAGGTCAGAGTTGGGAGGCTGGCTCACTCCTCCCTCTGGGACAGGAAGGGGCTGTTGACTGAACTTGTGATCACTGAAGATTCACTGAGCTCCAGCCCCGTTTCAGGTACTCTGTTCATTCTCAAATTTAATCCCTCTCAGCAGTCCCTCAGGAGGTTAAGTAACTTGTCAGGTCTCCCAGAAGTCAAGTTTGAAGCCTAGATTCAAGCCTAGTCTATCTGTCCCTCCACCCATGTTTGTAACCCTTTGCTAACTGTCCTTGCCTCACCTGTTCCACATTTCCCCCCTCACCGTGAGTGCCTCTCTGACCTCAGTTTCTGTTCTTTTTCTTGTAAATCTGTACTCATTTCTTCTTTATCACCTGTCTCTTTCCTCTTCCTTGGTTCCTTTTCTCCATTCTTCCATCTTCCCTTTCCCCCTCCCTCCTAATTCCATTAGAGATGAGAACCACGATGTTATTTGCCTGAAATTTATATTTCAGGATGCTTTCTATCAGCAGCCAGAAGTCCTGCACACTAGGCAGCTTGACTGAACAAAATGCAGATGAGAATTATAAATGTCTAAACTTGTGTCCTCTTTCTTTCTTTCTTTCTTTTTTTAAAAAAACTTTATTTACTTTTGGCTGTGCTAGGTCTTTGTTGATGTGTGGGTTTAGCTGCTCTGTGGTATGTGGGATCTTCCTGGATCAGGGCTCGAACCTTTGTCTCCTGCATTGGCAGACGGGTTCTTATCCACTGAGCCACAAGGGAAGCCCCTCCTCTTGCTTTTAAGACTGGTTAACTCTAAGTTTTAAAATCACCTCTGATTCTGCACTTTGAATTTAGACTACTAAAGGTCGTAAAAGCAGTGTAAAGAAAGGAAGCTAAACTTCAAAACTGCCTTTTTTTTTTTCCTGTGAGAAGACCGTTATACATTGTGAAGATGCTTCTCAAATAAAATTAGATTCCGCCACTGCCTGCTGCTGCTCCCCTCTGCATTTCATCTCTTTCCTCTAAATCGCTGAAGTCTCTCTTGGGACACTAGGTAATCTTAAGAAAGAGCAGAGTGTTTGGACACCTCGAGTTCTACAGAGGGCTAAGGGACATTGATTTGCATTTCTGGGTCAGTGTGATTTCACTTTCATTTAACCCTTATGCTGACCCTTGTTTTTCAGCGCTTTGGCTCTTTCTGCCGTCCATTCCAGAGTAGGCACTGTCCTTGATCCACAGATTTGGTAGGTGTCCCCTGGCAACCAAATGCTTGCAAACCACCCGAACTCCTCTCTTCAGTGTTCCCAGCATCATTAAGGTCTTTTTAGTGACGAATTGGTCAGTATTATAGGTGTCTCCGAATGCAAATTTTATTCGCATTTAGGAAGGTAGTTTTGTGTGTTGATGGAAGATGATACAAACATTACAACAGTGTCTGTGGCTGTCCAGATTTTGCACCTCTTCCATGTCTGTAAATCCTTGATATAATGAGAAGAGTAATGGAGAAAGGATGGATGTCATCTCTTGGTATGAGCCATGCTAGGAATTCTCTGAAGATCCACGCTGTGTCAGAAAGAGAGACGTGACATGTATTTAAGACTTTAGAACAAGACTATTTCTGCTGTCTTATTTAGTGTAATTTCTGAAGAGGGAGCAAAGACCCCTACAAGATACATTACTTGCACTGTGGCAGGAACACGTCATTAGTTGTCCATCTGTAGTGAGGTCTACTTGGCTAGAAGACCCTGTGTGAGGTAAAGGTGCCCTGAGATTCAGCATGCTGTACAAAGTGGGATCGCTACTCAATGTCAGAATAATCAAAATGAAATACTCAATGACATGTTTGCCTCCCAAAGCTTTAACTCAATTGGTAAGAATATGCTTGCGTGTTTTTCTTAATTGTACAAGTAAATCATAAGTGTATGATATGTGAATTATTTCTCAAGCAGCTGTTTTAGAAAAGTGAGTATTATAGTGAGCATTATAGAAGAAACAGGTAAACGAGAAAAAAATAAAAACCATCAATTGTTCCCAGAGATAACCAGGGATAGCGTGATTTGTTTGCCATTGATTTGGGTATGTGAATACAAAACTGAAATAGTGTAACAAATAGTGTTGAAATCTTTTCATGAATTGTGAGCAGTACATATTCTTTTCCCTCTGTATAATGTTCTGTCATATGACTGTTTTATAAAAATTGAAACAATTCTTTATTGTTGGGCATCTAGATTGCCTCCAAGTTTTGGACAATGTATGTAGCTCTGTAATAACCATAATTGAAGCTATCTCTTTGAGCACATCTATGATGATTTCTTAGATAAATTTCTAGATATCTAGTTGCTCGAAGAATATGTATTCTTTAAGGCTTTAAAACCTATACATACATACATACACATTTCTTTAGAAAGGCTGACTCAATTTATAATGGCATATATACTATATATACCATTATATACTTATTCTTAGATACATTCCCCACCATTAGATATGATTTAAAGATTTTTTTTCCACCTTGACAAGTGAAAAATGGTATCTCATATTTCTTGTAATTTTAGCTCCTTAGATTCTTGATGAAGTTAAACATTCTTTCAACTAATTATTGTTCATTTTAAAGTTACTTATAATTCTTTTTTTGGTGGGGGGCACTTCTATGGGTCTTTCATTTATCTATTTTCATCCATCTTTGTTCTTTGGCTCCTGTGGGCCTCCCATCGCGGTGGCCTCTGTTGTCGCAGAGCATTGGCTCTGGGCGCATGTGCTCCAGAGCTCCGGCTTGGTAACTGGACACATCTGTCCAGCCGCTCTGCGGCACGTGGGATCTTCCCAGGCTAGGGATCAAACTGGCGCCCCTTGCACTGCAAGGCGGTGTCCTTACCCACTGGAGCACCAGCGAAACCCTGTTATAATTCTTTTGATCATTTGTTTTATGTGTTATCTTTCTGTTAATATGTAGGGTTTTTCAATCTGGTAAGACTCTACTGAAACGAAATGGATGTGGATTTTTCCTTAGAAGAAGAGTAGTGTAGCTGAGATCCCTTACAGAGGCAAAGCTTGCTCCTGGCTGCTTTCCCCTGTGTGTGGATGTATTTGCTGACTTCCTGTGTACCTCAGTTGTTTCCTGGCAGATATTCCCAAATCAAGCACCAGAAAGCATCAGCCTTACAAATAACTGTGGTTTCATTTTGAGATAAATAAATTAATCCTTAAAGTGAAATAAAGAATATAAACAGTTCTGGACATTACCGATCTTCTATTTATATTATCCATTTCCAAAGAATTTCAATTCAAAATATTTTAAAGGTCAATTTATGTTTTCTTTTAATTGGCATCTAGATTGCCTCCAAGTTTTGGACAATGTATGTAGCTCTGTAATAACCATAATTGAAGCTATCTCTTTGAGCACATCTATGATGATTTCTTAGATAAATTTCTAGATATCTAGTTGCTCGAAGAATATGTATTCTTTAAGGCTTTAAAACCTATACATACATACATACACATTTCTTTAGAAAGGCTGACTCAATTTATAATGGCATATATACTATATATACCATTATATACTTATTCTTAGATACATTCCCCACCATTAGATATGATTTAAAGATTTTTTTTCCACCTTGACAAGTGAAAAATGGTATCTCATATTTCTTGTAATTTTAGCTCCTTAGATTCTTGATGAAGTTAAACATTCTTTCAACTAATTATTGTTCATTTTAAAGTTACTTATAATTCTTTTTTTGGTGGGGGGCACTTCTATGGGTCTTTCATTTATCTATTTTCATCCATCTTTGTTCTTTGGCTCCTGTGGGCCTCCCATCGCGGTGGCCTCTGTTGTCGCAGAGCATTGGCTCTGGGCGCATGTGCTCCAGAGCTCCGGCTTGGTAACTGGACACATCTGTCCAGCCGCTCTGCGGCACGTGGGATCTTCCCAGGCTAGGGATCAAACTGGCGCCCCTTGCACTGCAAGGCGGTGTCCTTACCCACTGGAGCACCAGCGAAACCCTGTTATAATTCTTTTGATCATTTGTTTTATGTGTTATCTTTCTGTTAATATGTAGGGTTTTTCAATCTGGTAAGACTCTACTGAAACGAAATGGATGTGGATTTTTCCTTAGAAGAAGAGTAGTGTAGCTGAGATCCCTTACAGAGGCAAAGCTTGCTCCTGGCTGCTTTCCCCTGTGTGTGGATGTATTTGCTGACTTCCTGTGTACCTCAGTTGTTTCCTGGCAGATATTCCCAAATCAAGCACCAGAAAGCATCAGCCTTACAAATAACTGTGGTTTCATTTTGAGATAAATAAATTAATCCTTAAAGTGAAATAAAGAATATAAACAGTTCTGGACATTACCGATCTTCTATTTATATTATCCATTTCCAAAGAATTTCAATTCAAAATATTTTAAAGGTCAATTTATGTTTTCTTTTAATTCAGCTGCTTCCGGGGGGGGGGGGGGTAGTTTTTCCCTTTATTTTAGAGGTAGCCTAAGTGGGGTTAGAACCTCAAGACAGACAAAAGGAACTCCTATGCTTGGATCATCTCCTGGACTGGCTTCTTAAATAGAACTTGATGTTTGATGATACTATGTTTCCTTCTCTCTCTCCATAATTGGTTACATGCCCTTAAATAACTCTCCTCTTGGCCGGCACCTGCCTGAGGCAAGAGTACAGGGAGAGATGATTAAGCCATCAATTAGATCTCTTTAAGCATGCAGTATTTTCCAAAAATAAGATGCCTCATTGTTTCTAAGTATCATTCTTTCCCTGCTACTTAAAAATGTAAATATTTGTGGTATGACTGCACTCAGGCACTCACTCATGTGTGTATTACTTTACCCGTTTTGTTGCCTGATCACTCAACATTCAAGATATGTATTTTTTTAATTCTGCCTTTCAGAATTGTAAAACGTGTACATAATTTTTCAAATTTCTAGTAAGATTGCTGTTTTTTAATAACTGGAAGTCAGCCCTCTTAATAAGCAATGGAGACAGGATGGTGACATCTTAACCCAAAGAGGTGTGTGAGGCTAGGTAAAAGGGCCTGTGACGTCACCCACATCTAGAAAAGAACCACTGTCTTTAAACAGAGCAACATCCTCATTCTCTTCCAGATTGTGGGGAGGGAGGGAGGATAATACTTTAAGTGATAAAGTTGGCATTTCCCATCTGTTGTACTTCAAACATAGGCCTCCTCCTCTCTACCAATCACAAATATAAAAACTTTGCTGATGGTTTGACCATCTGGATTTCCCATCTTACTCTGTTTTCGCACCTGGATATTCAAGGCAGGTTTTGATGGATGTTTTTCAAAATTGCCTCATAAAACCAAAGGACAGACAAAACAATATTTTTCTAGAACTTGTAAACCAACATTCATAACCTGTTCCTTGCTCTTCAAATTGTTAATAATGTTAGTTTCAGCTGATTTCCAAAATGCTTTTTTGTTGTTGTTAAACAAACCATCACATTCTCACTCCCTACTCGTGTTTGCCAGTGTCACTGCTTAAGATGAAAGCCGTGGGTGATAATGGTCCCAAGTTCAAGATTAACCACAGTGAGTTCCATATTCAGCTTTAATTAAAATACTTACATACTCTTGGTTTGCCTTCTCTTATGGTTACCTGTCAGCTGGCAAGCTCTGCTACAGACAAAAGGAACTCCTATGCTTGGATCATCTCCTGGACTGGCTTCTTAAATAGAACTTGATGTTTGATGATACTATGTTTCCTTCTCTCTCTCCATAATTGGTTACATGCCCTTAAATAACTCTCCTCTTGGCCGGCACCTGCCTGAGGCAAGAGTACAGGGAGAGATGATTAAGCCATCAATTAGATCTCTTTAAGCATGCAGTATTTTCCAAAAATAAGATGCCTCATTGTTTCTAAGTATCATTCTTTCCCTGCTACTTAAAAATGTAAATATTTGTGGTATGACTGCACTCAGGCACTCACTCATGTGTGTATTACTTTACCCGTTTTGTTGCCTGATCACTCAACATTCAAGATATGTATTTTTTTAATTCTGCCTTTCAGAATTGTAAAACGTGTACATAATTTTTCAAATTTCTAGTAAGATTGCTGTTTTTTAATAACTGGAAGTCAGCCCTCTTAATAAGCAATGGAGACAGGATGGTGACATCTTAACCCAAAGAGGTGTGTGAGGCTAGGTAAAAGGGCCTGTGACGTCACCCACATCTAGAAAAGAACCACTGTCTTTAAACAGAGCAACATCCTCATTCTCTTCCAGATTGTGGGAGGAGGAGGATAATACTTTAAGTGATAAAGTTGGCATTTCCCATCTGTTGTACTTCAAACATAGGCCTCCTCCTCTCTACCAATCACAAATATAAAAACTTTGCTGATGGTTTGACCATCTGGATTTCCCATCTTACTCTGTTTTCGCACCTGGATATTCAAGGCAGGTTTTGATGGATGTTTTTCAAAATTGCCTCATAAAACCAAAGGACAGACAAAACAATATTTTTCTAGAACTTGTAAACCAACATTCATAACCTGTTCCTTGCTCTTCAAATTGTTAATAATGTTAGTTTCAGATGATTTCCAAAATGCTTTTTTGTTGTTGTTAAACAAACCATCACATTCTCACTCCCTACTCGTGTTTGCCAGTGTCACTGCTTAAGATGAAAGCCGTGGGTGATAATGGTCCCAAGTTCAAGATTAACCACAGTGAGTTCCATATTCAGCTTTAATTAAAATACTTACATACTCTTGGTTTGCCTTCTCTTATGGTTACCTGTCAGCTGGCAAGCTCTGCTCACGGAAGAGCTATTTAAAATGCGCCTTTGAAGCTGTCTAAGGGTGTAACATGACTCTGAAGTATTATGGACTTAACCATGTCCATAGACCTACATGCCTCTAACTGGCTCGGTCCCAGTTTTGGAATCCAAGGCCTGCCTTAGAACAATGCTGTAGGCCCCAAATTTCCTTTTTTCCTTAGTCACTACTCAAGCAACAATTTGCTTACTTTTGCTATTTCCTAATTTTTCCAGAGGAATGTCAGACAAGGTATTAAGCTTGGCTTTTCCTCCAGATACTATCAGTTTCCTCAAACACAGTTATCTCCCCTGTGGCCCCTGGAGCTCTCCTGGGGATTGTCGGGCCCCACTGGCCAGCCGCAGCTAGAGCTGGTTTCAGGGGGCAGGAAACCGATTCCCTTCAGCAAGAACAGCAGTGCAGATACAGCAGCTCTCATTGCTTTCCTGGCGATGATTAGAAAGTACCTGGTGATTTCAATATCACATATTTTACTTCCTTTTTAGTTCAGGTGAGGGACCTGGTGCAGTCTTGTGGGAGAATGAATCTAATCCTGCTAGGGTCATTTTTGCCTGCTGACTCTTCTCCAGTGGGATTCTGAATAATTGCTAATAACTTTGGAAGGTCCAAGGCACAAGGAGTTGATGAAATACAAGATTTGGGCCGTCTACTCTGAACCATGTAGCATTACTAATCAAGACGATACAAGAAGCTTTCATCAGGTGAAGAATGTGGTGTGGGAAACAGGTTGCTGCCTCCTTGGTAGGCTTACTTCCTTCTTTCTTTGTAGAGCTTTACAGTAAGTAGCCCAGAGTGAAACTAGAACTTGGTGTGGGGAAGGAGGATAGGGTGGAGGAACGGTCATGTTATTAAGTTATTGCAAATGTAGTGACTGGTGATTTTACACGTACGCATTCCACATTACAGGAAGCTCAGACATGTAAGTGACCATGCCCTGTTGGCCCCTCACCACCAAATTTTCCATTCCCTGCCCCTAAAATCTCACCTTCCCAAAGGCTTGCTTATTTGATCACGTCCATTACTTTTCTTTAGTGAGGGAGGAAGAGGTCCCTTGAATTTCATGAATAAGAAAGCAATCTACAGGAATCAACCAAATCTAAAGGGCAAAAGAGACTTTTTCCAGTCTTTTGCAGATTATAGTATGTCCCTCCTTCACCCCACAATTTTACCCTTTAAAATACATGTCCATAGACCTACATGCCTCTAACTGGCTCGGTCCCAGTTTTGGAATCCAAGGCCTGCCTTAGAACAATGCTGTAGGCCCCAAATTTCCTTTTTTCCTTAGTCACTACTCAAGCAACAATTTGCTTACTTTTGCTATTTCCTAATTTTTCCAGAGGAATGTCAGACAAGGTATTAAGCTTGGCTTTTCCTCCAGATACTATCAGTTTCCTCAAACACAGTTATCTCCCCTGTGGCCCCTGGAGCTCTCCTGGGGATTGTCGGGCCCCACTGGCCAGCCGCAGCTAGAGCTGGTTTCAGGGGGCAGGAAACCGATTCCCTTCAGCAAGAACAGCAGTGCAGATACAGCAGCTCTCATTGCTTTCCTGGCGATGATTAGAAAGTACCTGGTGATTTCAATATCACATATTTTACTTCCTTTTTAGTTCAGGTGAGGGACCTGGTGCAGTCTTGTGGGAGAATGAATCTAATCCTGCTAGGGTCATTTTTGCCTGCTGACTCTTCTCCAGTGGGATTCTGAATAATTGCTAATAACTTTGGAAGGTCCAAGGCACAAGGAGTTGATGAAATACAAGATTTGGGCCGTCTACTCTGAACCATGTAGCATTACTAATCAAGACGATACAAGAAGCTTTCATCAGGTGAAGAATGTGGTGTGGGAAACAGGTTGCTGCCTCCTTGGTAGGCTTACTTCCTTCTTTCTTTGTAGAGCTTTACAGTAAGTAGCCCAGAGTGAAACTAGAACTTGGTGTGGGGAAGGAGGATAGGGTGGAGGAACGGTCATGTTATTAAGTTATTGCAAATGTAGTGACTGGTGATTTTACACGTACGCATTCCACATTACAGGAAGCTCAGACATGTAAGTGACCATGCCCTGTTGGCCCCTCACCACCAAATTTTCCATTCCCTGCCCCTAAAATCTCACCTTCCCAAAGGCTTGCTTATTTGATCACGTCCATTACTTTTCTTTAGTGAGGGAGGAAGAGGTCCCTTGAATTTCATGAATAAGAAAGCAATCTACAGGAATCAACCAAATCTAAAGGGCAAAAGAGACTTTTTTTCCAGTCTTTTGCAGATTATAGTATGTCCCTCCTTCACCCCACAATACTTCCTTTGACGGGGCTTTTTTTAAAATAATGAAAACAAAATAATCTTGCCAGTAGGGTCATGGAAAATTTTACCAACTCCATTTGTTCACAGTTGCCCAACCTTCCTCATTTCTTTTCCTTCTTTATATATAAAAACTTCTTTTTGAACTTCTTGGATTCATTTTTCTATTATACAAAGCAATTTATAATGAAAGTTTATAATGATTTGAACAATGTTAAGGCACAGAAATGAAAACACATTCTCCATCCCCCAGTCCTATTCCTTCCAGCCACATACAGTTTGTACCTGGTCATAGAGCCAGGGTTTCTGTGAATCCTTGACGAGGGTGGTCAAGAAACAGAGAGAAAAAAGGAACTGAATATCAACCAACCTGTTTTCCAAAGATCCACAGAGTAAAAGGGAAGGGAGGAAAGAGAGCATGAACTAGATCAAAGAGAGATGAGAAGAAAGAGGCAGCCCCTTGCTCCCCTCTTGGGAGGCAGCTCCTTGAGGGCAGGGTTTCTGTCTTAACCATCTTTATAAGCTTATCTGACTAGGAAAATGCCTACCGCGTAGTGGTGCTGAATGAATGGACAGGAACGAAGAACAGGAAACAACTGGCTAAGGTTAAGGGGAGTCTGTTGAAATAACTTAGGTCTTTTCAGTTTATCAAAGGCTTACTTGCTTGAATTTTACATCTTGGATTTTTCATCTGTAAGCAGTCAGCATTTGAGGTTTAGCACTACAGGTAGTTGCTGCTAAATTGAGCGAATAGTAAAGATAAAAACCTGTGTGGAACAAATGTATACAGAGAAGAGGCTGTCTTTGAATCATTAAAAAAAAAAACTATAAAAGTTTTATTTGGAAAGTGCTTTTTAAAAATCTAAGCTTTATTAATAGAACCACTAAGTTCACATATTTAACACAATCATGGGAGAAATCACACTGTGCAAAACTCTTCTGTAAATAGTAATGGGTTCACCGAGTCATTTCTATCATTAACACTTTCAGGGATTTGTATTCTAAAGGTCATTAAGACTCAAAGTAGCTTCTGGGTCCACGGCCTTCTTCGGGAAAAAGAGACCCCGGGGAATTCTCCAGGCTTGGTGCCCTCCTCTCCCCCACCACCTTGGCCACAACTGGTTGAGCCAGGAACCAACCCCTGAACAAGAGGCAGCCTGCTTTTAGACTTTCCTAAACTCAAATCCCTGTGAGGTAGCCTGAAATGGCACCAGACGGTGACCATCTGAACCAATCAAAGCCTCTCTCTTGGGAAGGTTGAACTTGAGACAGGGGAGAGAAACACCCAGAAAGAAAAGAGAGAAAAGAGACTAATCAACAAACAAGGTAGCCCCTTGTCAGCAAAAAAGCCAGAGATGTGGAAAGAGGAGGCAGTAGGTAGAAACTATGAGGCAATAGCATAGTAAATTGAAGCTATAAAAGAAGGTGTAGAAGGCCGTCAGTTAGTAGATTAACAAGAAGCAGCGTGTAGAGAAAGGTAGAGCATGCACGAGGTACTTCAGAAATAAAAGACTGCTGGAGAAACTGCTGCTTCATTCTGAGCGATGGTTATTGGGTTGGCTAGTAGGTCCACTTGTGTTTTTCCCTAAGATGTTCCAGAAAAACCTGAATCGGCTTTGTGGTCAACCCAATAATTCTCTCCAGGAGGTCTGGCATGTGTTCTGGAAATCTTTTTTTTTTTTTTGCTTCTTCTACCCTCCCAAGTAGCCTTGCACTGGAAACTGTTACCCTGAGGTAAATGAGGAGGTCTTCGTGTTGTGCAACTTGAAAAAGTCCCACTTGTAAAACAGCAGGTTGTTTAGAGATATTCATGAACATTCTTCTGCTACCGTTTGAGAGTATACAGATGCCCTGGGGAGAACTTTTGATGTTCATTCACTAAGTTGTGTCTGACTCTGTGACCCCATGGACTGTAACACACCAGGCTTCTCTGTCTTCCACTATCTCCCAGAGTTTGCTCAGACTACTGTCTATTGAGTTGGTGATGCTATCAAACCATCTCATCCTCTGTCGTCCCCTTCTCCTTCTGCCTTCTATCTTTATCAGCACCAGGGTCTTTTCTGATGAGTCAGCTCTTTGCCAAAGTATTGGAGCTTCAGCCTCAGCATCAGTCCTTCCAATGAATATTCAGGGTTAATTTCCTTTAGGATTGACTGGTTGGATCTCCTTGATGTTCAAGGGTCTCTCAAGAATCTTCTCCAGCACCACACTTTGAAAGCATTCATTTTTCAGTGCTCAGCCTTCCTAATGGTCGAAATCTCACATCCATGCATGACTACTGGAAAAACCATTGGGACCGTTGTCTTTGATTATAGCAAAGTGATGGCTCTGCTTTTTAATATGCTGTCTAAGTTTGTTATGGCTTTCTTTCCAAGGAGCAAGCGTCTTTTAATTTTGTGACTGCAGTCACTGTCCGCAGTGATTCTGGAGCCCAAGAAAGTAAAATCTGTCACTGCTTCTACTGTTTTCCCTTCTGTTTGCCATGAAGGGACAGGACTGGGAAAAATGTGATCAATAGCATAGTAAATTGAAGCTATAAAAGAAGGTGTAGAAGGCCGTCAGTTAGTAGATTAACAAGAAGCAGCGTGTAGAGAAAGGTAGAGCATGCACGAGGTACTTCAGAAATAAAAGACTGCTGGAGAAACTGCTGCTTCATTCTGAGCGATGGTTATTGGGTTGGCTAGTAGGTCCACTTGTGTTTTTCCCTAAGATGTTCCAGAAAAACCTGAATCGGCTTTGTGGTCAACCCAATAATTCTCTCCAGGAGGTCTGGCATGTGTTCTGGAAATCTTTTTTTTTTTTTTGCTTCTTCTACCCTCCCAAGTAGCCTTGCACTGGAAACTGTTACCCTGAGGTAAATGAGGAGGTCTTCGTGTTGTGCAACTTGAAAAAGTCCCACTTGTAAAAACAGCAGGTTGTTTAGAGATATTCATGAACATTCTTCTGCTACCGTTTGAGAGTATACAGATGCCCTGGGGAGAACTTTTGATGTTCATTCACTAAGTTGTGTCTGACTCTGTGACCCCATGGACTGTAACACACCAGGCTTCTCTGTCTTCCACTATCTCCCAGAGTTTGCTCAGACTACTGTCTATTGAGTTGGTGATGCTATCAAACCATCTCATCCTCTGTCGTCCCCTTCTCCTTCTGCCTTCTATCTTTATCAGCACCAGGGTCTTTTCTGATGAGTCAGCTCTTTGCCAAAGTATTGGAGCTTCAGCCTCAGCATCAGTCCTTCCAATGAATATTCAGGGTTAATTTCCTTTAGGATTGACTGGTTGGATCTCCTTGATGTTCAAGGGTCTCTCAAGAATCTTCTCCAGCACCACACTTTGAAAGCATTCATTTTTCAGTGCTCAGCCTTCCTAATGGTCGAAATCTCACATCCATGCATGACTACTGGAAAAACCATTGGGACCGTTGTCTTTGATTATAGCAAAGTGATGGCTCTGCTTTTTAATATGCTGTCTAAGTTTGTTATGGCTTTCTTTCCAAGGAGCAAGCGTCTTTTAATTTTGTGACTGCAGTCACTGTCCGCAGTGATTCTGGAGCCCAAGAAAGTAAAATCTGTCACTGCTTCTACTGTTTTCCCTTCTGTTTGCCATGAAGTGACAGGACTGGGAAAAATGTGATGCTAGGAAAAATAGAAGGCAGGAGGAGAAGGGGACGATAGAGGGCAAGATGGCTGGATGGCATCACTGACTCATTGGACAGGAGTTTGAGCAAGCTCTAGGAGATGGTCAAGGACAGGGAAGCCCAGCGTGCCACAGTCCATTGGGTCACAAAGAGTCAGACATGGTTGAGCAACTAAACTGAATTGAACTTATGGGACTGGATGCTATGATCTTAGTTCTTGAAATGTAGAATTTAAGTCAGTTTTTTCACTCTTTCACTCTCACCAAGAGGTTCTTTAGTTCCTCTCCATTTTGTGCCACTAGAGTGGTATCATCGGCATATCTGAAACTGTTGATATTTCTCCCAGCAATCTTGACTCCACTGTGTGATTCATCCAGCCTGGCATTTCGCATGATGTACTCTGCATAGAAGTTAAATAAGCAGGGTGACAATATACAGTCTTATATACTTGTCCAATTTTGAGCCAGTCAGTTGTTCCATGACTATGTTTCTTGACTAGCTTGTAGATGTCTCAGGAGACTGGTTAAGTGGCCTGGTCTTCCCATCTCTTCAAGAAATGTTCACAGTTTGTTATGCACACAGTCAAAGGCTTTATAATAGTCAGTTAAGCAAAGGTAGAATTCTCTTATGTTCTCTATGATCAAATGAATGTTGGCAATTTAATCTCTGTTTCCTCTGCTTTCTCTAAGCCCAGGTTGTACATCTGGATGTTTTCAGTCCACATAATGCTGCAAACCTGGTTTGAAGGATTTGGAGCATAGCCTTACTAGCACATGAAATGAGTAGTAGTTTGGGCATTGCCTTTTTGGGAATTGAATGAAAACAGACCTTTCTCAGTCCTATGGCCACCACTGAGTTTTCCAAATTTGCTGACACATTGACTGTGGTACTTTAACGGCATCGTCTTTCACAATTTTAAGTAGCTCAGCTGGAATTCTGTTACCTCCACTACTTTGTTCGTAGTAATGCTTTGTAAGACCCAACGGACTTCACACTCTAGGATGTCTAGCTCTAGGTGAGTGACCATCATGGTTATCTGTGTCATGAAGACCTTCTTTGCATGGCTCTTCAGTGTATTCTTGCCACCTCTTTTTCACATGATGCAAAATACTTTCCAAGGTCACCCCAAGGTCTTGTTTTCTCTACTATAGAGCTAAACACTTGATTTCATCTGTGCAGCCAGTGTTGACTGAAACCAACTATAACTGAGCAGATTTATATTGTGAACAAAAGACGGAGGTACATTGTGAGGTAGAACTTCTAGAGATTGAGGTTGATTTTTCTGCTCTTTTTTGCGGGAAGTTGGGTGGGCACTGTTGAATGTCTTCTTATCAAATCTCTCTTTAGGGTCTACACCTTCCTTCTTTTTTTTTCACTCCATACAAATCTTATTATTATTATTATTATTATTATTTTTTACAGTGTTTTGTTGTTTACTGCCACACCTCGAATAGGGTCTACACCTTTCCTTCTGAGCATTACTTCTCTTTTCCCTCGTTTGGGTCAATAAATGTATACTCTTATGGTGGTTTACCTTTCGTCTCTTTTCATCTCCTCTCCTTGCTCTCCACGGAAATGCCTTCCACCACCAAGGCTCTCCTCTGCCCAGATAGCATCTGTCAATGGAGCCCTTACTACTCTACCACCTGCCTATCTCTGAGGCATCTGAAAAGTTCACCTCATCTCAAATTCATTGAGTTCAAAATGGAAATTGTTTTCTTTCTCCTTCAGAGTTCTTCCTCCCATGGTCCTTCCACTTCTCTAAAATGGAACCTCTGTGAGCCAGGCCCAAAGCTCAGAGTTCCTTTTGCTTCTTTTTTCTGGTGTCCAACAGCTGTCTTTGCAAAGTCCTAGCACTTCTACCCATGTGATACCAATCTTATCCATTGCCCTCTATATTCATTATCTAATGCCACTGAACAAATTATGACAAAGTTTAGCTTAAAACAACACATGTGTAATTTTGCAGTTGCTGAGAGTCTTAGCTAAGCCAGTCTCTCCTGAGGTTCTGACAGCTGTTGGCCAGGGCTACAGTCATTGCAAAGCTTGATGAGGGCTGCAGAATCCATGTCCAAGAGCACTCATGTGGTAGGCAGCAGGTCTCCTTGCTGGCTCTTGGCTGAAGCCTTCAGGTTTTCACCAAATAGGACTTTCCATAGGTGTGCTTAAAACAGAAGCTTGCTTCTCCCCACAGGCTGAGAGAGGGATGGGGGGAAGGTGATGGTGGGAAAGGGGAAGAAGGCAGACTGAGGATAGAACCTGAAGTTTCTTTATAACCTGATCTGGGAAGTCATGCACTGTTAGTTTTGCCTTATTCTATATGTTATTAATAGGAGCAAACCACTGAGTACAGCTTACACTCAACAAGAAGGGAATTGAGAAATGCCAAAGGATTTGTGGGTGTATTTCTAAAGCCAACCCCCATCCGCATTCATCTTTTCTGTGAGCCCAGGTCAGGTTTCTGTCACTCCTCAGCAGTGTCTACCTGGCCCATGTCTTCGTTTCTGTGCTGCCACTTACTTGCATTCTTTTTATCGGTCATTCACCTTTTCTCTCTTTCTGAGTCTTTTTCTCACTTTCTGTCCTCTGTCTGCAAGAGAAGCTCTGATTGACTCAAGCTCTCCACGGAAATGCCTTCCACCACCAAGGCTCTCCTCTGCCCAGATAGCATCTGTCAATGGAGCCCTTACTACTCTACCACCTGCCTATCTCTGAGGCATCTGAAAAGTTCACCTCATCTCAAATTCATTGAGTTCAAAATGGAAATTGTTTTCTTTCTCCTTCAGAGTTCTTCCTCCCATGGTCCTTCCACTTCTCTAAAATGGAACCTCTGTGAGCCAGGCCCAAAGCTCAGAGTTCCTTTTGCTTCTTTTTTCTGGTGTCCAACAGCTGTCTTTGCAAAGTCCTAGCACTTCTACCCATGTGATACCAATCTTATCCATTGCCCTCTATATTCATTATCTAATGCCACTGAACAAATTATGACAAAGTTTAGCTTAAAACAACACATGTGTAATTTTGCAGTTGCTGAGAGTCTTAGCTAAGCCAGTCTCTCCTGAGGTTCTGACAGCTGTTGGCCAGGGCTACAGTCATTGCAAAGCTTGATGAGGGCTGCAGAATCCATGTCCAAGAGCACTCATGTGGTAGGCAGCAGGTCTCCTTGCTGGCTCTTGGCTGAAGCCTTCAGGTTTTCACCAAATAGGACTTTCCATAGGTGTGCTTAAAACAGAAGCTTGCTTCTCCCCACAGGCTGAGAGAGGGATGGGGGGAAGGTGATGGTGGGAAAGGGGAAGAAGGCAGACTGAGGATAGAACCTGAAGTTTCTTTATAACCTGATCTGGGAAGTCATGCACTGTTAGTTTTGCCTTATTCTATATGTTATTAATAGGAGCAAACCACTGAGTACAGCTTACACTCAACAAGAAGGGAATTGAGAAATGCCAAAGGATTTGTGGGTGTATTTCTAAAGCCAACCCCCATCCGCATTCATCTTTTCTGTGAGCCCAGGTCAGGTTTCTGTCACTCCTCAGCAGTGTCTACCTGGCCCATGTCTTCGTTTCTGTGCTGCCACTTACTTGCATTCTTTTTATCGGTCATTCACCTTTTCTCTCTTTCTGAGTCTTTTTCTCACTTTCTGTCCTCTGTCTGCAAGAGAGAAGCTCTGATTGACTCAAGCGTCACTCTAGGCCACCTCATAGGAGGCCAGAGAGCCTCACGGAAGTTTTCTTTTGGTCAAGTGTTGGTTTCTAACTCAACTGGTGTGTGGCCAAGGTGGAAGGTGACTTGGCCCTGCCCGATGCTCCCTTATCTCAAGCCCCATTACCCTCCCTCAATGCTCTGCCTCCAGTGGCCTTTTTTGGAAGGTCTGTAGGGTTCTTCCCTCTCCTCACAGAGCCTGTGCTTATCCTGTGCTCTGCCTGGCAAGCTCTTCTCTCCAGCAGTAGGAATTGGCCAACTCCTGTGCATCTTTGCATCTTGGTTGGATGTTTCCCCTTCAGGTCGGTGATCTCACTCCTCCATCTACTTTAGATCCATGAGCTGTCAGAAAGCCCTGTACCTTTCCTCTTTTAACTCTTTGTGTGATTATCTGTATCATATCTTGGTCCTCTGCTAGATGGTAGCCTCCGTGAGCACCGGGACCATTTTGCTCACAATGTCTGACAGCTTTCATTCGTTATCAAGTCCCCAACCTTCAGGCTCCTCTGCAATATACACAGTGGCATAATCCTTTCCCAACATCATGCTTCTCCCTTGCTCACTTTCAGTGGTCTTCCGGTGCCTGCAAGGTGGCCACCACTCTTTAGACTGTTGTTCAGAGCCCTTTGTAATGGAGGCCCTCTCTCCTTTATGTTTTGTTTCTCAGGGCTCCTTTTAATAGACCCCAGAGTTCTAAGCACAGTGAGTTGCTACTCTCTATTCCTAAAACTCACTTTATGCTCTACTCTCTGCATCTTTTTGTTCCCTATATCCTGGAGGGTATTCTCCTTGCTGTGATTGTGTCACAATCTCTTAGAAAACCTTTTAGGGTGAATCTTATAGATTGCTTGTTTTTAAAATCAAACACTTAAAATACGTCGTAGGTGCTAGATACTAGTCTAACACGTTTTAAGTTCATTTGATGATTATGACAAGTCTTTAAGACAAATCCACTTACTATTCCCAAGTAGAAGAAAGCTCAAGTAATTGGTGCAAAGAATGACCTAGTACTTGTCAGAGCTGGAGTTTGAACCCATGGGTCTGTTTCCAGAAGGCAACTCTAGAACCTATGTACTTTCTGCTACTTGATTGTTACTCTTTGAGGGCAGCTGAAGTGTCTTCTCTATCTTTATGTTTCCCATAGAGCCTGGTACTCGGTGGGTTCTGACTCATGCTTAAAACATTAATGAAGAGAAGCCAGGGTGGTCCAGTGGGTAAGGACACCGCCTTGCAGTGCAAGGGGTGCCGGTTCGATCCCTGGCCTGGGAAGATCCCATGTGCCGCGAAGCAGCTGAACAGATGTGTCCAATTGCCGAGCCGGAGCTCTGGGGCGCATGCGCCCAGAGCCGGTGCTCTGTGACGACAGAGGCCACTGTGATGGGAGGCCCACACGCCCCCCTCCCTCCCCTCGCCCCACAAAAAAAAAACCAAAAAAACAGAGAAGCCAGGGGTTCAGGGAGAAAGTGATAAGGGAAAGCGTCTCCTTTGATAACTGTCCACAGATACCAATTTCATGTTCTTTTTTCTGCAGTCACAAATCCTCAGTCATTCCTCACTGGCCTGAAGGCACTCATCTGAATTCCTTAACCCAGTGTCCTGGCTCAACGATCATAAACATTTGGGGAATGAATAATTTAGGTGCACTATTCTCTTGTTTCCTACAATCTGACTTTTCCCATCTGTGCATTTGTCCTCCATCCATTCCTCTTAGGGCTGTTAGATTTAGAAAATGGGGAGTTGGGGGGGAGGTGGTGGGGTGGGTAAGAGGGGGAGAGAGGAGGGAAGAAAAAAATAAGAAAAGAAAGCAAGCAAGGAAGGAGAGAAGAAAAATATGGATGCCTATGTAAATTCGAATTTCAGATCAATAATAATCTCTTTATTGTAAAAAAAAATGTAAGTATGCCCCATGCAATATTTAGGGCACTCTTCTTGTTATTCACTGGCTAAGTCATGATGGACTCTTTGTGACCTCATGAACGGCAGCACATCAGGCTTCCCTGTCCTTCGCTCTCTCCTGGAGTGGCTCAAACTCGTGTCCATTGAGTCAGTGACGCTATCTAACCATCTCATCCTCTGTCGCCCCCTTCTCCTCCAGCCCTCAGTCTTTCCCAGCATCACACTCTGTTCCAGCGAGTCAGCTGTTTACATCAAGTGATCAAAGTATTGGTGCTTCAACTAAAAATAATGTTGTTTATCTGAAATTGTATTGTATCTGGCAGCCCCATTCCTGTGGCCGGAATGTCCTGAGGCTCTCAGGCTCCCCTGTCTGCATCTGCAGGTTGATGACTTCATCTTGGGCTCCTGCGTGCTGCTTCATGCCTCACTACTGCTCTGCCCCATCTAAGCCTTTTCCAGTGAGTGAACTGTTTGCCAGTCTCGAAATAAAGAATCATCAGAGCCCCCACTTTAGTTCTCCAAGGCATGAGAATGCCTTGCAGTGCAAGGTGCCGGTTCGATCCCTGGCCTGGGAAGATCCCATGTGCCGAAGCTGAACAGATGTGTCCAATTGCCGAGCCGGAGCTCTGGGCGCATGCGCCCAGAGCCGGTGCTCTGCAACAACAGAGGCCACCGCGATGGGAGGCCCACACGCCCCCCTCCCTCCCCTCGCCCCACAAAAAAAAAACCAAAAAAACAGAGAAGCCAGGGGTTCAGGGAGAAAGTGATAAGGGAAAGCGTCTCCTTTGATAACTGTCCACAGATACCAATTTCATGTTCTTTTTTCTGCAGTCACAAATCCTCAGTCATTCCTCACTGGCCTGAAGGCACTCATCTGAATTCCTTAACCCAGTGTCCTGGCTCAACGATCATAAACATTTGGGGAATGAATAATTTAGGTGCACTATTCTCTTGTTTCCTACAATCTGACTTTTCCCATCTGTGCATTTGTCCTCCATCCATTCCTCTTAGGGCTGTTAGATTTAGAAAATGGGGAGTTGGGGGGGAGGTGGGGGGGTGGGTAAGAGGGGAGAGAGGAGGGAAGAAAAATAAGAAAAGAAAGCAAGCAAGGAAGGAGAGAAGAAAAATATGGATGCCTATGTAAATTCGAATTTCAGATCAATAATAATCTCTTTATTGTAAAAAAAAATGTAAGTATGCCCCATGCAATATTTAGGGCACTCTTCTTGTTATTCACTGGCTAAGTCATGATGGACTCTTTGTGACCTCATGAACGGCAGCACATCAGGCTTCCCTGTCCTTCGCTCTCTCCTGGAGTGGCTCAAACTCGTGTCCATTGAGTCAGTGACGCTATCTAACCATCTCATCCTCTGTCGCCCCCTTCTCCTCCAGCCCTCAGTCTTTCCCAGCATCACACTCTGTTCCAGCGAGTCAGCTGTTTACATCAAGTGATCAAAGTATTGGTGCTTCAACTAAAAATAATGTTGTTTATCTGAAATTGTATTGTATCTGGCAGCCCCATTCCTGTGGCCGGAATGTCCTGAGGCTCTCAGGCTCCCCTGTCTGCATCTGCAGGTTGATGACTTCATCTTGGGCTCCTGCGTGCTGCTTCATGCCTCACTACTGCTCTGCCCCATCTAAGCCTTTTCCAGTGAGTGAACTGTTTGCCAGTCTCGAAATAAAGAATCATCAGAGTACAAATCAAATATCCTCTCCCCTAGCTTTAGTTCTCCAAGGCATGAGAATGCCCCAGTAAAATTGATACAGCCACTAATATGGAGTACAAATACTAGTTTTCAAGAGTTGAAAGCAATCAACTTTTATTTTTATTTATGTGTGTATTGTTGATTTATAATATTGCATTAATTTCTGCTATACAACAGAGTGATTCATTTACACACACACATATATATTTTCTTTTCCATTATAGTTTGTTACAAAATATTGAATAGAGGTCCCTGTGCTATACAGTAGGACCTTATTGTTTATCCATTCCACATATAATAGTTTATATCTGGTAACCCCAGACTCCCTGTCCATTGCAGCCTCCCCCTCCCCCTTGGCAACTGTAAGTCTGTTCTCTATGTCTGTGGGTCTGTTTTTGGTTCATAGATAGGTTCATTTGTGTCATATTTCAGATCCACATGTAAGTGATATCATATGGTGTTTGTCCTCTGTCTGACTTATTTTGCTTAGTATGGTAATCTCTAGGTCCACTTATATAGCTGCAAATGGCATTATTTCATTCTTTTTAATGATTGAATAATATTCCATTATATATATGTACGTATATGCTCAGTCACTTCAGTCGTGTCCAACTCTTTGCGACCCTGTGGACTGTATCCCACCAGTCCATGGTATTCTCCAGGCAAGAATGCTAGAGCGGGTTGTCATTTCCTCCTCCAGGGGACATATATATCTATATATCTATATATAGATATATAGATAGATACACACACACACACACACACACATACATACACACACCCCATATCTTATTTATCCATTCATTTGTTGATGGACATTTAGGTTGCTTCCATGTCTTTGCTATGATCAGTAGTACTTCTGTGAATGGATTCATATATCCTTTTTTTTTGGGCTTCTTTTATTGATTTTTTATTTCTTTATTTTCATCCATGTTTATTCTTTGGCCTGTGTGGGCCTCCCATTGCAGTGGCCTCTCTCATTGCTGAGCACCCACTCTGGGTGCACGCATTCCAGAGCTCTGGCTCATTACTGGACACACTGGTCTAGCCACTCCGCCGCTTGTGGGATCTTCCCAGGCCAGGGATCAAACTGGTGGCCCTTGCACTACACGGTGGATTCTTTACCCAATGGACCACCAGGGAAGCCCTGCACATATCTTTTTGAAGTATACTTTTGTCTGGATCTATCCAGGAGTAGGACTTCTGGATCATATGGCTACACTCTTTTTAGTTTTCTGAGGAACAGCCATAATGTTTTCTATGACAGCTGCACCAATTTTTATTCCCACCAACAGTGTAGGAGCGTTTCCTTTTTTCCACACCCTCTCCAGCATTTGTTATTTGTAGGTTTTTAATGATAGTCATTTTGACTGGTGTAAGGTGATACTTTATTTTGGCTTTGATTTGCATTTCTCTAATAGAGCAATTAGTGCAAATCAACTTTTGAATGCTCTGTGCTGGATAGAGACTCTAGGTAATGAACTCTCCCACAGCACATGCGGGTTGTGCAAGGAAAGGGGGTCAGTTGTAGGTGCAAGGTAGGTGATTGATTTCGTGGTTGAATAAATAAGCACTTATTCTTTCAAGAAATTTATTAGTGTAAACTGAATTTTCACAGACTGATAAATAAACATAAAAAAGAAATTTAAAAGGAAAACACATGTTCTTTATTCATGTCCTTTGCCTTTGGCAAAATGGTTAGTTCTAGGCTTACTTTTTTTTTTTTTTTAAAGATTTATTTATTTATTTATTTTGGAGGGGTGGGGTGGGGAGGGAGGGGAGCGGGCGGGCCACTTATATTGGTCTTTCATTTCTCTATTTTCATTCGTCTTTGTTCTTTGGCTCCTGTGGGCCTCCCATCATGGTGGCGTCTGTCGTTGCAGAGCACCGGCTCTGGGCGCATGCGCTCCAGAGCTCCGGCTCGGTAATTGGACACATGGGTCCAGCCGCTCCGCGGCACGTGGGATCTTCCCAGGCCAGGGATCGAACTGGCGCCCCTTGCATTGCAAGGTGGTGTCCTTACCCACTGGACCACCAGGGAAGCCTCTAGGCTTACTTTTCCACAGGACAGTAGGACTGAGCCAGCTTGATGGCTAATGGTATTTTTTTCTTTTTCATGTTTTTAACTTTTTATGATGAACATTTCCAAACAAAATAAAAGAGAATCATATCAATTCCCATATATGCGTCACCTAGCAGAATAACTACTAATATTTTGCCATATATAGCTCCTGAAAATTTTTGCTGAATTAATTTAAATCATAGTTGTCATTTGATATTTCACTCTTAAATATATTAGGAAAAAGGGAACATTTTCTTACTCAACCATAATATAATTTTTATATCTTCAAATTAACAGTAATTTCTTTGTATCATCTAATAGTCAACCTATACTACAATTGACCCCTGAATAATGCAGGGGTTAGGGGTGCTGACCTCCATGCCTCATGCAGCAGAATATCCAAGGATAAGTTTTGACACCTCCAAGACTTAACTTCTAGTAGCCTACTATTGACTGAAAGCTTATTTTTAACAACATAAATAATTGGTGAACACATATTTTTCATGTTACAAGTGTTATATACCATATACAACATAGTAAGCTAGAGAAAATAAAATAGCATTAAGGAAAGGTGTAGGAAGTACATTTATAGTAAGGTACTGAATTTATTGATACCCTGTTTACATCATCTGTTTACAAGATGAATCATCTATAAGTACCTGCATCAGCACTGTCTTGCTTTGAAATGATTAAGCTAGATACTAAATTTAAAAGGAAAACATGTTTTTATTCAGTCCTTTGCCTTTGGCAAAATGGTTAGTTCTAGGCTTACTTTTTTTTTTTAAAGATTTATTTATTTATTTATTTTGGAGGGGTGGGGAGGGAGAGGGACCGGCGGGCCACTTATATTGGTCTTTCATTTCTCTATTTTCATTCGTCTTTGTTCTTTGGCTCCTGTGGGCCTCCCATCATGGTGGCGTCTGTCGTTGCAGAGCACCGGCTCTGGGCGCATGCGCTCCAGAGCTCCGGCTCGGTAATTGGACACATGGGTCCAGCCGCTCCGCGGCACGTGGGATCTTCCCAGGCCAGGGATCGAACTGGCGCCCCTTGCATTGCAAGGTGGTGTCCTTACCCACTGGACCACCAGGGAAGCCTCTAGGCTTACTTTTCCACAGGACAGTAGGACTGAGCCAGCTTGATGGCTAATGGTATTTTTTTCTTTTTCATGTTTTTAACTTTTTATGATGAACATTTCCAAACAAAATAAAAGAGAATCATATCAATTCCCATATATGCGTCACCTAGCAGAATAACTACTAATATTTTGCCATATATAGCTCCTGAAAATTTTTGCTGAATTAATTTAAATCATAGTTGTCATTTGATATTTCACTCTTAAATATATTAGGAAAAAGGGAACATTTTCTTACTCAACCATAATATAATTTTTATATCTTCAAATTAACAGTAATTTCTTTGTATCATCTAATAGTCAACCTATACTACAATTGACCCCTGAATAATGCAGGGGTTAGGGGTGCTGACCTCCATGCCTCATGCAGCAGAATATCCAAGGATAAGTTTTGACACCTCCAAGACTTAACTTCTAGTAGCCTACTATTGACTGAAAGCTTATTTTTAACAACATAAATAATTGGTGAACACATATTTTTCATGTTACAAGTGTTATATACCATATACAACATAGTAAGCTAGAGAAAATAAAATAGCATTAAGGAAAGGTGTAGGAAGTACATTTATAGTAAGGTACTGAATTTATTGATACCCTGTTTACATCATCTGTTTACAAGATGAATCATCTATAAGTACCTGCATCAGCACTGTCTTATGTGACACCAAACACTATAGATGTTATCTGTATTACCAACACTAGATGTTAAAAGTGAAAAGATAATGTGAACAAGAAGTTCATATTTATTTACATGCATTGATTATGAAGAAGCAGCAATGTGATTGCTTTATGGAAAACTAGCTGTGATTGCTTTACTGTAGTCTAGTCTACAATCTAAGAATGAATTGTTAACAAAATTTTTATGACATATAGTATTACAGTCATATTCATAATCAAGTATTGCAAATATTGTTACTTAAAAAACATACCTACCTGTAACGATAGGCTGATACCCAATTTCCCCAATAACCAGAGAGACAGGGAAAGAGAGAGAGGAGGCATACTGTTTGCTCATAATTCTTTTGAAACAAAGTTATGAAACAGCAAAAGAAAACCACCGCACATTATTGATTTTATGTTAAATATCGCTCACCTTATGCCTAGGTAAGAATAGACTATATACATCAATACAAGTCCTGCACATGATGCTTCACATGTGTTTTTTGAATATTTATTGAAAAAAATCTGCATAAAACTGGGTCAACTGTATGTTGTCTCAGTGTCCCCAGTTGTCTGTTTACGGTTGATTTAGTTGAATCAGGATTCAAACCAGGTCCACACACTGCCTTTGGCATCTGCGCCCTCGAGTGCCCGTTCATCACTTGTGGCTTTGGTCTAGTATGCGTTAGCCTGGCCTTAGGGATGCTGGTCTGATAAGTATGGAGCACACCCAGCTTGAAAACCCCAAGAAGGTGTGAGTTCAGAATTTTGACTGCTCTGAGGGCCGACGAATAGGACAACTGTTTCTTCCTAAGCCCTTCCAAGGGTAGAATCTGGCCTGATCTTCTGTTCTACTTTCCCTGCTGGCCATGCTCTGAATACATCAACCTGCTCATGACAATCATTCATACATCAGAACACTCCTATTTGCTTATCTGGCTGCCTAGATTCTAACCCCTCACCCACTTACCCAACAGTCCTGCCAGCTCTCTACCTCTGCCATCTGCCTGATGAATTCTTGCTCTTTCATTATGAAGCAGCACAAACATTACTCCCTCAGAGAAACTTTCCTTGGCCTCTCCCATCTCCACACCAAGACTAGGCCAGAAACCTCTGTTAAATTCTGTATTACCAACACTAGATGTTAAAAGTGAAAAGATAATGTGAACAAGAAGTTCATATTTATTTACATGCATTGATTATGAAGAAGCAGCAATGTGATTGCTTTATGGAAAACTAGCTGTGATTGCTTTACTGTAGTCTAGTCTACAATCTAAGAATGAATTGTTAACAAAATTTTTATGACATATAGTATTACAGTCATATTCATAATCAAGTATTGCAAATATTGTTACTTAAAAAACATACCTACCTGTAACGATAGGCTGATACCCAATTTCCCCAATAACCAGAGAGACAGGGAAAGAGAGAGAGGGAGGCATACTGTTTGCTCATAATTCTTTTGAAACAAAGTTATGAAACAGCAAAAGAAAACCACCGCACATTATTGATTTTATGTTAAATATCGCTCACCTTATGCCTAGGTAAGAATAGACTATATACATCAATACAAGTCCTGCACATGATGCTTCACATGTGTTTTTTGAATATTTATTGAAAAAAATCTGCATAAAACTGGGTCAACTGTATGTTGTCTCAGTGTCCCCAGTTGTCTGTTTACGGTTGATTTAGTTGAATCAGGATTCAAACCAGGTCCACACACTGCCTTTGGCATCTGCGCCCTCGAGTGCCCGTTCATCACTTGTGGCTTTGGTCTAGTATGCGTTAGCCTGGCCTTAGGGATGCTGGTCTGATAAGTATGGAGCACACCCAGCTTGAAAACCCCAAGAAGGTGTGAGTTCAGAATTTTGACTGCTCTGAGGGCCGAGAATAGGACAACTGTTTCTTCCTAAGCCCTTCCAAGGGTAGAATCTGGCCTGATCTTCTGTTCTACTTTCCCTGCTGGCCATGCTCTGAATACATCAACCTGCTCATGACAATCATTCATACATCAGAACACTCCTATTTGCTTATCTGGCTGCCTAGATTCTAACCCCTCACCCACTTACCCAACAGTCCTGCCAGCTCTCTACCTCTGCCATCTGCCTGATGAATTCTTGCTCTTTCATTATGAAGCAGCACAAACATTACTCCCTCAGAGAAACTTTCCTTGGCCTCTCCCATCTCCACACCAAGACTAGGCCAGAAACCTCTGTTAAATTCTCTCATTGCACCATACTTTTCTTCTAAAACTCTTGTCCAATGCAATTAAATAATTATTTGTGAAATTACCTTTCAAATGTGTCTCTTTCCAGCCTGGATTTAAAACCTCACAAGAAAAAGAGCTGTGCTCATCTAGCCCAGAATCTAGGAGGGCCTTAGAAACATAGGCGATCAATAAAATATAAATCAGTGGATGGACGGATGGATGGAAGAAAGCAAACAGGAAACTGCTTGAGTTTCTGGAGGCTTTAGCAGTAGACGGGCTGGGCCAGCTGGATACTCGAGGGCCTTTTGTGAGTCTGGACGCGTACCCTGGGAATGGTCAGAGATAGATGGACTGCTTTGGATGAGAGAAGGTGAAAGGACGGTTGAAGAAGAATGTGAGAAATTTATTCCATGACATCCCCTTGGCCATGGGTGCTTTCCTCTCTTTGGGCTTCCTCCTGAAATGTAGAGACTCCTCAGATACACTTATTCTTGATGAGATCCCAAGGAAATTGGAAAGTCTCTGAGATTTCTGGGCCCCTGGATTTTTTCTTTTGGATGAGCAGCTCAGAAGCTGATGTGAAGGAAAGACAAAGGCTTGGATTCCACAGAGTTCCTTGAACACATCTAAGCTTAACGCAGAGAAAAGTCTGTTGCACAGCAATGCTCATCTTCTGTAGAATTTCACTCAGTGATGTCCTGCAGAGATCTCAGCAGTTCCTTTCATAATTTTCTGAGCAAATATGTTGGAGCCACTTAAGCACAGTGCTTCCCTCCTGATGGCAGAGCCCACAAGACACCATTTACATGCGCCAGTGCCATTTAGACCTTAACTATAAATTACTGCATAAAGGTTAATAGAACTGAGCCAAGCTTTCGCAAAGGCCTTATGCACGAAATCGCCTCCTATATGGGTGGGTGATAATAGAAGTAAACATTGGAAAGAACAAGACGCGTGGCAGGGATAAAAGAGCAAAGTTCTTTGAATAGCACTGGAAATCCTACCAGTGGAACGGGAGGGCAGAGATGTTAATTTCCAGGGAATGCATGTATTTCAGCAGCAGCAAAGTTCATTTTATGGTCATTTGTTTCATATTTCCCCTTCGGTCCTCAGTTGGTAAAATAGTCCACTTAAAACGTCTCCTGAATTAGCTCCAAGGTTTTCCTCTGGCGCTGATAAGGTCTGCCTCCTGAAAGAGTGACAGCCCATCAGGCTGAGCAGGGAAGCCCTCCCCTCTCCAGTTTTATAAACGTCCAGGGGTATCTTCAAGGGGAAAAAAGGCACATTTGCCTTATAAGACAGTTGTATAATGGCCACATGGTTTTATTTCAGTGCCATGTGTATTATTCCTTATCTGCTTTTTGAACACCTGCTGGGAACCTAAAACATTTCCAAGTCTGTCATTCTTTGAAAGGAAGGTGTGGCATGTACACACCTGGATTTGGAATGAGTTACAGCTGTTTGGGAGCCTCTCTGACCATTTCTACAGGAAGGCAAACGGATGAAGCTGGTACTGAAGCTCTCTCTCTCTCTCTCTCTCTCTCTCTCTCTTTTTTTCGTCTTGACGGGGTCCAGATTGGAAGGCCACCAACTGTACCTAGTTCCCAAATCTTACTGGTTTAAAAATCTAAGTAAACATGCAGACTTTGAGTAGAGGATCACATATTCCCCCAGGAGTCTGAATAGTGAGGAATGCTCTGCTTCGGGTCTCTGAGTCTCATCCCTTAAGTGTAAGAGCAGAGGCAGTGATGCCCTGGCCAAGCCTGTCTTCCTCACAGCAATGCTCATCTTCTGTAGAATTTCACTCAGTGATGTCCTGCAGAGATCTCAGCAGTTCCTTTCATAATTTTCTGAGCAAATATGTTGGAGCCACTTAAGCACAGTGCTTCCTCCTGATGGCAGAGCCCACAAGACACCATTTACATGCGCCAGTGCCATTTAGACCTTAACTATAAATTACTGCATAAAGGTTAATAGAACTGAGCCAAGCTTTGCAAAGGCCTTATGCACGAAATCGCCTCCTATATGGGTGGGTGATAATAGAAGTAAACATTGGAAAGAACAAGACGCGTGGCAGGGATAAAAGAGCAAAGTTCTTTGAATAGCACTGGAAATCCTACCAGTGGAACGGGAGGGCAGAGATGTTAATTTCCAGGGAATGCATGTATTTCAGCAGCAGCAAAGTTCATTTTATGGTCATTTGTTTCATATTTCCCTTCGTCCTCAGTTGGTAAAATAGTCCACTTAAAACGTCTCCTGAATTAGCTCCAAGGTTTTCCTCTGGCGCTGATAAGGTCTGCCTCCTGAAAGAGTGACAGCCCATCAGGCTGAGCAGGGAAGCCCTCCCCTCTCCAGTTTTATAAACGTCCAGGGGTATCTTCAAGGGGAAAAAAGGCACATTTGCCTTATAAGACAGTTGTATAATGGCCACATGGTTTTATTTCAGTGCCATGTGTATTATTCCTTATCTGCTTTTTGAACACCTGCTGGGAACCTAAAACATTTCCAAGTCTGTCATTCTTTGAAAGGAAGGTGTGGCATGTACACACCTGGATTTGGAATGAGTTACAGCTGTTTGGGAGCCTCTCTGACCATTTCTACAGGAAGGCAAACGGATGAAGCTGGTACTGAAGCTCTCTCTCTCTCTCTCTCTCTCTCTCTCTCTTTTTTTCGTCTTGACGGGGTCCAGATTGGAAGGCCACCAACTGTACCTAGTTCCCAAATCTTACTGGTTTAAAAATCTAAGTAAACATGCAGACTTTGAGTAGAGGATCACATATTCCCCCAGGAGTCTGAATAGTGAGGAATGCTCTGCTTCGGGTCTCTGAGTCTCATCCCTTAAGTGTAAGAGCAGAGGCAGTGATGCCCTGGCCAAGCCTGTCTTCCTCAAGGCCCCAGTGTCGGGCCTCAGACTGGTAGAGTCAGTTCCCTTCTGCAGCAGGTCTCCACTGATCCCATGTGCTCCACCCATGCACATGTGGGATGCACTTCTGGAGGATGCACGAGCCAGCTGCCTCTGGCAGACTTCCTAGGTGTCGATTCGCTCCCTGTTGTCTGGTGCTCCCCAGGAAGTAGAGTGCTAGTCAGTAACCCAAAGGCCCTCTATCATCAGTGTTTTATAGTTTTATGTCTACAGGTTTTTTTTTTTTCTTTAGGTAAACTCATTCCTAAGTATTATATTATTTTTGTTGCAATGATGAATGGGATTGTTTCCTTAATTTCTCTTTCTGATTTCTCACTGTTAATGTATAGCAATGCAAGGGATTTCTGTATATTGATTTTATATCCTGTGACTTTACTATACACATTGATTACCTCTAGTAATTTTCTGGTGGCATCTTTAGGGTTTTCTATGTTTAGGATCATGCCATCTGCAGACAGTAAGAGTTTTACTTCTTCTTTTCCAATCTGAATTCCTTTTATTTCTTTTTTTTTTCTCTGATTGCTGTGGCTAGGACTTCCAAAACTATTTTGAATAGTAGTGGTAGGAGTAGGTACCTTTGTCTTATTTCTGATTCTAAAGGAAATGCTTTCAATTTTTCACCACATAGGATAATGTTTGCTGTGGGTTTATTGTGTACGGCTTTTATTATGTTGGGGTATGTTCCTTCTATGCATACTTTCAAACACTGATGAAAGAAATCAAACATGACACAACTAGATAGAGAAATATACCATGTTCTTGGATTGGAAGAATCAATATAGTGAAAATGAATATACTACCCGAAGAAATCTATAGATTCAGTGAAATCCCTATCAAACTACCTACAATATTTCTCACAGAACTAGAACAAATAATTTCAAAATTTGTACGGAAATACAGAAGACCCCAAATAGCCACAGCAATCTTGAGAAAGAAGAATGGAACTAGAGGTATCACCCTTCCTAACTTCAGACTATACTACAAAGCTATAGTCATCAAGACAGTATGGTACAGAAATATAGATCAATGGAACAAAATAGAAAGTCCAAAGATAAATCCACACACCTATAGATACCTTATCTTTGACAAAGGAGGCAAAAATATACAATGGAGAAAAGACAGTCTCTTCAACAAGTTGTGCTGCTAAAACTTGTCAACTACATGTAAAGGAATGAACCTAGAACACTTTCTAACACCATACACAAAAATAATCTCCAAATAGACTAAAGACCTAAAGGCATGATAAGAAACTATAAAACTCTTAGAAGAAAACATAGGTAGAACATACTCTGACATAAATCATGGCAAGATCCTCTGTGACCCACTTCCTAGAGTAATGGAAATAAAAAACAAAAATAAGTGGGATCTAATTAAACTTGAAAACTTTTGCATGATAAAGAAAACTATAAGCAAGATGAAAGACCAGCCTTCAGAATGAGAGAAAATAATAGCAAATAAAACAACTGACAAAGAATCTCCAAAATATACAAGCAGCTCATCTAGCTCAATACCAGAAAAGTGAACAACCTGATAAAAAATTGGGCCAAAGACCTAAACAGGCATATCTTCAAAGAAGACATACAGATGGCCAATAAACACATGAAAAGCTGCTTAACTTCACACATTATTAGAGAAATGCAAATTAAAGTCACAATGAAGTATCATTTTACACTGGTCAGAATAGCCATCATTAAAAAGTCTACAAACAGTAAATGCTGCAGAGGGTATGAAGAAATAGGAACCCTCCCTTTTACACTGTTCGGCAGAATGTAAACTTGTACAGCCACTTTGGAGAACAGGGTGGAGATTCCTTAAAAAACTGAACATAGAACTGCCCTACAAGCCAGCAATCCCACTGCAGGACATACATCCAGAGGAAACCAGAGTTGAAAGGGACACCTGTACTCCAGGGTTCATTGCAGCACTATTTACAATATAGTGAAATTCAAATTTGTAACCCCCGGAAATAAAAGAAAAAACCCCAAATAGCCACAGCAATCTTGAGAAAGAAGAATGGAACTAGAGGTATCACCCTTCCTAACTTCAGACTATACTACAAAGCTATAGTCATCAAGACAGTATGGTACAGAAATATAGATCAATGGAACAAAATAGAAAGTCCAAAGATAAATCCACACACCTATAGATACCTTATCTTTGACAAAGGAGGCAAAAATATACAATGGAGAAAAGACAGTCTCTTCAACAAGTTGTGCTGCTAAAACTTGTCAACTACATGTAAAGGAATGAACCTAGAACACTTTCTAACACCATACACAAAAATAATCTCCAAATAGACTAAAGACCTAAAGGCATGATAAGAAACTATAAAACTCTTAGAAGAAAACATAGGTAGAACATACTCTGACATAAATCATGGCAAGATCCTCTGTGACCCACTTCCTAGAGTAATGGAAATAAAAAACAAAAATAAGTGGGATCTAATTAAACTTGAAAACTTTTGCATGATAAAGAAAACTATAAGCAAGATGAAAGACCAGCCTTCAGAATGAGAGAAAATAATAGCAAATAAAACAACTGACAAAGAATCTCCAAAATATACAAGCAGCTCATCTAGCTCAATACCAGAAAAGTGAACAACCTGATAAAAAATTGGGCCAAAGACCTAAACAGGCATATCTTCAAAGAAGACATACAGATGGCCAATAAACACATGAAAAGCTGCTTAACTTCACACATTATTAGAGAAATGCAAATTAAAGTCACAATGAAGTATCATTTTACACTGGTCAGAATAGCCATCATTAAAAAGTCTACAAACAGTAAATGCTGCAGAGGGTATGAAGAAATAGGAACCCTCCCTTTTACACTGTTCGGCAGAATGTAAACTTGTACAGCCACTTTGGAGAACAGGGTGGAGATTCCTTAAAAAACTGAACATAGAACTGCCCTACAAGCCAGCAATCCCACTGCAGGACATACATCCAGAGGAAACCAGAGTTGAAAGGGACACCTGTACTCCAGGGTTCATTGCAGCACTATTTACAATAGCTAGGACATGGAAGCAACCTAGGTGTATCAGCAGATAAATGGATAGGGAAATTATGGTACATGTGCACGATGGAATATTACTCAGCTGTAAAAAGGAACACATTTGAGTCAGTTCTAATGAGGCGGACGCACCTGGAGCCTATTATACAGAGTGAAGTAAGTCAGAAAGAAAAAGCCAAACAGCGTATATTAGTGCATTTATGTGGAATTCAGAAAGACAGCAAAGGAGAAACAGATGAAAAGAATAGACTTTTGGACTTAGTGGTAGAAAGCGAGAGTGGGATGATTTGAGAGAAGAGCACTGAAACACGTACATTACCATATGCCACAGAGAGGACCAGTGTGAGTTCAATATCTGAAGCAAGACAGCCCAGAGGAACCGAGTCGGGAGGGAGGTGGGAAGAGGTTTGGGACGGGGGTACACATGTGTACCTGTGCCCGATTTGTGTTGATGTCGGGCAAAAACCATCACAATATTGTAATTATCCTCCAATGAAAATAAATTGATTAATTGAAACAAAGGCCCTCTAGTAGGAGACAGGGAAGAGAATCTGAAAAGAGGAAAAGAATCCCTGTAGAAGGAGAGTGACTATTTGTCCGTGAAGTGGGAGGATAGCTGTGTACGCCCCCAAAGTTAGGCACGATGCTTCCAGCTGCTTAAAACCTAGGCTCTCAGGTACATTTCTGAAAAAGCGCATGAGGACCTTTCTTGCTTGCTGTTTTTAGACCAGAAAACCAGACACATGGTAATGTGGAGGGAGAGGATCAGTTAAGCCGGCTTTGTTATTTTCCAAGGAATCCTCAGACTGGGGATAAGACCAGGAATTGCCCTGTGTGTGAGCTCGGAGCTGCTGGAAGCTGGGAGGGTCTCTGGCGGGATCTGTGAACTGAGGTGGGGGAAAGCAAGTTATCTGTACAACAAAGGCTTGGCTTCCACCCCAACATCTTGGTTTCCCTGACCTCATTTTAGTTTTGATATCCCTGAATTTATCTGAAGTTTTTAACTTTTTATGTTTTCAGCCCCTGCTTCCTCTAAGGCTAAAAGAGTCTCATATTGCATAAAGCAGCAGTTTCCCTTTCTTTTTCTCTTTCTTTATCTCTGTCTCTATTCATCCATCCTAAAGTTGCCTCTTTCAAGTTTCAGGGAATTACTTTCTGGTTCTGGTAATCTGGGACTTGGTAAACAAATCAATGCTCCTTTTAGATTTAACATAGATCCATTCTCAGATTTTGTCTTTTACATTTCATCCTAAAAACTCTGAAAAGAGTATTCTCAAATTCCACTCACTCACACTCATTTTTCCTGATAACTTTAATCAGCATTGCTCTCTCTCTCTCTCCTTTCTAAATTATTTTCTGATAGTAGTAATTTAGAATATTATCATGTGTTGTGTTAGTTTCTGATTGCTGCTGTAACAAGTTGCTACCAATTTAGTGTCTTCAAACAGGATTTATTTATTATGTTGCAGTTTTGTAGGTTAGAAGTCCAACAGGGTCTTAAGGCTAAAATCGAGATATCGGCAGAGCTTCATTCCTCCTGAAAGCTTTGGAGGATGTCAGTGGAAATAATCACTAAACAATCTACTAACAGAAATGGAAAAGAAAGTTTTATTTAAGTCAAACTGAGGATTATAGCCTAGGAGATACAGATTTAGGAAGCACTTAGATTGTGTTCTGCTGGACTACAAATGGGGGAGGCTTATTTAGGCAAAACCCACAAAGTTGCATAAGCTGTTTGTCAAGAATTTAGAGTTGAAGCTGGCGAGAAGAAAGAGGGCTTGTTGAGCAAAATTGGTTGGTGTCCAAAATGGTTGCAGAGTTACAAGGGGAGAACTTGAGAAGATGAGGCTGTGCCTGGAAGATACTAGCGGATGTTGTTGTGGGGGTTTTTTGGCCACTTCTATTGGTCTTTCATTTATTTCCACTTTTGTTCTCCGGCCTGTATAGGCCTCCCATCACAGTGGCCTCTCTCGCCGCAGAGCACCGGCTTCAGGTGCATGCACTCCAGAGCTCGGGCTCGGTAATTGGACACATCAGTCCAGCTGCTCCGCAGCACATGGGATCTTCCCAGGCCAGAGATCGAACTGGCACCCCTTGCACTGCAAGGCGGTGTCCTTATGCACTGGACCACCAGGGAAGCCCATAGATGTTGTTTTGAGTCTGTCTTGGGGTCTGATACAGTTTAGAAGATTCAAGTTCTCAGTGATGTGGGAACATGTCTGAAGTTATATGGTTATGTGGTGGCCACCCACCTTCCACTTTGAAGCCTGAATCACAGTCACCTCATTTCTTAAAAAATGCATTCTTTTCTTTAATGTTTAAAGCAGATGTGCAGTTCATGTTTAAGAGGCCATAAAACAAGTTGTTCTAGTTAGTACAAAGTTTAATTCAAATTATAAGCCAGAAAACGTCCCACACCTTGACATGTGAAAAAATTTCTTCATAGTAGTAATTTAGAATATTATCATGTGTTGTGTTAGTTTCTGATTGCTGCTGTAACAAGTTGCTACCAATTTAGTGTCTTCAAACAGGATTTATTTATTATGTTGCAGTTTTGTAGGTTAGAAGTCCAACAGGGTCTTAAGGCTAAAATCGAGATATCGGCAGAGCTTCATTCCTCCTGAAAGCTTTGGAGGATGTCAGTGGAAATAATCACTAAACAATCTACTAACAGAAATGGAAAAGAAAGTTTTATTTAAGTCAAACTGAGGATTATAGCCTAGGAGATACAGATTTAGGAAGCACTTAGATTGTGTTCTGCTGGACTACAAATGGGGGAGGCTTATTTAGGCAAAACCCACAAAGTTGCATAAGCTGTTTGTCAAGAATTTAGAGTTGAAGCTGGCGAGAAGAAAGAGGGCTTGTTGAGCAAAATTGGTTGGTGTCCAAAATGGTTGCAGAGTTACAAGGGGAGAACTTGAGAAGATGAGGCTGTGCCTGGAAGATACTAGCGGATGTTGTTGTGGGGGTTTTTTGGCCACTTCTATTGGTCTTTCATTTATTTCCACTTTTGTTCTCCGGCCTGTATAGGCCTCCCATCACAGTGGCCTCTCTCGCCGCAGAGCACCGGCTTCAGGTGCATGCACTCCAGAGCTCGGGCTCGGTAATTGGACACATCAGTCCAGCTGCTCCGCAGCACATGGGATCTTCCCAGGCCAGAGATCGAACTGGCACCCCTTGCACTGCAAGGCGGTGTCCTTATGCACTGGACCACCAGGGAAGCCCATAGATGTTGTTTTGAGTCTGTCTTGGGGTCTGATACAGTTTAGAAGATTCAAGTTCTCAGTGATGTGGGAACATGTCTGAAGTTATATGGTTATGTGGTGGCCACCCACCTTCCACTTTGAAGCCTGAATCACAGTCACCTCATTTCTTAAAAAATGCATTCTTTTCTTTAATGTTTAAAGCAGATGTGCAGTTCATGTTTAAGAGGCCATAAAACAAGTTGTTCTAGTTAGTACAAAGTTTAATTCAAATTATAAGCCAGAAAGACGTCCCCACACCTTGACATGTGAAAATTTCTTTAATCAGGGAGAATCTGTTTCCATACTTTTTCCAGTTAGAGGCTGCCTGCATTCCTTGGCTTATAGCCTGCTCCCTTCATTTTTAAAGCCAGCAACACAGTGTCTCTCTGACCCTACTTTGATCATCAAGTATCTTTCTCTAACACTCTTCTGCCTCCCTCTTCCACTTTGAAGTGCCTTTGTGATTACATTGGGCCTACCTGAATAATCTAGAATAATCTCCCTATTTTTAGGTCAGAAGATAAGCAATTTTAACTATGTCTGCAACTTTAATTCACCTTTTGCTTCATAACCAAATATATTCACAGATCCTGGTATTAGGATGTGGGCCTCTTAGGGAGTGGGGCTCATTATTCTGTCTACCATGTATTGTACTCCTTTATAAAGGCTTTCCTGTTTTGAGGTATGGAGACTTTGATCGAGGTAGACTGTAGACTTTTTGAAGGCAAATCTAGGGCAACATACTTATGATTTCTGTCATTTTGGTTATCCCCATGGCGTCTTTAGAAGTGCCAGAACTTAGCAGCACCATGGTAAGCACCAGTCAGCAGCTCCCAATGTCTTTCCTAGAAATATGTACATATAGAAGACTCAGGGGCTGAGACACTGCATTTTTACATTTGTGGGCTAATGTTGGCTTACAGGGAGGAGTTATTGCCATCCAAAATGGTTAGTAGTTAGCTTCTTCATAACTTTATTTTGGTTTTAGATGGGTAGAGACATCAAATTATTAATAAAAATTGTGGCTATACGAAGGAGAAGAGGCTAGGGGAAGCAAAGGACAGATACAGAGGTATCTCTGTGACCCCTCCACCAGCTCCTGGAGAAAGGTGGCTCCTTTCATGTGACCCTGGTAATCAGACTGCAGACAAAGCTGGATGCTGATCGTCCTTCCTTCCTGGAAAGTCCCCTTACCTCCTTTCTGGTAGAAAACAACCACAATATTTCTAGTAAATTCAAAAGAGAATGCTTCCACTGGGTTGGAATTAACGAAGAATGTCACATTTGATCTAAGACCAAAGAATTTCTTTCAACAGAGTTCAAGCATGAAAGGAGGCATTTTATTGTTGCTGATCTACTCTGTGCTTTAGCCCAATCACAAACACAAGTTTAACCACAGGCATCACAAGTTAATTCATTTAACTCCAACCACTGATTTGTCTTATACAGTACTGACCCAATAATCGAAAGACATTCCTTTGACAAACATTTTTATGGAGCGTAGTATGGGTCAAGTATTTTCCCAATAGTTACCAAAGTAACTAAATTCGACTGTGTATCTAGTTCTCGTAATAATGCCCCCCAAAGGTACTATAATTATGTCTACTTTACAGATGAGGGAACTAAGGTTCAGAGCAATTAAGTAATTTGGTCAAGCAGGAGAGCCCGGATTCTCTCAGGTTCTCGGCACTTGGGCCTCTGGTCCCCTTTTTTATAACCAAAATATATTCACAGATCCTGGTATTAGGATGTGGGCCTCTTAGGGAGTGGGGCTCATTATTCTGTCTACCATGTATTGTACTCCTTTATAAAGGCTTTCCTGTTTTGAGGTATGGAGACTTTGATCGAGGTAGACTGTAGACTTTTTGAAGGCAAATCTAGGGCAACATACTTATGATTTCTGTCATTTTGGTTATCCCCATGGCGTCTTTAGAAGTGCCAGAACTTAGCAGCACCATGGTAAGCACCAGTCAGCAGCTCCCAATGTCTTTCCTAGAAATATGTACATATAGAAGACTCAGGGGCTGAGACACTGCATTTTTACATTTGTGGGCTAATGTTGGCTTACAGGGAGGAGTTATTGCCATCCAAAATGGTTAGTAGTTAGCTTCTTCATAACTTTATTTTGGTTTTAGATGGGTAGAGACATCAAATTATTAATAAAAATTGTGGCTATACGAAGGAGAAGAGGCTAGGGGAAGCAAAGGACAGATACAGAGGTATCTCTGTGACCCCTCCACCAGCTCCTGGAGAAAGGTGGCTCCTTTCATGTGACCCTGGTAATCAGACTGCAGACAAAGCTGGATGCTGATCGTCCTTCCTTCCTGGAAAGTCCCCTTACCTCCTTTCTGGTAGAAAACAACCACAATATTTCTAGTAAATTCAAAAGAGAATGCTTCCACTGGGTTGGAATTAACGAAGAATGTCACATTTGATCTAAGACCAAAGAATTTCTTTCAACAGAGTTCAAGCATGAAAGGAGGCATTTTATTGTTGCTGATCTACTCTGTGCTTTAGCCCAATCACAAACACAAGTTTAACCACAGGCATCACAAGTTAATTCATTTAACTCCAACCACTGATTTGTCTTATACAGTACTGACCCAATAATCGAAAGACATTCCTTTGACAAACATTTTTATGGAGCGTAGTATGGGTCAAGTATTTTCCCAATAGTTACCAAAGTAACTAAATTCGACTGTGTATCTAGTTCTCGTAATAATGCCCCCCAAAGGTACTATAATTATGTCTACTTTACAGATGAGGGAACTAAGGTTCAGAGCAATTAAGTAATTTGGTCAAGCAGGAGAGCCCGGATTCTCTCCAGGTTCTCGGCACTTGGGCTCTGGTCTTCACCGCTACATCATGCTGCCTCCCTGTGAGCCACTCCCTGCTTACAAGGAGGTTACAGATAGCTTACAAAGAATATGTAAGAAACAACACATATGAATTGAATTACCATTTGTTTGTGGGCATCCCTTGTGACTCAGATAGTAAAGAATCTGCCTGTAATGCAGGAGACCTGGGTTTGATTCCTGGGTCAGGAAGATCCCCTGAGAAGGGAATGGCAACCCTCTCCAGTATTCTTGCCTGGAGAATCCCATGGACTGAGGAGCCTGGTGGGCTACAGTTCATGGGGTTGCAAAGAGTAGGACTTGATGGAATGACCAACACCGAGTGACTGTTTGTTTTGTGCATTCTATATCTCCAGCACCTAAAGCAGTGCCTTTGTGTGTGACTAGGGATTGAATCAATATTTGTGGAGTATTGTTTACTATGAGGTTAAACAAGTTGGATAAGATGACAGACTCTCATGGGAAGCCACTTAATTAATACGGGGTGGTGAGAGACAGCCTCTTTGAGGAGGTAACATGTTAGCTGAGACATGAAGGGCGAAAAAAGGTTAAGAAAAGAACATGGCAGAGGGTTCAGGCAGAAGGACCAGCGTGGCCCGTGACCATAAGGTGGGAGAGAGCCTGGCAGTTGTGACAAGTGGAGGGGCCAGGTGTGTGAAGCAGATGAACAGATTCGCCTGTGGGATGAGGTGCTGTGAGGGTGGCCAGAAGGTGGGTAACGTGGGACCTTCAGTCATTAGAATTCCCTCTGGCAGAAGGAATTCTGTGTCGCCACGGAGGGACTCAGAAGGACGGCATGTGAACCTTGCACTTTAGAGTTTTCAATCCTGTTGAGAGGACAAGACAAGCAGGGAAAAAAAGGAAAAAATGTATTTCAGTCACTGCATCTTTTTCTTTGGTGAACATCTTAATTTGTGGTCTCGTTTCCCTTTTTATTATTTGGTGACTTGTGTATTCTCTTTTGATCTTTCGAAGACTGACTCAAATTGGAGAGACTTTTCATTTGAGCACACCTTGAAACACTGGGACACCTGCTTTGTTTTCTGGTTAGATTTTGATCTGTGCCACAAGAGCTCTGGTCTCCAGTAAATTTAACTGGGTCCCAACCATTCATGAGGCCCTAAAGCTAGTATTTCACTTATGTGTATTTCTTCATAAGGTTTAAATTTGGTTTGCTAGGTTGTTCTACCCTCTGGCCTTTGTTTTAAAGCTCTGACACCCAGCTGATCATTGTACTGGAAGGTCACATGCTATTTCTGTAGTGGTGTCTTAGTTATGAAGCTGTATCTAGGAAATATTGCAACAGGCTAGACATCAGCCAGAGAAATTAGGGAAGCCAAAATAGAGTTGTGAAAGTTTAACTTTCTTGTTTTAAAAACAGCGTTATTGAAATGTAATTTACATAACATGTGCAATGGATTTTAGTATGTTCAGAGTTGTGTAACCATTGCCACAATTAATTTTAGAACATTTCACAATCCCCTAAGAGAAGCCCTTTTCCCACCAGCAATACCTCTTATGTCCCTTCCCACAGACTCCCAGCCCTAGGCAATCATCAATCTACTTCCTGGTTCTATAAATTCACCTATTCTGAACATGCCACATAAATGGAATCATGAAGTATGTACTCTCTTGTGGTTGACTTCCTTCACTTAGCGTTATGTTTTTGAAGTTCATCTATGTTGTAGCACATGTCAGTACTTCATTCCGTTTTGTGGCTAAACTATATTCTACTATATGAATGCTAGATTTTTGTTTATCCATTGATAGGTATTTGAATGATTTCTGCTTCTTGGCTATATGGATGATGCTGCTGTGAATGTTCATGGACATGGTTTTTTTCATGGACAAGTGTTTATGTGGACGTTAGTTTTCATTTCTCTTGGGTATGTACCTGCAAGTGGAATTGCTGGGTCATGTGATAACTCTATGTTTAACATCTGAAGGACCTCCACACGGTTTTTCAGAGTGGTTGTATCATTGTACATTCCCACAAGCAGTGAATGAGGGTTCCAGGTTCTCCATATCCTAACCAGTATTTCTATTGGGTCTTTTTGATTATAGTCATCTCAGGGGGTATAAAGTGGTATCTTACTGTGGCTTTTATAATTCTCTTTTACTTTTAAAAAATACCCAAATTTCCAACATTATTTCTGAGTCACTGTGGTATGAGCAATGCCTGTGTATAGAAGGTCATGTTGTGTCATAACTGTATTGTGAAAGTGTGGAAATTAGAGATGAGCCATGAGCCCCGTGTGTAGAACCAGAGTGTTTTTAAAGTAGTATCTGCAATTCTGATTTGAGTTGCAGACATTCATTAAGGATTTTAATATTGTATATGGTGATATAACCCTGAGTATTACATTACATAATTTACAACAAATGAGTATATTTATCTACTTAACATGAAACATTCTGAAACATTCTCTAATTATCATCTGTCAAGTTAACATTGGTTTAAGTCAGTGTTATTTCTCTTATTTTAGAAAGGACTATCAGAAGGGAGTCGAATTTCCCAATATTATATGATTGATGACTGACAAGAAATTGTCTCCTGATCCTTACTGTTAATTTGTGTGTGTGTGTGTGTGTGTGTTAGTCGCTCATTTGTGTCTGGCTCTTTTAGACCCCATGGATTATAGCCTCCCAGGCTCCTCTGACAATGGGATTCTCCAGGCAAGAATACTGGAGTGGGTTACCATTTCCCCTGAATATGTACCTCTCTTGATGGTTGACTTCCTTCACTTAGCGTTATGTTTTTGAAGTTCATCTATGTTGTAGCACATGTCAGTACTTCATTCCGTTTGTGGCTAAACTATATTCTACTATATGAATGCTAGATTTTTGTTTATCCATTGATAGGTATTTGAATGATTTCTGCTTCTTGGCTATATGGATGATGCTGCTGTGAATGTTCATGGACATGGTTTTTTTCATGGACAAGTGTTTATGTGGACGTTAGTTTTCATTTCTCTTGGGTATGTACCTGCAAGTGGAATTGCTGGGTCATGTGATAACTCTATGTTTAACATCTGAAGGACCTCCACACGGTTTTTCAGAGTGGTTGTATCATTGTACATTCCCACAAGCAGTGAATGAGGGTTCCAGGTTCTCCATATCCTAACCAGTATTTCTATTGGGTCTTTTTGATTATAGTCATCTCAGGGGGTATAAAGTGGTATCTTACTGTGGCTTTTATAATTCTCTTTTACTTTTAAAAAATACCCAAATTTCCAACATTATTTCTGAGTCACTGTGGTATGAGCAATGCCTGTGTATAGAAGGTCATGTTGTGTCATAACTGTATTGTGAAAGTGTGGAAATTAGAGATGAGCCATGAGCCCCGTGTGTAGAACCAGAGTGTTTTTAAAGTAGTATCTGCAATTCTGATTTGAGTTGCAGACATTCATTAAGGATTTTAATATTGTATATGGTGATATAACCCTGAGTATTACATTACATAATTTACAACAAATGAGTATATTTATCTACTTAACATGAAACATTCTGAAACATTCTCTAATTATCATCTGTCAAGTTAACATTGGTTTAAGTCAGTGTTATTTCTCTTATTTTAGAAAGGACTATCAGAAGGGAGTCGAATTTCCCAATATTATATGATTGATGACTGACAAGAAATTGTCTCCTGATCCTTACTGTTAATTTGTGTGTGTGTGTGTGTGTGTGTTAGTCGCTCATTTGTGTCTGGCTCTTTTAGACCCCATGGATTATAGCCTCCCAGGCTCCTCTGACAATGGGATTCTCCAGGCAAGAATACTGGAGTGGGTTACCATTTCCTTCTCCATAATGTTAATTTAGAAAGTAATATATTCCCAGAAGGGATCTTGGAAGTCATATGTGGATTGTCTGTCATTCAATATAAAACAGTAATATACATAGTCGAATACTTCCAATGACATGGAAATTCTTGCTTGTATAAAGCCACCCATTCTGTTGTTGGCAGTTCTGATAGGTATTTTATTTGAGTATAGAGACTTTACAGTATTGTATTTCTGCTGTACAGAAAAGTGAATCAGTTACACAGTATACACTAGCCCCTCTTTTTCTTTATTCTAAGACACATTGCCTCCTTTGACCTACTCCTGTCCACTAGAACCATGAAGAATAAAAGTACATAATAGGTATTCAGTGAATATCTGTTGAATGATATCTGAATTATAAGTCATAACTGTTCATGTATTGCCATTATAATTTAAAATAAAAATGAAAAGAAAAAGAAACGTCTTTCTATATACAAACAGACACACACTCTACTCCCATCATCTGAAAGTTTGTTTCCTCTTCCTCTTCCTTCTTCTAAAGCCTATCTATTTACTGGTTTTAATATGGCTACAGAAGTGATATGTTTATTGAAAAAAAAAAAGTTATAGACATTACAGAAGAAAATTTGTGTTTTTAAGCAAACTTATTTTATACTCTTTGTCACATCATTTGTTCTCTGAACGTGAGATTTTTGATGGCTGTATAGTGTTCCATAATACAGCCACACCTTATTTATTAACCATTTAAAAAAACTGAGGTATAGTTAATTTACAATGTTGTGTTCATTTCAGGTGTAGAGCAAAATAATTCAGTTATACATACACCTATTTTTTCAGATTCTTTTCCATTATATATATATTTTAAGACATTGAATATATTTCCCTGTGCTATATAGTAGGTCCTTGTTGGTAATCTATTTTATGTATAGTAGTGTATACATGTATTTATTTAGTCTCAGTCATGTCCAACTGCCTGCGACTCTGTGGACAGACAATATTCTGCCTGGCTCCTCTGTCCATGGGGTTCTCCAAGCAAGATGACTGGAGTGAGGTGCCATTTTTTCCTCCAGAGGATCTTCCCAACCTAGGGACCACATCAGCATCTTCTTCTTTGATAGCCAGGTTTTTTTACACCTGAACCACCAGGGAAGCCCTGTAGTGTATATATGTTAATCGTAATCTCCTAAGTATTTTCTTTTTGATAGCCATTTAAGTGCTTTCAAGTTTTAAGGAGGGTAACTCTTCGCTTTCAGTCTTTTCTCCAAATGACCCATACCAGTTACCTTAAAATCTTCTCGTATGCCCTCTTGCCTCTGGTGTGTTTCACTGTTGACTATGGCCTGCTTTGCCAATCTCTTTCTTCAAATGAGGTTTCCAGATTTGAGCACCAAACAGAAGATGAACGCGGAGTTCAGGTGGAGATCATTTTTTTGAACGTAACACTTTTATTCATGCAGACCAAAGTGGCAACAGTTTCTCTTTGTGTGGCTTTTAATTGCACTTCTTGGAGCACAGACCTGTCCACTTTTACATGACTGAACTTCTGTTCTTCTGTTCCTTCTCATCCTTTGTGGCCTCTCTGTTTGGATTCTCAATTATCTCCGTTTCAGCTCCATGGTGGATAATGTGTCCCCATGCAGTGGCCAGCCCCTTCCCTTGAACTGACACATCCTCTTTTACACCAACAATTTGCATCACCTTAAAAATACTCAGGATATAAGTCTAAGTGAGTAACGCAAATAGTTTTTCTTACCTGCAAAGACTTTACTTCCCAATGGATAAAAGTCAGGAAACTCAATGATAGATGAGGTTCTAGAACTCATTTGTCTTTCTCCCATTTTGTAACTCGGGAGCTAATACTGGAGATTAAATAATGGACTTCGTTGACTTTGGTGCACCTGCTGCTGAATGTGTAAATTCATCCTTTCTCATACCGTCAGACATGACTTGCTACACAGCTTCCAATGTAAAAGTGGTGACCTGAATAATTCTGCCTGGAAATAAGGTCAGCCTGGTCAGAGGCTGCACTGGGAGTAAAGAGGCACATAAACCTCCCCCTGAAGCTCCGCCTCAGCATGAGCCTGCGACTCTCAATATTCTGCCTGGCTCCTCTGTCCATGGGGTTCTCCAAGCAAGATGACTGGAGTGAGGTGCCATTTTTTCCTCCAGAGGATCTTCCCAACCTAGGGACCACATCAGCATCTTCTTCTTTGATAGCCAGGTTTTTTTACACCTGAACCACCAGGGAAGCCCTGTAGTGTATATATGTTAATCGTAATCTCCTAAGTATTTTCTTTTTGATAGCCATTTAAGTGCTTTCAAGTTTTAAGGAGGGTAACTCTTCGCTTTCAGTCTTTTCTCCAAATGACCCATACCAGTTACCTTAAAATCTTCTCGTATGCCCTCTTGCCTCTGGTGTGTTTCACTGTTGACTATGGCCTGCTTTGCCAATCTCTTTCTTCAAATGAGGTTTCCAGATTTGAGCACCAAACAGAAGATGAACGCGGAGTTCAGGTGGAGATCATTTTTTTGAACGTAACACTTTTATTCATGCAGACCAAAGTGGCAACAGTTTCTCTTTGTGTGGCTTTTAATTGCACTTCTTGGAGCACAGACCTGTCCACTTTTACATGACTGAACTTCTGTTCTTCTGTTCCTTCTCATCCTTTGTGGCCTCTCTGTTTGGATTCTCAATTATCTCCGTTTCAGCTCCATGGTGGATAATGTGTCCCCATGCAGTGGCCAGCCCCTTCCCTTGAACTGACACATCCTCTTTTACACCAACAATTTGCATCACCTTAAAAATACTCAGGATATAAGTCTAAGTGAGTAACGCAAATAGTTTTTCTTACCTGCAAAGACTTTACTTCCCAATGGATAAAAGTCAGGAAACTCAATGATAGATGAGGTTCTAGAACTCATTTGTCTTTCTCCCATTTTGTAACTCGGGAGCTAATACTGGAGATTAAATAATGGACTTCGTTGACTTTGGTGCACCTGCTGCTGAATGTGTAAATTCATCCTTTCTCATACCGTCAGACATGACTTGCTACACAGCTTCCAATGTAAAAGTGGTGACATGAATAATTCTGCCTGGAAATAAGGTCAGCCTTGTTCTCCTGAGAGCTGCACTGGGAGTAAAGAGGCACATAAACCTCCTCCCCTGAAGCTCCGCCCTCCTCCCTCCCCCAGTGCCCACACACCCCAGGAACGAAACACGGGACTAGAGTCTTGAAAACGCTGGGTTTTATGGAAAGAAGGCACATACTTTATTCAATAAAAGATGATTTCCAGGTAAAATTAATTTTGCAAAAACTTGAAGTTCGATAAATACATAAAACAGACAAAAGTGTTAACAGGGATTTTTTTTTTTTTTAATTAATGATCGGAGAGGTTCCATCTTTTGCTTTTTTCTTCTCTCTATATTTTTTCTTTTCTTTTTTTTTTTTTTTTTTTTTGGCCACTTCTATTGGTCTTTCATTTATTTCCATCTTTGTTCTTTGGCCTGTGTGGACCTCCCATTGCAGCAGCCTCTCTCATGGCAGAGCATCGGCTCTGGGTGCGTGCGCTCTAGAGCGCTGGCTCGGTAGTTGGACACACTGGTCCAGCCACTCCACAGCACATGGGATCTTCCCAGGCCAGGGATGGAACCGGCGCCCCTTGCACTGCAAGGCGGTGTCTTTACCCATTGGACCACCAGGGAAGCCCTTTCCTCTATATTTAAAAAAATATTTCCTCCAGTAAATAGCTATTACCTTGCAATATAAAAATTTAATTTCTGGGTTACATTTCTTATGAACAAAAGTGACAGTCACTCCGTCGTATCTGACTTTTTGTGAACCCATGGACTGTAGCCCACCAGACGTCTTTGTCCATGAGATTCTCCAGGCAGGAATACTGGAGCGTGTTGCCATTCCCTTCTCCAGGGGATCTTTCTGACGCAGAGATCAAACCTGGGTCTCCTGCATTGCAGGCAGATTCTTTACCATCCGAGCCACCATGGAAACCCTATATTTGTTATATGTTTAATCAATTGAAAGGCACAGGTTTTCTTTTCTACCTTGTGATAATTATTGTGATGTGTTTAAATTCATCCTTTCTCATACCGTCAGACATGACTTGCTACACAGCTTCCAATGTAAAAGTGGTGACATGAATAATTCTGCCTGGAAATAAGGTCAGCCTTGTTCTCCTGAGAGCTGCACTGGGAGTAAAGAGGCACATAAACCTCCTCCCCTGAAGCTCCGCCCTCCTCCCTCCCCCAGTGCCCACACACCCCAGGAACGAAACACGGGACTAGAGTCTTGAAAACGCTGGGTTTTATGGAAAGAAGGCACATACTTTATTCAATAAAAGATGATTTCCAGGTAAAATTAATTTTGCAAAAACTTGAAGTTCGATAAATACATAAAACAGACAAAAGTGTTAACAGGGATTTTTTTTTTTTTTAATTAATGATCGGAGAGGTTCCATCTTTTGCTTTTTTCTTCTCTCTATATTTTTTCTTTTCTTTCTTTCTTTTTTTTTTTTTTTGGCCACTTCTATTGGTCTTTCATTTATTTCCATCTTTGTTCTTTGGCCTGTGTGGACCTCCCATTGCAGCAGCCTCTCTCATGGCAGAGCATCGGCTCTGGGTGCGTGCGCTCTAGAGCGCTGGCTCGGTAGTTGGACACACTGGTCCAGCCACTCCACAGCACATGGGATCTTCCCAGGCCAGGGATGGAACCGGCGCCCCTTGCACTGCAAGGCGGTGTCTTTACCCATTGGACCACCAGGGAAGCCCTTTCCTCTATATTTAAAAAAATATTTCCTCCAGTAAATAGCTATTACCTTGCAATATAAAAATTTAATTTCTGGGTTACATTTCTTATGAACAAAAGTGACAGTCACTCCGTCGTATCTGACTTTTTGTGAACCCATGGACTGTAGCCCACCAGACGTCTTTGTCCATGAGATTCTCCAGGCAGGAATACTGGAGCGTGTTGCCATTCCCTTCTCCAGGGGATCTTTCTGACGCAGAGATCAAACCTGGGTCTCCTGCATTGCAGGCAGATTCTTTACCATCCGAGCCACCATGGAAACCCTATATTTGTTATATGTTTAATCAATTGAAAGGCACAGGTTCTCTTTATCTAGCTTGTGATAATTATTGAGATGAAAAGTAAATTTGGGTGGGAAACTGGACAAGGTGACCTCAAAGTTTGTTCAGACCCCTAAGACTTTCTGAAGTTACCATCAAATTCGGTCAGCAAAATAGATGGCAGATCACGAGACAGCACAAATCTTATTTTTTAAGAGTTACAACTGTGAGTAACAGAACCCACTGAAATTAACTACAGTGGAACTAATGCTATCTTTTTATAAGAATACAGAGCTCATAGTTAGCTGGTTTCACTTGCTTTGAGATGGTGCTTGTTCAAGTTGTAAAATACTTCTTTTCCTGTTGGCTTGAGACACCCGCGTTCCTCCTCACTGCCTTAGCCACCTGGGGATGTCTCAGGACTTTATGCCCCATAACAGAGGGGCTAATATCTGGAAGGACACAGACCTCCTGGGTTGTGTACCGGCCCTCTGGCCCTGCCCTGGTTTTTGTTTTCCTGTGCCATTACTAAATATGTTAAAGGTCACCCTAGAATACATGGGAGCCCCACAGAGCCCAAGGACAGAGATTTAGCTGGATCTCAGGACCAGGCTCCCTCTGAACTGGTCAGGCCTCTCCCACCGTATCTCATCTGTCCCTCCCACATCCTTTCCTACTGCCTTCTCGGCCTTCAGGTTCTTGTGTCAGATACATCACCTTTACAGCTCTTCAAATTGTCATTGACGGGTCTGGTCCCTTGGTAAGAGACTGATCTTTCTTCCACCCTCCTTCCTTTCCTTTCAGTTGTGAAAGTCCAGGGAAGGAGCTGAATGGCCAGTCTCAGTTGTGAAAGCCTCGGTGGGGGGGATCTGTAATAAAAAAAGGGTGACAGTCACTCCGTCGTATCTGACTTTTTGTGAACCCATGGACTGTAGCCCACCAGACGTCTTTGTCCATGAGATTCTCCAGGCAGGAATACTGGAGCGTGTTGCCATTCCCTTCTCCAGGGGATCTTTCTGACGCAGAGATCAAACCTGGGTCTCCTGCATTGCAGGCAGATTCTTTACCATCCGAGCCACCATGGAAACCCTATATTTGTTATATGTTTAATCAATTGAAAGGCACAGGTTTTCTTTTTCTACCTTGTGATAATTATTGAGATGAAAAGTAAATTTGGGTGGGAAACTGGACAAGGTGACCTCAAAGTTTGTTCAGACCCCTAAGACTTTCTGAAGTTACCATCAAATTCGGTCAGCAAAATAGATGGCAGATCACGAGACAGCACAAATCTTATTTTTTAAGAGTTACAACTGTGAGTAACAGAACCCACTGAAATTAACTACAGTGGAACTAATGCTATCTTTTTATAAGAATACAGAGCTCATAGTTAGCTGGTTTCACTTGCTTTGAGATGGTGCTTGTTCAAGTTGTAAAATACTTCTTTTCCTATTGGCTTGAGACACCGCGTTCCTCCTCACTGCCTTAGCCACCTGGGGATGTCTCAGGACTTTATGCCCCATAACAGAGGGGCTAATATCTGGAAGGACACAGACCTCCTGGGTTGTGTACCGCCCTCTGGCCCTGCCCTGGTTTTTGTTTTCCTGTGCCATTACTAAATATGTTAAAGGTCACCCTAGAATACATGGGAGCCCCACAGAGCCCAAGGACAGAGATTTAGCTGGATCTCAGGACCAGGCTCCCTCTGAACTGGTCAGGCCTCTCCCACCGTATCTCATCTGTCCCTCCCACATCCTTTCCTACTGCCTTCTCGGCCTTCAGGTTCTTGTGTCAGATACATCACCTTTACAGCTCTTCAAATTGTCATTGACGGGTCTGGTCCCTTGGTAAGAGACTGATCTTTCTTCCACCCTCCTTCCTTTCCTTTCAGTTGTGAAAGTCCAGGGAAGGAGCTGAATGGCCAGTCTCTAGCCACATGCCCACCCCTGTGCCAAATATTTATGGCCCTCGGTGGGGAGGGGATCAGAATGACAAATCACCTGGAGGAAGGGGTAGATACTTCCAGGTAAAATGTGAGAAGCTCCCAGAAATCAAGGTGGAGGGGATAAAACACAAGGGCCCTGATGCATAACTACTCCTCTGCTTCCCTGAATTTGGGGATACTTTATCCAAAAATATCATGTCTCCCTAACATACTCTTTAATTAGCCATATATCAAAGCTTGTAATTTTACATGTATAAAATTCAAACATTTTTCACTCTTCTTTTACAGACATTTTAAACAGACTTGCTTACAAGTTTCTAGGTCTAAGGTGAATTAGAAGGGGAAAATTGGGCTTCCCCTGGTGGTCCAGTGGGTAAGAACACCGCCTTGCAGTGCAAGGGGCGCTGGTTCGATCCCTGGCCTGGGAGGATCCCACGTGCCACGGAGTGGGCGGACTGATGTGTCCAGTTACCGAGCCGGGGCTCTGGAGCACATGCGCCCAGAGATGGCGCTCTGCAATGACAGACGCCACCACGATGGGAGGCCCACAGGAACCAAAGAACAAAGACGGATGAAAATAGAGAAATGAAAGACCAATAGAAGTGAACCGACCGCTCCCCTCCCTTCCCAACCTGCCCCCTGCCCAAAATAAATAAATAAATAAATAAATAAAAAGAAGGGGAAAATTAAGAGGAGGCAGTGAGAAAATAGGCAAGTTCACTAGGGTGGAATATGAACGTGTGTGTATACATATAAATATTCAGGAATAATGATTCAACAATTCAAAGGGTAAAATTGTATCTGTGGCCATTTTTCCATAAAAATTGTTATATATATATATATATATATATATATTTTAATTTAATTTATTTATTTTTGGCTGTGCTGGGTCTTTGTTGATGTGTGGGTTTAACTGCTCTACGGTATGTGGGATCTTCCCGGATCAGGGATCAAACCTGTGTCTCCTGCATTGCCAGACGGGTTCTTATCCACTGAGCCACAAGGGAAGCCCTGTTACATATTTTTAGAAAATCAACTTTCATTACCGCAAAAAACTTAGTATATAATTATTGATATTCACTTCAATAACTAGAATCCTTGATTTTAAAAGGCTGAATTATGTTCAATGTATTCTGTTTAAGGAGGCAGAGAAAGCTGTAATGTATTGATGGGAGAGATTAATCCTAAATGTGGGAGTGGGAGTCCTTGATATCTCAAGACATGGGCTTCAGTTAGCTAGAGAATGATTACTCAGCAATGCAAGATGAGTATAGTATGCTGGGTATTTGATGTCGCTGATTAAGTAGGCCAGAAATTAGCAAGTTTTTTCACTTGAATACTTGAGCAGTGGATTATCTTAAACATGTCCTTACCAGTTCCTCCTCCATAAAAATGGGATTGATGTGTACTGTTCAATTATCAGTGTAGGAAAGCTTATTATATGTGAAAATCCTTTGAGATCCTTGGAGAAGTCAAATGTTATTAAGTAGAAGTTACATAAAAATCTGTTCTGGTGTTTGCAAGAACCATTGTATTGGTAATAAATTTATTTCTGATGAAAGAAGTATTAAGGCAAATGAATCATTCTGTCTTGGATCTTTATGAGGCCCTTTCAAAACATTATTTATTTAGATCAAATTTTTATTGGTCACTTGTCATAGCGTTTCTATTAATTATTTCATTTTTTAGTAATTTGGAGCTCTAGTGTGTGTATCTTGTATGAAGCTGGATTGATGGCTTTATTTCATAAACTCTAACTGTTCAAATAATGTTTTCTACTTCTGGTTATAAAATAATAATGTCTCACAAAAATCAAATTACAGAGAAAATGGTTACTTATAATCACACTCCCTAAACAACTATAATTATTTTCCATATAAATATATGTTTTTATGAAGTTTCACTTATAGTTGTATTCAATATTTATTCCCCCTTTTCGTATTGCTGCTTGTTATTCTTGTTATTCATAATTGGCATCTCTAAATGTGAAGGTAACTCTATTGAGTGAATGTACTAAGCTAATGGACTAACCATTTCATTACTTTTAGATATTCAGATTGCTATCCCTCTGTCTTTTCCATAATAAAAAGCACACCCATTCCTTCCTTTCCAATTTGTGCTGGGTAGTCCATGAAATTCAAAGTACCTGCTATGGCCATAAGCTTACCTATGAGGAAAGTAACTGCAAACAAGTCTGGCTTCATAAAGTTGTCACAGTCTGTAAGCCAGGTGACTTTGTCATCCTTATAGATCTGTATGTGGGCCAGAAGGCAGGCATATCATATCAGAATGGCCCACAGAGTAGCTCCGCAAGAAACTGCTAAACAGCAGGGCACCATATTGGATAAGCTCAAACTGATCTATCTCCTCTTTCTTGGTAAGTCTACATATGAGATTATAGAGATGTCAGGATGGCTTGTATACCCCCTTGAAGAGGGAAAGGAGATGTCCAGGACACAAAAGTCATTGGTTCATCAAATCTACTACTCTGCTCTGAATAACGATGAACTGTGTTTCCCATTTGCCATGAGGCATGGGGATGTTGCCAGTGTCACAGGACTGGGACTCAGTGTCTGAGAATGTCATCCAGGCCCACCTCACTTCCTCAGGGAAGTGAACTCCCATTACCTAATGTAGTTTTCTTCTTTTGGATGACTTTCTTGGGAGGAATTACCCCAAATGTGATGAAAGAAGTATTAAGGCAAATGAATCATTCTGTCTTGGATCTTTATGAGGCCCTTTCAAAACATTATTTATTTAGATCAAATTTTTATTGGTCACTTGTCATAGCGTTTCTATTAATTATTTCATTTTTTAGTAATTTGGAGCTCTAGTGTGTGTATCTTGTATGAAGCTGGATTGATGGCTTTATTTCATAAACTCTAACTGTTCAAATAATGTTTTCTACTTCTGGTTATAAAATAATAATGTCTCACAAAAATCAAATTACAGAGAAAATGGTTACTTATAATCACACTCCCTAAACAACTATAATTATTTTCCATATAAATATATGTTTTTATGAAGTTTCACTTATAGTTGTATTCAATATTTATTCCCCCTTTTCGTATTGCTGCTTGTTATTCTTGTTATTCATAATTGGCATCTCTAAATGTGAAGGTAACTCTATTGAGTGAATGTACTAAGCTAATGGACTAACCATTTCATTACTTTTAGATATTCAGATTGCTATCCCTCTGTCTTTTCCATAATAAAAAGCACACCCATTCCTTCCTTTCCAATTTGTGCTGGGTAGTCCATGAAATTCAAAGTACCTGCTATGGCCATAAGCTTACCTATGAGGAAAGTAACTGCAAACAAGTCTGGCTTCATAAAGTTGTCACAGTCTGTAAGCCAGGTGACTTTGTCATCCTTATAGATCTGTATGTGGGCCAGAAGGCAGGCATATCATATCAGAATGGCCCACAGAGTAGCTCCGCAAGAAACTGCTAAACAGCAGGGCACCATATTGGATAAGCTCAAACTGATCTATCTCCTCTTTCTTGGTAAGTCTACATATGAGATTATAGAGATGTCAGGATGGCTTGTATACCCCCTTGAAGAGGGAAAGGAGATGTCCAGGACACAAAAGTCATTGGTTCATCAAATCTACTACTCTGCTCTGAATAACGATGAACTGTGTTTCCCATTTGCCATGAGGCATGGGGATGTTGCCAGTGTCACAGGACTGGGACTCAGTGTCTGAGAATGTCATCCAGGCCCACCTCACTTCCTCAGGGAAGTGAACTCCCATTACCTAATGTAGTTTTCTTCTTTTGGATGACTTTCTTGGGAGGAATTACCCCAAATGTGATAAAAGAATATAAATATTTCTATGACTCTAATTATATCACATTACGCAGTACTCATATTTCTGAGAAATTTTCCCTGGATCTTATGTCCTTTTTACTCATCCCCATGGTTATAAAGACTGTCAAGTTTAAGACACCACTCATTGTTCCTCATTCCTCCATTGAACAAGGTTCCTCATTGTTTTATGAATGGTGGGAGTAGAGCATATTAATTAGGTTGACATGATACTTTCTTGTCACTTAAAAGTTTCATTTTGTTACTTCTGAAAAATCTCTCCTAGACCTTTGCACATGTATTAAAAGGAAATACAAGCACAGTATATTGCCTCTTCAGAGCTATGTTTTGACTCAATTCATTTTTATCTTTGTGTTCCATCATGATGCTGTCCATTAAGAGTATTACTTAAGAGAATCAGCATTGCTTAAGAAAATTTTCCACTACTGTAGAAAAAGATTCTAGTCTAAGATTCTGAAAGTTTGGATGTGGGTCCTTTTTTGATCTTACGAAAATGTGTTCACAGAAAGCATCCAGAGAGCAACTAGGATTCAGACCTTTCTCAAATGGCTCTTGTGTTTTGCTGACTGAAATGTTCAGGGGTCGTGTTTGGACATGCATAAGCATGTTGCCTGACAATAACAATTATATAAGACATACCCCAATTTCAGAGATGTTAATATATTATATGTATATGTATATATACTATATATATAGTAAATATGCCATATGTATACTAGTGACTCCCAAATGGATAATTCCATCCCAGACCCCCCTATAAAACTGAGTCCGATCTCTGCTCAGATGATTCCTATGAGATTATAGAGATGTCAGGATGGCTTGTATACCCCCTTGAAGAGGGAAAGGAGATGTCCAGGACACAAAAGTCATTGGTTCATCAAATCTACTACTCTGCTCTGAATAACGATGAACTGTGTTTCCCATTTGCCATGAGGCATGGGGATGTTGCCAGTGTCACAGGACTGGGACTCAGTGTCTGAGAATGTCATCCAGGCCCACCTCACTTCCTCAGGGAAGTGAACTCCCATTACCTAATGTAGTTTTCTTCTTTTGGATGACTTTCTTGGGAGGAATTACCCCAAATGTGATAAAAGAATATAAATATTTCTATGACTCTAATTATATCACATTACGCAGTACTCATATTTCTGAGAAATTTTCCCTGGATCTTATGTCCTTTTTACTCATCCCCATGGTTATAAAGACTGTCAAGTTTAAGACACCACTCATTGTTCCTCATTCCTCCATTGAACAAGGTTCCTCATTGTTTTATGAATGGTGGGAGTAGAGCATATTAATTAGGTTGACATGATACTTTCTTGTCACTTAAAAGTTTCATTTTGTTACTTCTGAAAAATCTCTCCTAGACCTTTGCACATGTATTAAAAGGAAATACAAGCACAGTATATTGCCTCTTCAGAGCTATGTTTTGACTCAATTCATTTTTATCTTTGTGTTCCATCATGATGCTGTCCATTAAGAGTATTACTTAAGAGAATCAGCATTGCTTAAGAAAATTTTCCACTACTGTAGAAAAAGATTCTAGTCTAAGATTCTGAAAGTTTGGATGTGGGTCCTTTTTTGATCTTACGAAAATGTGTTCACAGAAAGCATCCAGAGAGCAACTAGGATTCAGACCTTTCTCAAATGGCTCTTGTGTTTTGCTGACTGAAATGTTCAGGGGTCGTGTTTGGACATGCATAAGCATGTTGCCTGACAATAACAATTATATAAGACATACCCCAATTTCAGAGATGTTAATATATTATATGTATATGTATATATACTATATATATAGTAAATATGCCATATGTATACTAGTGACTCCCAAATGGATAATTCCATCCCAGACCCCCCTATAAAACTGAGTCCGATCTCTGCTCAGATGATTCCTATGTATCTCAGATTCAGATGTGTCTGTATTGGCTTCTTGTTGCTGCTACAAAGAACTTCCACACACTTAGTGGCTTCAAACAACAGAAATGTATTATTTTACAGTTCTGGAGGTCTGAAATCCAACACTGGTTTCACTGGGCTAAAATCAGTGTTTCAGCAGAGCTGTGTTCACTCTGGGAGCCCTAGAGGTGAGTCCATTTCTTGCCTTTGCCAGCTTGTGGAGGCCAGCCACATCCCTTGGCTTATAGCCTCTTCCTTCTTAAAGGTCAGCTCTTGTCTTTCTAACATCACTTTACTGTGACTCTTACTTCCTGCCTCTGTCTTTCACATAAAAGGAGATCTGTGATTCCTTTGGACTCATCCAGACAGTCCAGGATCATTTCCTTCTAAAACCAAAATCACAATTGCTAAATGCCTCCTGCTGTGGACATCTTTGGGGACTATTATTCTGCCTACTACAGTGTCTAAAACTCATATAGAGTCATCACAACACTGCTTTGCAATCATAACCAATCACGATCCTCTGACTTATAGAGCCTGCGAGGACTGAGCAACCAAACGCCTCCCGTGTGTGTGTTCTTTCTTAGATCACTCTCATCTCCTCCAAACTGCAACTGACCTGAGAACACGGTATAAGTTTTCTGTTTTCTGTTTGCCATAAGTAAATAGTACTTTCTTTTTGACAGATTTCTTTAATTACCCCCGAACTGGAGATACAGCTTGGTCTTGGGAATAGCTTCTTCGTTCAGTTAACTTCAGTTATTTCAAGCCATTAAGATAATGAACCCTCCTTGACAATTCAGGGGTTTATATTGATTGATGGGAAACTGATGATAGTGGAAAACCCTCATTGAACACCCCCATTTCCTTAATGGAGAAGGAAATGGCAACTTATTCCAATGTTCTTACCTGGAGATTCCCATGGACCGAGGAGCCTGGTGGGCTACCGTCCATAGGGTCACAGAAAGTCAGACACGACTGAAGTGGCTTAACACACACACCAGTTTCTTAAAAGGGACAGACTGTAAATAACCAGTGTAAACGACACACAGCTATCACGTTAGTTCACGGACCATTCAGTGAAGGTTTCTTTATACGTCAAGTGCAACATGAGACTATAAAGTTGGAGGAGACAGAAGAAATTGAAAGAGGACCTGACTCCCACCCTCTGCTTCAGTCTCAGGGAATTTAGCAGTTTAGCATGAAGAGCTTGGTCTAGTGATCAAGTTGGGAAAAGAAGATGGGAGCACTGAAATCCAACACTGGTTTCACTGGGCTAAAATCAGTGTTTCAGCAGAGCTGTGTTCACTCTGGGAGCCCTAGAGGTGAGTCCATTTCTTGCCTTTGCCAGCTTGTGGAGGCCAGCCACATCCCTTGGCTTATAGCCTCTTCCTTCTTAAAGGTCAGCTCTTGTCTTTCTAACATCACTTTACTGTGACTCTTACTTCCTGCCTCTGTCTTTCACATAAAAGGAGATCTGTGATTCCTTTGGACTCATCCAGACAGTCCAGGATCATTTCCTTCTAAAACCAAAATCACAATTGCTAAATGCCTCCTGCTGTGGACATCTTTGGGGACTATTATTCTGCCTACTACAGTGTCTAAAACTCATATAGAGTCATCACAACACTGCTTTGCAATCATAACCAATCACGATCCTCTGACTTATAGAGCCTGCGAGGACTGAGCAACCAAACGCCTCCCGTGTGTGTGTTCTTTCTTAGATCACTCTCATCTCCTCCAAACTGCAACTGACCTGAGAACACGGTATAAGTTTTCTGTTTTCTGTTTGCCATAAGTAAATAGTACTTTCTTTTTGACAGATTTCTTTAATTACCCCCGAACTGGAGATACAGCTTGGTCTTGGGAATAGCTTCTTCGTTCAGTTAACTTCAGTTATTTCAAGCCATTAAGATAATGAACCCTCCTTGACAATTCAGGGGTTTATATTGATTGATGGGAAACTGATGATAGTGGAAAACCCTCATTGAACACCCCCATTTCCTTAATGGAGAAGGAAATGGCAACTTATTCCAATGTTCTTACCTGGAGATTCCCATGGACCGAGGAGCCTGGTGGGCTACCGTCCATAGGGTCACAGAAAGTCAGACACGACTGAAGTGGCTTAACACACACACCAGTTTCTTAAAAGGGACAGACTGTAAATAACCAGTGTAAACGACACACAGCTATCACGTTAGTTCACGGACCATTCAGTGAAGGTTTCTTTATACGTCAAGTGCAACATGAGACTATAAAGTTGGAGGAGACAGAAGAAATTGAAAGAGGACCTGACTCCCCACCCTCTGCTTCAGTCTCAGGGAATTTAGCAGTTTAGCATGAAGAGCTTGGTCTAGTGATCAAGTCAAGATAAGAGGCATAAAATGAAGGCATGGGAGAGCACTGTAAAAGGACAGTCTTTTGATCAAGAAAGTGAGTAGATGTTTTATGAGCCAAATTGTTGCTCTGCAGAGTGTTGTCATGACACTGCTTTACAGCTGCAGCACCATCAACACCAAGAGTCAAGTAGGCAAATCTGTACCCAAGGGCCCAAGTGTGAGAGCATTCACTCTGACCTGTGTCCTGTAGCGATGCCTCAAGACAAACACACATTCACACATGCTATCGATTTACTAATTTTGAAACTATTCTACAGTCTGATCAAATAAGGGCTTTGCAGGTCTTTACAGTAAGAAGAGACAGCTTTCTGATCCATACAGTGATTCTCCACCCCTCCCTACAAACACGCACACACACACAGACACACACACACAGACACACACACACACACACACACACTCTTCCTGATCCGTCAAAATGAAGATAGGGTGACTGATGAAATCAAAACTGAAAGAAGCACCTGTACCCCAATGCTCACTGCAGCTCTCTATACAATAGCTAGAACATGGAAGCAACCTAGATGTCCATCGACAAATGAATGGATCCAGAAGCTCTGGTACATATATACAATGGAGTACATCTCAGCTGTTAAAAGAAATGCAGAAGAATCACCCTAATGAGGTGGATGGATCTAGAATCTATCATAAAAAGTGAAGTAAGTCAAAAAGAGAAAGACAAGTACTGTATACTAACACATATATATGAAATCTAGTAAGAGGGTAATGGTAACACATGCAGTGAAGTGATGGAAAAAGAGACATAGAGAACAGACATATGGACATTGTGGGGAATGAACAGTGGGTGGTAGGCGTAAAGGAAGGAGCATGAAAACCTGTACTATCATATGTGAAAGATAGCTATTTGCACTGCGAGAATAGGATTCTGCTGTAAATAACCAGTGTAAACGACACACAGCTATCACGTTAGTTCACGGACTATTCAGTGAAGGTTTCTTTATACGTCAAGTGCAACATGAGACTATAAAGTTGGAGGAGACAGAAGAAATTGAAAGAGGACCTGACTCCCAACCCTCTGCTTCAGTCTCAGGGAATTGAGCAGTTTAGCATGAAGAGCTTGGTCTAGTGATCAAGTCAAGATAAGAGGCATAAAATGAAGGCATGGGAGAGCACTGTAAAAGGACAGTCTTTTGATCAAGAAAGTGAGTAGATGTTTTATGAGCCAAATTGTTGCTCTGCAGAGTGTTGTCATGACACTGCTTTACAGCTGCAGCACCATCAACACCAAGAGTCAAGTAGGCAAATCTGTACCCAAGGGCCCAAGTGTGAGAGCATTCACTCTGACCTGTGTCCTGTAGCGATGCCTCAAGACAAACACACATTCACACATGCTATCGATTTACTAATTTTGAAACTATTCTACAGTCTGATCAAATAAGGGCTTTGCAGGTCTTTACAGTAAGAAGAGACAGCTTTCTGATCCATACAGTGATTCTCCACCCCTCCCTACAAACACGCACACACACACAGACACACACACACACAGACACACACACACACACACACACTCTTCCTGATCCGTCAAAATGAAGATAGGGTGACTGATGAAATCAAAACTGAAAGAAGCACCTGTACCCCAATGCTCACTGCAGCTCTCTATACAATAGCTAGAACATGGAAGCAACCTAGATGTCCATCGACAAATGAATGGATCCAGAAGCTCTGGTACATATATACAATGGAGTACATCTCAGCTGTTAAAAGAAATGCAGAAGAATCACCCTAATGAGGTGGATGGATCTAGAATCTATCATAAAAAGTGAAGTAAGTCAAAAAGAGAAAGACAAGTACTGTATACTAACACATATATATGAAATCTAGTAAGAGGGTAATGGTAACACATGCAGTGAAGTGATGGAAAAAGAGACATAGAGAACAGACATATGGACATTGTGGGGAATGAACAGTGGGTGGTAGGCGTAAAGGAAGGAGCATGAAAACCTGTACTATCATATGTGAAAAAGATAGCTATTGTTACTGCACTGCGAGAATAGGAGATTCTGCAGGGGTGCTGTGCGATGGCCTGCAGTGGGGTGGGATGGGGGGACTGGGACGGGGGAGGGTGCCAGGGATATGCATATAACTGATCTGGGAACAAACATGTCTGTGAACAACAAAACTGTAAAAACTTAAAAAAAATTATTTTAAAATTAAAAAAAGAAAAAAACATGAAGACAGGGTGAATTTAGCTAATGTTATTAGCTGTTTGCACCCTAAATGTGGAACATGGCATTCCCTAGATAATTTTTAAATTCTAGGAGAATTACTACATAGATTTTTAAGAGCCAGAAGGAAGAATCAGTCTGCCAGGCAACTATTAGGGATAGAATTGCTTCTGCTTCAAAGTATATGCTGGATTAACCTCTAAAGTAGTTAAGCACTTTTCAAATCATGCTGGGATATCACATGACCTAAACAGAAAACCACAGCCATCCAAACCTGAGGAGGTGGAATAGCAGAAAGGTCACAGTTTATTTTATCTTTTAGGTTGTGTCTAATGGAACTTGCTTAAAAACAGAAGAATCAAAAAGCATTTTTGGTGTTAGCCAACAAAAGATTGAACACAAGGATTTTTCCCCTTGTGGTTCGTTGTTTAAGTGAGTTAACTGATGACTGTTAGATCATTATAAAGATTTGGAATTAACAGACACACACTATTATATGTAAAATAAATAAACAACAAGGACCTACTATATAACATATGGAACTCTGTTGAATACCTTGTAATAAACTATAATGGAAAAGAATCTGAAAAAGAATACATATATGTAATGGTGAATCACTTTGCATAGACCTGAGACATTGCCAATCAACTATACTTCAACAGATGTAATCTAAACTGAAGCTGCTTATCAAAGACTCAATAAATATTTAATAAATATTTTGGTTGAATTACCTTTAGAGCTGTTACCATTGTAACAATGGACTAAGTTCTTGGTGGAAAGTAGGGGAATACAGAATCTCAGCATTCATTTCACGTCAGAAGTACCTAATGAAAGAGGAAGGACATACTGGTGTTAATGAAAAGACCAGGAAGAGGGATGGGACATGGAGCACACCTATTGCCATTGCCATCACCATGTTATCAGTCATGGCACCTAAGGGAGTTAAGATTCCCAGCAGCCTTGGACCTGGCTTCAGAAATCTCATCTCAGTGCTCTGAGTGGCCACTTCCAGTCAAGTGAGACCCACCTGGAGGTGAAATGTATTTGCAACATCTGATTTAGAAAGAATATAAACTCAGAAAAAAGAATCTGGAAATAAACATGCCTTTGCAGAGTTTGTCAATGTCTCTGAAACTTGGGGGAAAGAACCCACTTGCTTCTTCAAACCTACTTGGCTCCCTGACACCGTTGATGATTTCACTCTCAGGGTACCTTATCAAAATGTTAAAGGTGAAGAGCTGAATTCTTCATTTTGATGGATCGGGAAACAGCGTCAAACTTGAACTGCATCAAGCTTAGCACCCACGCTTCCTACCCCTGTGTTCTTCCCCCATCTCATGTTGCCCCTCCAGTGACCATATGCTGGACTCAACACATCTTTATTGTCTCCTTTACATCATCTGTGAGTTTATACACTGACTTGTAGGGATTATTAACTGAAAGAGGACGGCATGAAAATGATTCACTACTAAACTAGCCATTTTACCAATATGTAAAATTCGAATTACAACTTCAGATTTAAGCTAATGGTTAAATAAATATAGGACCCAATTGCTGATTTTTGAATAAATTTCTCATATACTTGTAAAAATGAATTCAAATCTAAAGTGGATGGAAAGAAATTGAATTAGATTTCACAATGACTAATACCAGTTTGTATAGATTCAAAACACAGCCGAGCTGATTCAGTGATTTATGACTGTTTCCTAGGATTTCAGCATTTCCTGTGCTTATTTTAATTCCTAACTAAAAAAACAAAGCTCATTAGTGTTTTTTTAAAGGTTCAGAAAAGTAGTATTCAAGGTTCTTTTCAGGACCTACTAGGAAGCAAAACACAGACCTTTTTTCCTCAGCCTTCCCCTCACTGAGGAAATGGCCCTGGTGTCATGATGGACTTCTTCCCTTTTTTGCGAGGTCATGTAAGTTGACTTTTCCTTTTTATATGGAAAATAAAAATAATGATACTAACCCTATGTCACATACATAAGAGATCCCTTACTTTAAACCAGTGATTCTCAACCTTGGCTGCAGATTAAAATCCTCTGCTTTTTAACCTTCCAACCCAGATCAGTTGAATCAGAATTTGGGGGGCTGGAACCCCGGCATTGCTAGTGTAACCAAGAAAGGGTGTCAGAAACAGTCTCAAGCTGGGGTAACAGATGGATCGATCCCAAAGTTCGGGAACTGGCTAATGTTAGCTTGCAAGTTTCAATTGTACAATTATCAACATTTCTTCTCGATGTTAAGTGACAGCATATTGCTAGCTTGAAACTGACCATGGTGAGAGTATCTGTAACCATGGAAATTGGCAAACCCTACTAATTATGGCTCGTTATCCCCTAGAGAGTCAGTGGTTAAATGTATCAGCACAAAACTGGATGGATCTTTAGCCCCCAACCCTGGTCAAATCTGAAAGAGGGAAACTTAAAATCACCCTTGGTTTACTAGCAAATTTGAGTTTGTGGTGCTATTGTTTCTTTGACTGCTGGCAAATAAGGATGGAGAGTAAAGTCACATAATTAAAAAATTAGGAGTTTGCTGCTGTCATTTAGATGTTGGCAGCATCACAGGTAAGTAGAAGATAATAAAAAGAACTTAAATAGGGGCTGATAACATCCCTTTTCCTTATCACTATTGCCTAGGCACCTGTCTGTTATTTCTTTGGGAAGCAGGCGGGAATGTTACTGTCATGGTTAAGTTGTAGTATAAACTGTACTAATACAGGGACTTCAAAGCTCAGTGGCTTACGCAAGAAAGAACTTGATCATGGAAATTTCCAAAGGTAGACGATCCAAGGCTGTTATGGGATCATAACAGCTCCTGTCATCACATCTGCATACCAACTACCAGGGAGGGGAGGAACACAGCAGAGGGGAGGGAGGGGAGTACATACCTTTCCCCTTAAGGGCACAACTAGGAGTGACTTACGTCATTTCCGCTCATATCCTATTGGGCCGAACTTAGGCTTAATGGTGCCTCTATCTTTTCCAGAGGCTGGAAGTAGTCTTAAGCAGGCTGTGTGCCCAGCACAAAACTGACTACTGAAAGAAGAAGGCAAGGCTGAATATTGATGGATAGCTAGAAGACGTTTCCACCCCATACTACTCACTTAAATGCAAATGTGTCATGGCTGGAGGTGGAAACCTACCAGGGCACTACTTTTTATTGACTACAGTTTCTTTTCAGTTTTCAAGTCCCGACTCTCCCAGGAGTTTCTTAGAAACTATCACCTCCGGAAATTCACAGGAAATAACAACATACACATGTGAAAATGTTTGTTATAAAACTTGGTCATAGACTTTATAATGTAGTATTTTACTTGCTCTATTTTTGGCCTAAATAATTCTTTCAAAGACCATTTCATTAAAACTTAGCGAAACACATAGAGTGTCTTTAGAGTAACCAAGTTTAGGACTGTAGACCATAAGCACACTAGTAGTAAATACATAGGAATTAATATAATTTAGAGTCTATCCTTCTACAATCTATTTTATATTCATTTATTGAAAAGTACCTGGCGTACAATATTATATTAGTTTCAGGTGTACAACATAGTGATTCCACATTTAAATAATTTCTAAAATGATCAGCACAGTGTCTGGTAACCATCTGTCTTCATAAAAAATTATGGCAGTATTATTGACCACATCCCTTAAGCTATATAATGTATATCTGTGACTTATTTTATAACCAAAAGCTTGTGTCTCTTAATCTGCCCCACCTGTTTCTCTCCTCTCCCTGCCCTAGGGCAACCACCTGTTTGTTCTTTGTATCTATGATTCTGTTTCTATTTAGTTATATTAGTTCATTTGCTTTATTTTTTAGATTACCATATAAGTGAACTCATACAGTTTTGTCTTTCCCTGCCTGGCTTATTTCACTTACCATAGTACCCTCAAAGTCCACCTATATTGTCACAAATGGCAAGATGTCCTTCTTTATCTATGACTGAGTAATATTCTATTCTTTTCTATGTATTTTCTTTATCTATTTATCTATCAGTGGATATGTAAGTTGCTTTAATATCTTGGCTATTGTAAATAATGCAGCAGTGAATCTAAGAGTGCATATATCTTTTCAAGTTAGTGTTTTCCTTTTCTTCAAATAATCACTCAGGAAGAAAATTGCTGGATCATGTGGTAGTTCTATTTCTAATTTTTTGAAATGTCTCCATACTGTTTTACATGGTACATTCCCGTCAAGAGGACACATCCATGCCAATACTTGTTGTTTGCTGTCTTTTTTATAATAGCCATTCTGACAGGTGTGAAGTGATATCTCATTGTGATTTGATTTGCATTTCCCTGATGATCAATAATGTAGGATCTTTTCATGTGTCTCTTGGCCATCTGTATGTCTTCTTTGGCAAAATGTCTATTCAGAGTCTACCCACTTTTTTCTCTGCCCATTTTTTAGTTGTCTGTTTTTTGTTATTGAGTTGTATGAATTCTTTATGTATTTTAGATATTAACCCCTCAATGAATATATGATTTGCAAATATCTTCCACTTAGTACCTTTTTCTTTAGATGATGATTTCCTTCACTGTGCAGAGGCTTAGTTTGATGTAATTCCATTTGTTTATTTTTGCTTTTGCTTCCCTTGCCTTGGGAATTAGATCCACAAAAACATTACTAACACTAAAGTTTTCTTACTGCCTATGTTTTCTTCTAGGAATTTTATGGTTTCAGATCCTAAATTCAAATCTTTAATCCATTATGAGCTAACTTTTGTTCTTTTACATGTAGCTGTTCAGTTTTCCCAACATTGTTTATTGAAGAGACTGTCCTTTCTCTATTGTATATTCTTTGTTCCTCTGTCATCAGTTAATTGTCCATATGTGAAGGGGTTAATTTCTGGGCTCTCAAATCTGTTCCATTGACCCAAGTCTCCTACATTGCAGGCAGATTCTTTACTATCTGAGACATGACCACTGATCTATGTGTCTTTTATTATGCTAATATCCATTGTGCTAGTTGTTGTTTTTCAGTCACTAAATCATGTCTGACTCTTCATGATCCCATGGACTACAGCATGCCTGACCTCCCTACCCCTCACTATCTCTCAGAGTTTGTCCAAATTCATATCCATTGAATTGGTGATGCTATCTAACCATCTCATCCTCTTCTACCCTCTTCTCCTTTTGCCTTCAATCTTTGCTAGCATCAAGGTCTTTTCCAATGAGTTATCTGTTCTCATCAGGTAGTCAAAGTATTGGAGCTTCAGCTTCCGCATCCGTCCTTTCAATGAATATTCAGGGTTAATTTCTGTTAGGATTGACTGGTTCGATCTTCTTGCTGTCCAAGGAACACTCAAGAGTCTTCTCCAGCATCACAATTCAAAAGCATCCATTTTTTAGCACTAAGCCTTCTTTATGGTCCAGCTCTCACATCCATACATGGCTACTGGAAACACTACAGCTTTGACTATATGGAGTCTTGTCTTCAGAGTGATGTCTTTGCTTTTTAAAGATGCTATCTAGGTTTGTCATAACTGTCCTTCCAAGAAGCAAGTCTTTTCATTTCATGGCTGCAGTCAGTGTCCACAGTGATTTTGGATTGCAAGAAAATAAAATCTGTCACTGCTTCCAGTTGTTTTCCATCTGTTTGCCATGAAATGATGGGACTGGATGCCATGATCTTAGTTTTTTTTACATGTTGAGTTTCAAGCTAGCTTTTTCAGTCTCTTCCTTTACCTACATCAAGAGGCTCTTTAATCTTCCTTTTTTTAGGAATTTTATGGTTTCAGATCCTAAATTCAAATCTTTAATCCATTATGAGCTAACTTTTGTTCTTTTACATGTAGCTGTTCAGTTTTCCCAACATTGTTTATTGAAGAGACTGTCCTTTCTCTATTGTATATTCTTTGTTCCTCTGTCATCAGTTAATTGTCCATATGTGAAGGGGTTAATTTCTGGGCTCTCAAATCTGTTCCATTGACCCAAGTCTCCTACATTGCAGGCAGATTCTTTACTATCTGAGACATGACCACTGATCTATGTGTCTTTTATTATGCTAATATCCATTGTGCTAGTTGTTGTTTTTCAGTCACTAAATCATGTCTGACTCTTCATGATCCCATGGACTACAGCATGCCTGACCTCCCTACCCCTCACTATCTCTCAGAGTTTGTCCAAATTCATATCCATTGAATTGGTGATGCTATCTAACCATCTCATCCTCTTCTACCCTCTTCTCCTTTTGCCTTCAATCTTTGCTAGCATCAAGGTCTTTTCCAATGAGTTATCTGTTCTCATCAGGTAGTCAAAGTATTGGAGCTTCAGCTTCCGCATCCGTCCTTTCAATGAATATTCAGGGTTAATTTCTGTTAGGATTGACTGGTTCGATCTTCTTGCTGTCCAAGGAACACTCAAGAGTCTTCTCCAGCATCACAATTCAAAAGCATCCATTTTTTAGCACTAAGCCTTCTTTATGGTCCAGCTCTCACATCCATACATGGCTACTGGAAACACTACAGCTTTGACTATATGGAGTCTTGTCTTCAGAGTGATGTCTTTGCTTTTTAAAGATGCTATCTAGGTTTGTCATAACTGTCCTTCCAAGAAGCAAGTCTTTTCATTTCATGGCTGCAGTCAGTGTCCACAGTGATTTTGGATTGCAAGAAAATAAAATCTGTCACTGCTTCCAGTTGTTTTCCATCTGTTTGCCATGAAATGATGGGACTGGATGCCATGATCTTAGTTTTTTTTACATGTTGAGTTTCAAGCTAGCTTTTTCAGTCTCTTCCTTTACCTACATCAAGAGGCTCTTTAGTTCCTCTTTGCTTTCTGTCATTAGGGTGATATCATCTGCATATCTGAGGTTGTTGATATTTCTCCCAGAAATCTTGATTGCAGCCTATAACTCATCCAACCTGGCCGTTCGCATGATGTACTCTGCATGTAAGTTAAATAAACAGGCTGACAATTTACAGGCTTGTTGTACTCCTTTCCCAATTTTCAACCAGTCAGTTGTTCCATGTCTGGTTCTAACTGTTGCTTCTTGACCCACATACAGATTTCTCAGGAAATAGGTAAGATGATCTAGTATTCCCATCTCTTCAAGAATTTTCTAGAATTTGTTGGAATCCACACAAAGGCTTTTGCATAGTCAATGAAACAGAAGTAGATGTTTTTCTGGAATTCTCTTGCTTTCTTGGTGATCCAACTAATGTTGGCAATTTGATCTTGGGTTCCTCTGCCTTTTCTAAACCCAGCTTGTAGATGTAGAAGGCCTCTATTCAAGTACTGCTGAAGCCTAGCTTGAAGGATTTTGAGCATAACCTTGCCAGCATGATAAGTGAGCACATTGCTCTGATATTTGGAACATTCTTTAGCACTGCCCTTCTTTGAAATTGTGATGAGTACCTAGTGTGTGCCAGTGCCCAATATCTGTCTCTATTCCCATGTTTTGCTTACTACAGCTTTGGATTAATAGTATAACTTGAAATCAGGCAGTGTGAGACCACCAGCATTGTTCTTCTTCAGGATTGTTTTCGGCTCTGCACACTAATGTTTCTTTAAAATCACCTCTGTCATAGCACTCTCCTGCTAGTCCCTGTTTTTGAAGTCAAAATGTTTTGAAGTCAAAATGCTTTTGGTTGGCATCCATGTGCGTATGCTGGAGTCCTAAGTATCATGTAAAGGAAAACAAGAGACTAATTAGGAACTTAGACTTGGATTTCAGTTCTTCTCTCTCGTTGGGTGCTATTGGACTCACATTCTTAATCTGGGTAGAGCGGACCTTGAAGCTAAGATTCAAGATAGATTAGACCAGATAGGAAAAGACTTATCTTTAAAGCAGTTGTAGAGAACAGCTTCTCAAATGACCCCTGCTTTCTGGTACACTCCCCCTTGTCTAATCCCCTCCCCTTGAGTGCAGGCTGCATCTAAGGACTTGCTTCTAACAACAACAACAACAAATACAGCAAAAGTGAAGGGATATCACTTCTTAGGTTAGATTACACAAGACTGATTCTTTGCTCATATTCTCTCTCTGGTGCTCCTTGCTTTCTCTCTGATGAAGCAAGATGTCATGTTGGGAGCAGCTCTGTGAAGAGGCCCATGTGGCAAGAAACTGAGGGCAGCCAGCAGCCAGATACCAGGTTCTCTTATAGAGGCCACATGGCAAAGAACTGATGCCTCTAATCAACCATCATCAGTATCTGAGGCCTGTCAGCCTCCATCGGAGAGAGCTTGGAAGCAGATCCTCTCCCAGTTGGGCCTTGAGATGACTATAGACCCAAATGACACCCCAATTGCCTCCTTGTGAGGCAGTCTGAGCCAGGGACACTGCAAAGCTGTGTCCTGGTTATCAACCCTAGAAACTGTGTAATAGTGAGATGTCGACGCTTAAAGCTACTATGTGTTATAAGAATTTTTTCCGCAGTGATGGATAATATAGTAGTACTAAAGACCCAATGTTATTTGAAGAGGGAAGGAAATTGGGGCACCTTGATTTTTTCAGTGCCCAATATCTGTCTCTATTCCCATGTTTTGCTTACTACAGCTTTGGATTAATAGTATAACTTGAAATCAGGCAGTGTGAGACCACCAGCATTGTTCTTCTTCAGGATTGTTTTCGGCTCTGCACACTAATGTTTCTTTAAAATCACCTCTGTCATAGCACTCTCCTGCTAGTCCCTGTTTTTGAAGTCAAAATGTTTTGAAGTCAAAATGCTTTTGGTTGGCATCCATGTGCGTATGCTGGAGTCCTAAGTATCATGTAAAGGAAAACAAGAGACTAATTAGGAACTTAGACTTGGATTTCAGTTCTTCTCTCTCGTTGGGTGCTATTGGACTCACATTCTTAATCTGGGTAGAGCGGACCTTGAAGCTAAGATTCAAGATAGATTAGACCAGATAGGAAAAGACTTATCTTTAAAGCAGTTGTAGAGAACAGCTTCTCAAATGACCCCTGCTTTCTGGTACACTCCCCCTTGTCTAATCCCCTCCCCTTGAGTGCAGGCTGCATCTAAGGACTTGCTTCTAACAACAACAACAACAAATACAGCAAAAGTGAAGGGATATCACTTCTTAGGTTAGATTACACAAGACTGATTCTTTGCTCATATTCTCTCTCTGGTGCTCCTTGCTTTCTCTCTGATGAAGCAAGATGTCATGTTGGGAGCAGCTCTGTGAAGAGGCCCATGTGGCAAGAAACTGAGGGCAGCCAGCAGCCAGATACCAGGTTCTCTTATAGAGGCCACATGGCAAAGAACTGATGCCTCTAATCAACCATCATCAGTATCTGAGGCCTGTCAGCCTCCATCGGAGAGAGCTTGGAAGCAGATCCTCTCCCAGTTGGGCCTTGAGATGACTATAGTCCCAACTGACACCTCAATTGCATCCTTGTGAGGCAGTCTGAGCCAGGGGACACTGCAAAGCTGTGTCCTGGTTATCAACCCCTAGAAACTGTGTAATAGTGAGATGTCGACGCTTAAAGCTACTATGTGTTATAAGAATTTTTTCCGCAGTGATGGATAATATAGTAGTACTAAAGACCCAATGTTATTTGAAGAGGGAAGGAAATTGGGGCAACTTACTTAGACGTTAAAGCTATTAACGTTGATGGTGTGACTATGAAACAGAATTTAACTTTGGAATTATTCAGAACTCACAGGTACCCAAAGTAAATAAAAAACTAAAGAAATAAACAATACTAATAAGTCTGGGTCCAGAGACTAAGATTAATTCTCATCCTTAAGTATTCAGAGACCCATGCTTGGTCTTCCAGAGCATGACTATTGTTTTGGTACAGTGCAAAGAACTGTCTTTTCATGAATTAGGGAATAATAGATCTGAAGAAAACATTGTTATGTAGGCCAAAAATGACCAGTTTCAACCACTTTCCTGATCATTGTGATGAAAACAAGCCTTATTTTTATGAATGTTATACAGCTGTACTGTCTAGGACTGTACCCACTAGCCACCTGTGATTATTTAAGTATAAATTAAGAGTAATTAAGATTAAATACAATTTAAAATACAGTTCCCCAGTCTTATCTGGGTTCAATTCCTGGGTTGGGAATATCCCCTGAAGAAGGAAATGGCAACTCACACCAGTATTCTTGCCTGAAAATTCCCATGGACAGAGGAACCTGGCAGGCTACAATCCATGGGATCGCAAGAATCAAACATGACATAGTGACTAAACCACCAACTTACTAGCCACATCTGGTGCTCAGTAGCCTCAAGAACCAGTGGCCACAGCCCTGGGTGGTGCTGGTACACCACATTTCCAGTGTTGTCAAAGGTTTCATTAGGCAGTGCTATTGTAAAGTGAGTTTTCACCAGTTTTTTGTGTCTTGACACCAGTGCTTCAGACGTTTGTTTCACTGTTGTTCTCATGATGTGTAGTTAACTAGTATAAAATGTCAAGTTTTCCTGGATATTCCAGAATGGTCAAGCTAAAGATATTCTGGGCACATTGCATAGCACCCAAACCCAGTGAAGGAGAATTCACGTTCTGAAAAGTGTTAGATGACTAGTACCGAAAAACACTAGACTATTTGCAGATGACATGATATTATACATAGAAAACCCCAAAGACACCATTAGAAAACTACTAGAGCTAATCAACGAATTCAGCAAAGTCACAGGATACAAAATCAAGACACAGAAATCACTCACATTCCTATACACAAACAATGAAAAATCAGAAAATGAAATCAAAGAGGCAATCCTCTTCACCATCGCAACCAAAAGAATCAAATATCTAGGAATAAACAATACTAATAAGTCTTAAGATTAATTCTCATCCTTAAGTATTCAGAGACCCATGCTTGGTCTTCCAGAGCATGACTATTGTTTTGGTACAGTGCAAAGAACTGTCTTTTCATGAATTAGGGAATAATAGATCTGAAGAAAACATTGTTATGTAGGCCAAAAATGACCAGTTTCAACCACTTTCCTGATCATTGTGATGAAAACAAGCCTTATTTTTATGAATGTTATACAGCTGTACTGTCTAGGACTGTACCCACTAGCCACCTGTGATTATTTAAGTATAAATTAAGAGTAATTAAGATTAAATACAATTTAAAATACAGTTCCCCAGTCTTATCTGGGTTCAATTCCTGGGTTGGGAATATCCCCTGAAGAAGGAAATGGCAACTCACACCAGTATTCTTGCCTGAAAATTCCCATGGACAGAGGAACCTGGCAGGCTACAATCCATGGGATCGCAAGAATCAAACATGACATAGTGACTAAACCACCAACTTACTAGCCACATCTGGTGCTCAGTAGCCTCAAGAACCAGTGGCCACAGCCCTGGGTGGTGCTGGTACACCACATTTCCAGTGTTGTCAAAGGTTTCATTAGGCAGTGCTATTGTAAAGTGAGTTTTCACCAGTTTTTTGTGTCTTGACACCAGTGCTTCAGACGTTTGTTTCACTGTTGTTCTCATGATGTGTAGTTAACTAGTATAAAATGTCAAGTTTTCCTGGATATTCCAGAATGGTCAAGCTAAAGATATTCTGGGCACATTGCATAGCACCCAAACCCAGTGAAGGAGAATTCACGTTCTGAAAAGTGTTAGATGACTAGTACCGAAAAACACTAGACTATTTGCAGATGACATGATATTATACATAGAAAACCCCAAAGACACCATTAGAAAACTACTAGAGCTAATCAACGAATTCAGCAAAGTCACAGGATACAAAATCAAGACACAGAAATCACTCACATTCCTATACACAAACAATGAAAAATCAGAAAATGAAATCAAAGAGGCAATCCTCTTCACCATCGCAACCAAAAGAATCAAATATCTAGGAATAAACCTACCCAAAGAAACAAAAGAACTGTACACAGAAAATTACAAGACACTCATGAAAGAAATCAAAGAAGACTTAAACAGATGGAGAGATATTCCATGTTCCTGGGTCAGAAGAATCAATATTGTGAAAATGACCATACTACCAAATGTCATCTATAGATTCAATGAGATCCCTATCAAACTACCAATGACATTCTTCACAGAACTAGACCAAAGAAGAACACAGTTCATATGGAAACACAAAAGACCTCGAATAGCCAAAGCAATCCTGAGAAATTAGAATGGAGCTGGAGGGATCGGCCTCCCCAACTTCAGACTCTACTACAAAGCAACAGTCATCAAGACAGGATGGTACTGGCACAAAAACAGAAATAGAGACCAATGGAACAAGATAGAGAACCCAGAGATAAACCCACGCATCTATGGTACCTTATTTGTGACAAAGGAGGCGAAACTATAAAATGGGACAAAGACAGCCTCTCCCACAAATGGTGCTGGGAAAATTGGCCAACTACATGCAAAAAGCTGAAGTTGGGACATTCCCTGACGCCATGCACAAAGATCAATTCAAAATGGATTAAAGACCTAAATGTAAGACCAGAAACCCTAAAACTCTTAGAGGAGAATATAGGCAAAACCCTCAAGGACATCAATCAAAGCAAGATCTTCTCGGACCCGCTTGCTAGAATAGCAGAACTAAAAACAGAAATTAACATGCAGGACCTAATGAAACTTAAAAGCTTTTGTACAGCTAAAGAAACTACAAAAAAGGTGAACAGACAACCCACAGAATGGGAGAAAATCATAGCAAATGAAACAGACAAAGAATTAATCTCCAAAATCTACAAGCAGCTCAGACAACTCAGCACCAGAAAAACGAACAACCCAATCAAAACATGGGAAAAAGACCTAAAGAGACACCTCTCCAAAGAGGACATACAGATGGCCCCAAAGCACATGAAACGATGCTCAACTTCACTTATAATTAGAGAAATGCAAATTAAAACTACAATGAGATATCACCTCACACCTGTCAGAATGGCCATCCTCCACAAACTGACAGACAATAGATGCTGGAGAGGGTGCGGAGAAAAGGGAACCCTCTTGCATTGCTGGTGGGAATGTAAATTGATACAGCCTCTATGGAAGACAGTATGGAGATTTCTTTAAAAACTAAAGATAGAAGCACCATACAACCCAGCAATCCCACTCTTAGGCTTAGACCCTGATGAAATCAAAACTGAAAAAAGCACCTGTACCCCAATGTTCATTGCAGCTCTCTATACAATAGCCAGATCATGGAAGCAACCTAGATGCCCATCGATGAAAGAATGGATACAAAAGCTCTGGCACATATATACAATGGAGTACTTCTCAGCTGTAAAAAGAAATGCAGAAGAATCAGCCCTAATGAGGTGGATGGATCTAGAACCTATTATGCAAAGTGTAGTAAGTCAAAAAGAGAAAGACAAGTACAGTATACTAACACATATATATGGGATCTAGTAAGAGGATAATAATAACACAAGCAGTGAAGTGATGGAAAAACAGACATAGAGAACAGACGTATAGATACTGTGGGGAATGAACAGTGGGTGGGAGGCATAGAGGGAGTAACATGGAAACCTATACTATCATATGTGAAAAATATAGCTATTGTCACTGCACTGCGGGAATAGGAGATCCTGTAGGGGCACTGTGCGATGGCCTGGAGGGATGGGATGGGGAGAGTGGGGGGGACAGGGAGAGGGGTGGAGGAGGAACGGGGGCCAGGGATAGACATATGACTAATCTGGGATTATACATATCTGTAAACAACAAAACACTGTAAAAGTAAAAAGTGAAATTTTAAAAACAAAGTGCACTTGAAGGGTGGAGGAGGCAGGGGTCAGGGATATACATAAAACTAATCTGGGATTATATGTGTCTGTAAACAACAAAACTCTGTTAAGCAAAAAGTAAAATAAAAATAATTGTTAAAAAAAAAATGCTGGAAAAACCCTGTCTTAAGGTGAGCCGTGAGAGCCACCATTTCTGATGTGGGCTTCCAGACACAGGCCAACTCGATTCATTACCCTGGACTGCAGCTTCCCTATTGTTAAATGAGAGCAGAGGGCTGAGCAATCTTTTAAGTTCCTTCAGGGGCTAGACTCAACGACTCTGCGTATTACTCTAATGAGAAAGCAATTGCATGTCTGAATTATTGACTTACAGATGCACCGTGGGCATCCTGTGGCTGGTTTAAAACCATCTCCCACGGGGTTTCCTCCAGGCTCGGTCTCCTTCCTTCTCCCTACGTGACGTCAGGACACAGGAAGTGGTTGGAGGAAGGGCAGAGGACTGCACCTGGGGACCTGTGCTATCTTCCCCTGCAAACCAGGCCGTTCCTATCATCCAGTCCTTGTACGTCCCTCTTGGGTTGTGTGCAGCTCTGGGAGCTTCTTCCACACCACGTGACCACCGCAGGGAGTCCAACTTGGTGGCCTTCCAGAGACATCTCAACCTAACAGTATTTTGCCACTACCCACTACCCTGTGCTTATTTCATGTTGTTGTGGGGCCCCAAGGGCATGTCTCCAATCTATCTGCTCACTTATACTAACACATATATATGGGATCTAGTAAGAGGATAATAATAACACAAGCAGTGAAGTGATGGAAAAACAGACATAGAGAACAGACGTATAGATACTGTGGGGAATGAACAGTGGGTGGGAGGCATAGAGGGAGTAACATGGAAACCTATACTATCATATGTGAAAAATATAGCTATTGTCACTGCACTGCGGGAATAGGAGATCCTGTAGGGGCACTGTGCGATGGCCTGGAGGGATGGGATGGGGAGAGTGGGGGGGACAGGGAGAGGGGTGGAGGAGGAACGGGGGCCAGGGATAGACATATGACTAATCTGGGATTATACATATCTGTAAACAACAAAACACTGTAAAAGTAAAAAGTGAAATTTTAAAAACAAAGTGCACTTGAAGGGTGGAGGAGGCAGGGGTCAGGGATATACATAAAACTAATCTGGGATTATATGTGTCTGTAAACAACAAAACTCTGTTAAGCAAAAAGTAAAATAAAAATAATTGTTAAAAAAAAAATGCTGGAAAAACCCTGTCTTAAGGTGAGCCGTGAGAGCCACCATTTCTGATGTGGGCTTCCAGACACAGGCCAACTCGATTCATTACCCTGGACTGCAGCTTCCCTATTGTTAAATGAGAGCAGAGGGCTGAGCAATCTTTTAAGTTCCTTCAGGGGCTAGACTCAACGACTCTGCGTATTACTCTAATGAGAAAGCAATTGCATGTCTGAATTATTGACTTACAGATGCACCGTGGGCATCCTGTGGCTGGTTTAAAACCATCTCCCACGGGGTTTCCTCCAGGCTCGGTCTCCTTCCTTCTCCCTACGTGACGTCAGGACACAGGAAGTGGTTGGAGGAAGGGCAGAGGACTGCACCTGGGGACCTGTGCTATCTTCCCCTGCAAACCAGGCCGTTCCTATCATCCAGTCCTTGTACGTCCCTCTTGGGTTGTGTGCAGCTCTGGGAGCTTCTTCCACACCACGTGACCACCGCAGGGAGTCCAACTTGGTGGCCTTCCAGAGACATCTCAACCTAACAGTATTTTGCCACTACCCACTACCCTGTGCTTATTTCATGTTGTTGTGGGGCTAAGATGCTTCATTATTTCCTGATCGACTGTTTTCTGGAGACCAGTGAGTTCTCCCAAATCTATCTGCTCATTCCTAGTACTTCCTGTCCGCACTGGCTCTTGGATCTGTATGTCTGCCCCAGGGTGGGTGTTGAGGGGTGCGCCCACATTCACAGCTGACCTCCTGACTTTACTGCTCCTTTCCTTCCTTTACCTTTATGTCCAACCCAAAGTGCCTGTCCATCTCATCCTGCCCCTCGCCACTGGTTTTAGCAAACTTTTTCCTCTAATCCCCTCAAAAAATTCTGAAAAACATGCACATTTTTAGCTTTATAGCTAATTTTTTTAAATTATAAGTTTGATAAAGCAAAAGATATAATCTCTGGTATATTTTATGTACATGCTCTAAATGTTCTTTTGTCAAAACCTCAGAACATTCGATTTTGTTCATTCACTTGTTGGAAAATATTTACCCAGAACCTAACTGGCAAAGTCAGTTTTTTGGTTTTTGTGGGTTTTTTTTTTTTTTTTTTGACTACTTCTCTTGATCTTTCATTTATTTATCTTTGTTCTTTGGCCTGTGCGGGCCTCCTATCGCAGCGTCCCTTCTCGTTGCAGAGTACCGGCTCTGGGTGCATGTGCTACAGAGCTCCAGCTTGGTATTTGGACACATCAGTCCAGCTGCTGGAATCTTCCCAGGCCAGAGATTGAACCAGCGCCCCTTGCACTGCAAGGCGGTGTCCCTACCACTAGGGAAGCCCAGTCAGTTTTCTTTTAACCTTTTTCTTTTTGGGGCGGGCGGGGCGGGCAGGGGACTCTCTTACTGATTTTTTTATCCATTTATTTTCATCCATCTTTATTCTTTGGCCCATGTGGGCCTCTCATTGCAGTGGCCTCTCTCTTGCAGAGCGCCCGCTCTGAGCTCATGCGCTCCAGAGCGCTGGCTCGTAATTGGACATACCAGTCCAGCTGTTCCCTGGCACGTAGGATCTTCCAGGGCCAAGGATTGGACCAGCGCCCCTTGCACTGCAAGGCGGACTCTTTACCCACTGGATCACCAGGGAAGACTGCAAAGTCAGTTTTTATTGTCTAGCCAATAAGCCAAATCAGCCATACTTTCTGTCAGAGCAAGTCATGATTTTATTTCTCAGTTTAGGTCAGTGTTTCAGTATAAGTCCTCATGGCAATGGTATCACTTCTGAGTGCTAATCCAGAGATGCAAATCGATGAGATAATGGGTTGTCTGTGACTCTCCTGCCTGACTGAAATAAGACCAAGTGACCTTCAGTATTTTACTGTGAACTCACCTGGTGCTGCTCTTGAAGAACTCTCCCTCGGGGCATACATTCTCCAACTGCCCAGTCATTTGGTGACCCAGAGAGTTTTGCACCCTGGGGCAATAAACCAACTATTTTAGGATTCTAGATGGTGAAAGGTTAAGAGTTTCTTTTGTGAAGGAAGAGAACAATTTGAAAAGGCAGGTTAATCTGCCAGTTCTAAAGGCAGGTTCATTTTAGGAAAGAATTCACTTGTAAGTTGACAGTTTTCAAAACTGTTCGGTTAAAATTCTTCCCTTAGAGAGTCTCCATGAGCCCAGGGGGTACACACAGCCCCATGTGAAGACCCAAGCTTTCCAGTAAAGCTCTGTGCTCAGACCCCCCAACTTTGCGCTTACACAGGTGTTGAAAAAGGAAAGATTTAGAATTTAGGCAAAATCTTTTTTCCTCTTAGAGAAACCTGGAATGACCTTGCTGTGTACTTAGGAAATTTGGTTTCACAGTCTAAGCTAAGTAATGACTTTGTTCTAGTTGGCTATTCAGCTTTTCCCAGAAGTAATCAAGCCCATTGATTCAGTGAATGACGGGTCATAGGACAACATCACTTATCAGGAATGAAAATTACTTTGGTTTAATATTTCAAAGGTATCATCTTTCCTTTATCTTTCATTTGGAACAGGGATCAAGCTGACTCTGCCTTAGTACAGAGTAGAACCAAGAGAACGTGACATATAGGAGCGAATTTTGAGTTGCTAGGAGGCAGAATGTGTTGTGCCCAAGTCGTAAAATCCCCTCGAACGCACCACAGGAATCAGGCTCGATGCAAAAGCAATAGGAACCGTTTATAGAGGCTCGAGCAGGGACTCCCATTCACACCGACGCAGGGGCTGTGGGATGGAAGCCTGGAGCGGGGTTTAGCGTGGGTTTTAATTACAAATTTCTGCAGGGGAGGGGGTAATTGAGGATTTCCAGTTGTGGGCGAACCTGATAGGTTAGCTGCTACTTTAGGCTCGTGTGTCTTATTCTGATTGGTCGTAGTGTCCAAGTCAGCGTCCTGGAATTCTAGGCACTTCCCTTCTTCCTAGTGATTGGTTCCTTACATCAGTTGAGGGGTGGTCTTGGCTCTGGTGGTTTTTTGGGGAATTCCTGGGTGTCTAAAATGGAGGGCTTTTTCAAAATGGAGTCACTTAGGTATCACAAATGAAAGCTATGAACTCATACTTCCTGTGACCCGGAGGTCACAGAAGCTCTGCCTGTGGGAAAGGAAGTAAGGTTGACTTGCCCTCATCCCTCTGCTTTCAACAGGTGAATGTCCCAAGCTCTGCCCATGAGTTCCATAAATTGTTTCCACGTGGTTATTGCTGACTCTAGGTGCCTGCTTTCAGGCTGACTCTAGATGCCTACTGTATCTATTTTGTAGCATGTCAATTCAGATATAAAACTCACTATTTGATTTTCATAAACAAATGAGAGTGAGAGAAGGCAAAGCCAGGAAGGAGCTGTTAACATGGTAGGAAAATAACCTAATAAAGGGTCCCATGAGGTACTAGGTGGAAGGATCTCCAGCCAGCCCCTCTCAAGATGGTGGCGGTAGTCCCAACCCCTCTCCATCTTTTCAAGTGCCCTCTCTCCTCACTTTTCTCTGTAAACTTCTCCCCACTCCTTTTGGGAAGAACGCATGTTATTCTCCCTGCCTCGTACAGAGCACTTTAGCCTGAGGATGTTCTTAGAATCTCACCATACCCTAGTGCCCCAAAGGGGTCCGTCTTTCTCTAAATTCTCTTCTCTTGCTAAACAGAGAGAATGGATTATTGGCTGTTAGAAACCTGCAGAAAAGACCCCAGCACCAGGAGTGGGTTCCAGGAGGGTTAGACTAAGGAAGCCTCTACTTTTTTGTTCTGGATGCTCGAACGCACCACAGGAATCAGGCTCGATGCAAAAGCAATAGGAACCGTTTATAGAGGCTCGAGCAGGGACTCCCATTCACACCGACGCAGGGGCTGTGGGATGGAAGCCTGGAGCGGGGTTTAGCGTGGGTTTTAATTACAAATTTCTGCAGGGGAGGGGGTAGTTGGGGATTTCCAGTTGTGGGCAAACACGATAGGTTAGCTGCTAGTTTAGGCTCGTGTGTCTTATTCTGAATGGTCGTAGTGTCCAAGTCAGCGTCCTGGAATTCTAGGCACTTCCCTTCTTACTAGTGATTGGTTCCTTACATCAGGTGAGGGGTGGTCTTGGCTCTGGTGGTTTTTTGGGGAATTCCTGGGTGTCTAAAATGGAGGGCTTTTTCAAAATGGAGTCACTTAGGTATCACAAATGAAAGCTATGAACTCATACTTCCTGTGACCCGGAGGTCACAGAAGCTCTGCCTGTGGGAAAGGAAGTAAGGTTGACTTGCCCTCATCCCTCTGCTTCCAACAGGTGAATGTCCCAAGCTCTGCCCATGAGTTCCATAAATTGTTTCCACGTGGTTATTGCTGACTCTAGGTGCCTGCTTTCAGGCTGACTCTAGATGCCTACTGTATCTATTTTGTAGCATGTCAATTCAGATATAAAACTCACTATTTGATTTTCATAAACAAATGAGAGTGAGAGAAGGCAAAGCCAGGAAGGAGCTGTTAACATGGTAGGAAAATAACCTAATAAAGGGTCCCATGAGGTACTAGGTGGAAGGATCTCCAGCCAGCCCCTCTCAAGATGGTGGCGGTAGTCCCAACCCCTCTCCATCTTTTCAAGTGCCCTCTCTCCTCACTTTTCTCTGTAAACTTCTCCCCACTCCTTTTGGGAAGAACGCATGTTATTCTCCCTGCCTCGTACAGAGCACTTTAGCCTGAGGATGTTCTTAGAATCTCACCATACCCTAGTGCCCCAAAGGGGTCCGTCTTTCTCTAAATTCTCTTCTCTTGCTAAACAGAGAGAATGGATTATTGGCTGTTAGAAACCTGCAGAAAAGACCCCAGCACCGGTGGTAGGAGTGGGTTCCAGGGAGGGTTAGACTAAGGAAGCCTCTACTGTTCTTTCTTCACCAAAATTCTTTGATTCTGCCCTTCAGAAGTAAAGAGATTTTTCAAAATAAAAACAGTACTACTATTGATTCTAACATATGTATACACAGGTAATACGTATGCATTGTGAGAAACAATATAAAATGCGATAATACAAAAGTATAGAAATTGAAATAGTTCACCCATATTTCCATCACCCAAAGAAAGCATTGGCATTTATGTTTTGACATTCATCATTTGAGTTTTCTGATTCACACAGAATTTATTTATTTTCATACTTATGTTGCAAACACGGGATTGACACTTTGCTTTGCTAACCCAGTATTGTAAAGCAGCAACTATACTTCAATAAGAAAATGAGATTAGGGAAAAAAATCTTCCTTTTTCTCTCTTTCATATATTTATGCAAGTTGAAGATGATGTTCATGACATCTAAATTTGAGGGCAAGAATCAAAAAATGCATTTAAAATTTGGAATGTGCCTGCATAGAGAGGAAACTGACTAAAACCATAATTCGGGCAGATGCCCAAGAACCAAAGGGATGGGAAAGCCAGGAACATCTGAAAGAATCTTCAGTCAGTTTATGAACTTGGTACAGTGGGACCTCCTGGCTAACACATTTATACCAGGGATGTGGTTCCATCTAACTAGCACCTGTCCCTTCCACTACAATTGTAAACCTACATCATCATTTTTTAAAAGCTACATAGAATCCTGTAACTTAGCCAGCATCTTATTGTTGGACATTGAGATTGTTTACAGCTTGTAGACAATGCTACAAAAACATTCTAGTATAAATGTCTTATACCAAATGTTTTAAATGTTTCTCTTCCCTGAAAAACTTTGAGATTAACCACTTTACTACACATGTTACACTTATGGGAATCTGTTTTTTTGCACATTCTTAAGTTCTTTGAGATGTGCTTGTGATGTCATTTCAGAAAATGATAGCTATCAAAACAATACCATGTTGTTGAGCTGTGAGATAGTGGGAGTTCTTTTTTTTTTAAACCTTTATTTTGCTTTTAACTTTTACAGAGTTTTGTTGTTTACAGATATGTATGTTCCCAGATTAGTCATATGTATATCCCCCCTTCCCACCCCTCCCAACCATTACACAGCACCCCTGAAGGACCCCTTTTGTCACAGAGCAATGCACGGGGAGTTTCAAAACTTGTTCTTTCTTCACCAAAATTCTTTGATTCTGCCCTTCAGAAGTAAAGAGATTTTTCAAAATAAACAGTACTACTATTGATTCTAACATATGTATACACAGGTAATAGATGCATTGTGAGAAACAATATAAAATGCGATAATACAAAAGTATAGAAATTGAAATAGTTCACCCATATTTCCATCACCCAAAGAAAGCATTGGCATTTATGTTTTGACATTCATCATTTGAGTTTTCTGATTCACACAGAATTTATTTATTTTCATACTTATGTTGCAAACACGGGATTGACACTTTGCTTTGCTAACCCAGTATTGTAAAGCAGCAACTATACTTCAATAAGAAAAATGAGATTAGGGGAAAAAAAATCTTCCTTTTTTCTCTCTTTCATATATTTATGCAAGTTGAAGATGATGTTCATGACATCTAAATTTGAGGGCAAGAATCAAAAAATGCATTTAAAATTTGGAATGTGCCTGCATAGAGAGGAAACTGACTAAAACCATAATTCGGGCAGATGCCCAAGAACCAAAGGGATGGGAAAGCCAGGAACATCTGAAAGAATCTTCAGTCAGTTTATGAACTTGGTACAGTGGGACCTCCTGGCTAACACATTTATACCAGGGATGTGGTTCCATCTAACTAGCACCTGTCCCTTCCACTACAATTGTAAACCTACATCATCATTTTTAATAGCTACATAGAATCCTGTAACTTAGCCAGCATCTTATTGTTGGACATTGAGATTGTTTACAGCTTGTAGACAATGCTACAAAAACATTCTAGTATAAATGTCTTATACCAAATGTTTTAAATGTTTCTCTTCCCTGAAAAACTTTGAGATTAACCACTTTACTACACATGTTACACTTATGGGAATCTGTTTTTTTGCACATTCTTAAGTTCTTTGAGATGTGCTTGTGATGTCATTTCAGAAAATGATAGCTATCAAAACAATACCATGTTGTTGAGCTGTGAGATAGTGGGAGTTCTTTTTTTTTTTTTAAACCTTTATTTTGCTTTTAACTTTTACAGAGTTTTGTTGTTTACAGATATGTATGTTCCCAGATTAGTCATATGTATATCCCCCCCTTCCCACCCCTCCCAACCATTACACAGCACCCCTGAAGGATCCCCTTTTCTCACAGAGCAATGACTAGAGCTATTTTCTTCACTTATGATAGTACAGGCCTTCATGCTACTTCCTTTACGCCTCCCACCCTCTGTTCCTTCCCCACAATGTCCATATGTCCACTGTCCATGTCTGTCTTTCCGTCGCTTCACTGCATGTGCCATCATCACCATCCTACTAGATTCCATATATATATGTTAATATACTGTATTTATCCTTCTCTTTCTGACTGACTTCACTTTTGATGATACGTTCTAGATCCAGCCACCTCATTAGGACTGATTCTTCTGCATTTCTTTTTACAGCTGTGTAGTATTCCATTGTATATATGTACCAGAGCTTTTGGATCCATTCGTTCGTCGATGGGCATCTAGGTTGCTTCCATGTTCTAGCTATTGTATAGAGAGCTGCAATGAACACTGGAGTACAGATGCTTCTTTCAGATATCAGGGTCTAAGCCTAAGAGTGGGATTGCTGGGTTGTATGGTGCTTCTATTTTTAGTTTTTAAAGAAATCTCCATACTGTCTTCCATAGAGGCTGTATCAATTTACATTCTCACCAGCAATGCAGGAGTGTTCCCATTTCTCTGTACTCTCTCCAGCATTGATTGTTGATTTGTGGATGATGGCCATTCTGACGGGTGTGAGGTGATATCTCATTGTAGTTTTGATTTGCATTTCTCTAATTATTAGTGAAGTTGAGCATCGTTTCATGTGCTTTGGGGCCATCTGTATGTCCTCTTTGGAGAGGTGTCTCTTTAGGTCCTTTTCCCATGTTTTGATTGGGTTGTTCGTTTTTCCGGTGCTGAGTTGTCTGAGCTGCTTGTAGATTTTGGAGATTAATTCTTTGTCTGTTTCATTTGCTATGATTTTCTCCCATTCTGTGGGTTGTCTGTTCACCTTTTTTGTAGTTTCTTTAGCTGTACAAAAGCTTTTAAGTTTCATTAGGTCCTGCATGTTAATTTCTGTTTTTAGTTCTGCTATTCTAGCAAGCGGGTCCGAGAAGATCTTGCTTTGATTGATGTCCTTGAGGGTTTTGCCTATATTCTCCTCTAAGAGTTTTAGGGTTTCTGGTCTTACATTTAGGTCTTTAATCCATTTTGAATTGATCTTTGTGCATGGCGTCAGGGAATGTCCCAACTTCAGCTTTTTGCATGTAGTTGGCCAATTTTCCCAGCACCATTTGTGGGAGAGGCTGTCTTTGTCCCATTTTATAGTTTCGCCTCCTTTGTCACAAATAAGGTACCATAGATGCGTGGGTTTATCTCTGGGTTCTCTATCTTGTTCCATTGGTCTCTATTTCTGTTTTTGTGCCAGTACCATCCTGTCTTGATGACTGTTGCTTTGTAGTAGAGTCTGAAGTTGGGGAGGCCGATCCCTCCAGCTCCATTCTAATTTCTCAGGATTGCTTTGGCTATTCGAGGTCTTTTGTGTTTCCATATGAACTGTGTTCTTCTTTGGTCTAGTTCTGTGAAGAATGTCATTGGTAGTTTGATAGGGATCTCATTGAATCTATAGATGACATTTGGTAGTATGGTCATTTTCACAATATTGATTCTTCTGACCCAGGAACATGGAATATCTCTCCATCTGTTTAAGTCTTCTTTGATTTCTTTCATGAGTGTCTTGTAATTTTCTGTGTACAGTTCTTTTGTTTCTTTGGGTAGGTTTATTCCTAGATATTTGATTCTTTTGGTTGCGATGGTGAAGAGGATTGCCTCTTTGATTTCATTTTCTGATTTTTCATTGTTTGTGTATAGGAATGTGAGTGATTTCTGTGTCTTGATTTTGTATCCTGTGACTTTGCTGAATTCGTTGATTAGCTCTAGTAGTTTTCTAATGGTGTCTTTGGGATTTTCTATGTATAATATCATGTCATCTGCAAATGGAGAGAGTTTGACTTCTTCCTTTCCAATCTGGATTCCTTTGATTTCTTTCTCTTCTCTTATTGCTATTGCTAGAACTTCCAGGACTATGTTGAATAAGAGTGGTGAAAGTGGACACCCTTGTCTTGTTCCTGATCTTAGAGGGAATGCTTTGAGTTTTTCACCATTGAGGATAATGTTCGTTGTGGGCTTCTCATAGATGGCTTTCACTATGTTGAGATAGGTTCCTTCTATGCCCATTTTTTGAAGAGTTTTTATCATAAATGGATACTGTACTTTGTCAAAGGCTTTTTCTGCATCTATTGAGATGATCATGTGATTTTTGTCTCTCAATTTGTTGATATGGTGTATCACATTGATTGATTTGCGGATATTGAAGAATCCTTGCATGCCTGGGATGAACCCAACTTGATCATGATGTATGAGCTTTTGATGTGTTGTTGAATTCTGTTTGCTAGAATTTTGTTGAGGATTTTGGCATCTAGATTCATCAGTGAAATTGGCCTATAATTTTCTTTTTTTTGTGATAATGGGAGTTCTTTAAAAATTCAGATAAAGGCTTTTTTTCATATGTTCCATGTATTAAACTCTGTTAAAAATGTTTCCAATAATAATTATGAGTAAAACTCACAAGGATAATTGTTTACCAATTTGCAGCTCATTCTGCCCATCTAAAAAATTTTCTGAGATTGAATTTCTGAGGAGATAAGCTCCCTCTCCTCTGGGGAAATCCAATTTACATGAAATTTGTGTCCAGAAGGAAACAGCTGGACTGCGATCCAAATGACTGTAGTGAAGCAAATATGATATTTAAGAATAAAGTTTTCTCTAATCATATAGAAGTGAGCTTCAAAAATTCTACCTGGAAAAAATTTTGCAAATGTCATGAAATGAATCCTCATAACAGAATTTCCTTTGTTTGGAAAAGAGAATTCTCTTTGTTAATGCATTTGGGTTGATTAATCTGAGTTTGTGGTATGACCCAGAGGCTGTATCTAACAGCTAGTTATAAATAGCTTTCTTGTTAATAGTATCAGAAATCAGTTCATACTCTGAAGCTAAAATGGGAAATGGTATGGAACTACAGAGGTGTCTTGTCAATGGGGGTCCTGGGGTTCTTGACACAAAGACCTAGAAAATTGGGCAACTGCTTCTTCCTTTCCAATCTGGATTCCTTTGATTTCTTTCTCTTCTCTTATTGCTATTGCTAGAACTTCCAGGACTATGTTGAATAAGAGTGGTGAAAGTGGACACCCTTGTCTTGTTCCTGATCTTAGAGGGAATGCTTTGAGTTTTTCACCATTGAGGATAATGTTCGTTGTGGGCTTCTCATAGATGGCTTTCACTATGTTGAGATAGGTTCCTTCTATGCCCATTTTTTGAAGAGTTTTTATCATAAATGGATACTGTACTTTGTCAAAGGCTTTTTCTGCATCTATTGAGATGATCATGTGATTTTTGTCTCTCAATTTGTTGATATGGTGTATCACATTGATTGATTTGCGGATATTGAAGAATCCTTGCATGCCTGGGATGAACCCAACTTGATCATGATGTATGAGCTTTTGATGTGTTGTTGAATTCTGTTTGCTAGAATTTTGTTGAGGATTTTGGCATCTAGATTCATCAGTGAAATTGGCCTATAATTTTCTTTTTTTTGTGATAATGGGAGTTCTTTAAAAATTCAGATAAAGGCTTTTTCTCATATGTTCCATGTATTAAACTCTGTTAAAAATGTTTCCAATAATAATTATGAGTAAAACTCACAAGGATAATTGTTTACCAATTTGCAGCTCATTCTGCCCATCTAAAAATTTTCTGAGATTGAATTTCTGAGGAGATAAGCTCCCTCTCCTCTGGGGAAATCCAATTTACATGAAATTTGTGTCCAGAAGGAAACAGCTGGACTGCGATCCAAATGACTGTAGTGAAGCAAATATGATATTTAAGAATAAAGTTTTCTCTAATCATATAGAAGTGAGCTTCAAAAATTCTACCTGGAAAAAATTTTGCAAATGTCATGAAATGAATCCTCATAACAGAATTTCCTTTGTTTGGAAAAGAGAATTCTCTTTGTTAATGCATTTGGGTTGATTAATCTGAGTTTGTGGTATGACCCAGAGGCTGTATCTAACAGCTAGTTATAAATAGCTTTCTTGTTAATAGTATCAGAAATCAGTTCATACTCTGAAGCTAAAATGGGAAATGGTATGGAACTACAGAGGTGTCTTGTCAATGGGGGTCCTGGGGTTCTTGACACAAAGACCTAGAAAATTGGGCAACTGCCCTCACTGGGGATACTCTTGGCTTCTTGAGCACCAGCTCATCTGCCTTTGCCTGCATGCTGGTCTCCTGCTTCTCTGTTGGGGGAGAGGCTTGTCCTTGCCCTTGCCCTTTATAGTCTAGCTCTCTAGAGAAGGAAAGTCCGTGACACTTTCACCATCTTTCTCCCAATTCTTCTTTTCTAAGGAGATTCTGACTGACCTAGCCTGTATCAGAGGACTCCCCTGACCCAAATGACTGTGGCCAGAAATCAGGAGCACCCTGCGCAAAACGGCCACTCGAGGGGCCACTGTGAGCTGGGAACATGCTTGTGAGAATGAAGCTTGAGAGAGGCGAGACAGAGAGGCAGAAAGTTGACTACCGTTCGATTCTAGAGGTTGCTTAGACACATCGGAATAGACAAGACTAAGCAAGGAGGGAAGGAATCCTGAAGACCGTCACTTGAGGGGTGAGTCAAGGAAGAGGAGCGATTTCTATCAAGCTGACCTTGACTTGTCAGGGACAAGAACTCCAGGAATGTATCAAGAACTGGCCTAGGTAGTCTCTGGCTGCTTTCCCTTTCTGGGATTGATCAGGTTTGCTTCTTGTTTCTCTCAAGGGATCATCTAGACCCTTTGTGTGCTCTCTTTCCCACCTCTGGGCTCTGTGAATTTTTCACTTCATTAAGGAGGTCTCAGTTACACTTCCTAGTCTGAAGCTTTTCCACACGGGGACAGATCTGAGTGTAGATGGAGATGTGAAGTCCACAGAATAATGGGGACTATCTTTACATAATTATAAATTTTTTAGAAAGCTATAAATATGAAGTAAGTTGCAAGGACAAATATTTAGAATGAGAAAAGAATTGACTATCATTACAATTTTAAAAAAAATCTTGGCCTCTTTTATTGGTTTTTTATTTATCCATTTTTCATCCATCTTTTATTCTTTAGCCTGTGTAGGCCTCCCATTGCAGTGGCCTCTCTCATTGCAAAGCACTGGCTCTGGGCACATGCACTCCAGGGCACTGGCTCATAATTGGACACGAAGGTTCAGCTGTTTCACGGCATGTGAGATCTTCCTGGGCCAGGGATCAAATCAGTGCACCTTGCACTGCAAGGCAGACTCTTTACCCACTGGATCACCAGGGAAGCCCTCATTACAAATTTTTTAAGTTAAATATCACAAAACCTAGAAGGTCATATAATTTTAAAACATTCATTCATATATATATATATATATATATATATATGTAGGTTTTTTTTGGACTGCTTCTATTGATCTTTCATTTATTTATCCTTGTTCTTCAGCCTGTGTGGGCCTCCCATCGCAGTGGCCTCTGTTGCTGCAGAGCTCTGGCTCTGGGCGCGTGTGCTCAAGTGCTCCACTCGGTAGTTGGACACATCAGTCCATCTGTTCCATGGCACATGGAATCTTCCCAGGCCAGGGATCGAACTGGCGCCCCTTGCACTGCAAGACGGTGTCCCTACCCACTGGACCACCAGGGAAGCCCTAACATTCATTTTTTTAAATGCCTCTAGAACACTCTCCTCCAAATTTTTGACAGTCACAGACTTAATCATCCCTTAATCTGGTAATGGTTTCATAATAATCATTTTCCATAGAGCAAATAGAAAGGCAATTCAATCTTTCCTCTAGTGTAGTTGTTTAAACTTTCAAAAATTGATAGTTCAGAAAGATTTTTTGCAGTATCACAAAGATTATTGCTGATGCCGTGTACGTGTTTAAGATTGTTTTCAGACCAAGGAAACCCATCAGATTTCTTTCCTGTATGAGCTGTGCAATTCAGCTACACTAGCTTCTGTCTCTAAACATTTCAAATCTGCTTCTCCACTGAACACAGGCATCCAGTGCTGAACTCTGTAGGATGCCTTCATCCTGTGGGACAGCCAGTGGCTCAGGTCTTTTGGTCCGGAACCTCTCTCCTGGGAAATGGCTGGAGAAGGAGGGTGGTCTTTTTTGTTGGTAGTGATGGGGCTATACAGCTTGCAGGATCTTAGTTCCCCAACCAGGGATTGAACCTGGACACCAGCAGTGGACGCACTGAGTCCTAAACACTGGACCACTAGGGAATTCCCAAGAGGGTAGTCTCGAACAGACAATTTACAGGGGTGGAAGAGAGCCAGGTGAAGGTGTATCTTCAAGTAGGTAAATCCAAAGAGGAGATGACAGGAAGTTGAGGGATTTCCTGAGTATGACTTTAGATTTTACTGTGAGACAGAATTGGTTACAAGAGGAAGAGAGGTTAGGAGTAGTAGAGTTGTCAGATTTAGCAAATGAAAATGGGGGCACGCTATAAATGTTACATGGCACACACACTTAAATGTATTCATTGTTTATCTAAAATTCTGTTTGAATTGGGTATTCTGTATTTTGTCTGACAGTCCTGGGTGGGGCCTTAAGAGAAAAGTGAAACTCTGGAATAGTCATTGAGAAGATGAGAGAGCTGACCATAGATTAATACAAGGAGGGCCCAGCTGAGGTAAGAAATCAGAAAACTTCTGGTAGTGGTGCTGGGGCTCAGATGCTCAGGTACATTGGTATTCATGCAGCCTGTGATTACAGAAACAAGGTTTAAAATATATGGGAAAAGATGGGATTCAGCTTGGTTTCTCTTTTTTATGTTCACTATTTGTGCTTTCAATAAAACCAAGGCAGCAGAAATTTTTAAAAAGAAAGATGTACTGATTATAGATTGGCATCCAAATCACAGAATATGTTACCATAAGAATATTTTATTCTACGCTTCCCAAACATGCCATAATATATTCACCCAAAGCAATAAATTGTTTAAACTTTCAAAAATTGATAGTTCAGAAAGATTTTTTGCAGTATCACAAAGATTATTGCTGATGCCGTGTACGTGTTTAAGATTGTTTTCAGACCAAGGAAACCCATCAGATTTCTTTCCTGTATGAGCTGTGCAATTCAGCTACACTAGCTTCTGTCTCTAAACATTTCAAATCTGCTTCTCCACTGAACACAGGCATCCAGTGCTGAACTCTGTAGGATGCCTTCATCCTGTGGGACAGCCAGTGGCTCAGGTCTTTTGGTCCGGAACCTCTCTCCTGGGAAATGGCTGGAGAAGGAGGGTGGTCTTTTTTGTTGGTAGTGATGGGGCTATACAGCTTGCAGGATCTTAGTTCCCCAACCAGGGATTGAACCTGGACACCAGCAGTGGACGCACTGAGTCCTAAACACTGGACCACTAGGGAATTCCCAAGAGGGTAGTCTCGAACAGACAATTTACAGGGGTGGAAGAGAGCCAGGTGAAGGTGTATCTTCAAGTAGGTAAATCCAAAGAGGAGATGACAGGAAGTTGAGGGATTTCCTGAGTATGACTTTAGATTTTACTGTGAGACAGAATTGGTTACAAGAGGAAGAGAGGTTAGGAGTAGTAGAGTTGTCAGATTTAGCAAATGAAAATGGGGGCACGCTATAAATGTTACATGGCACACACACTTAAATGTATTCATTGTTTATCTAAAATTCTGTTTGAATTGGGTATTCTGTATTTTGTCTGACAGTCCTGGGTGGGGCCTTAAGAGAAAAGTGAAACTCTGGAATAGTCATTGAGAAGATGAGAGAGCTGACCATAGATTAATACAAGGAGGGCCCAGCTGAGGTAAGAAATCAGAAAACTTCTGGTAGTGGTGCTGGGGCTCAGATGCTCAGGTACATTGGTATTCATGCAGCCTGTGATTACAGAAACAAGGTTTAAAATATATGGGAAAAGATGGGATTCAGCTTGGTTTCTCTTTTTTATGTTCACTATTTGTGCTTTCAATAAAACCAAGGCAGCAGAAATTTTTAAAAAGAAAGATGTACTGATTATAGATTGGCATCCAAATCACAGAATATGTTACCATAAGAATATTTTATTCTACGCTTCCCAAACATGCCATAATATATTCACCCAAAGCAATAAATCCCAAGCTGCACAAGCAAATTATAAACAAATGATAGAAGCTGAAGTTTCCTCTCAAAACAGGCTAAAGAACAGATAATTTAGAAAGAACAGATTTTATTGGAACGTCAATAGTTTTCATGACACAGATACTTACACTACTCATTTTCAACATAGCCATATAAAGAAAATTATAAAGGGATTTTTGCTATTTTTTTTTAAAGAAAGGATAATTTGACAGATGGAGTCTTTTTATGGGATCAGTAGAAGTGATAAAATTGAATAAATTACCAAGATTTTATCTCCATTTCTGTAATTCTCCCTTAAGATTTAGAGATGGCAGATTGAATCAACTGGGAAATAAATTTGCATGTTTATAACATGTCTAAAACAGGAATTAAAGACAAAAACTTGTAACTCTTTTTCGAGAGTGGTTTGTCTTGAGGAAACCTGCTTGCATGATATCATGCCAAGGATCAAGGCTCATTGAAAGGAACCGTACCACCAGGGTTACATACACCTGAGTTCGGTGAACTGTCTATTATTATAATTAGTGTCAAAGGACAGATAAGTAATAATTGTGAGCTAAAAAAATTGTGGCAACTCAATTAAAAAAAAAAAGGACTAAATCCCAGGTAATTTTATAGATGAGGTGATTGTCTTATGACCAGGCTAAACTAGATTTTATAAAGTGAACCGTGAATAAATCATAAAATTTAGGTTTTGACTTTTATGGGGAAACCCCCCAAACTCTGGAATAGTCATTGAGAAGATGAGAGAGCTGACCATAGATTAATACAAGGAGGGCCCAGCTGAGGTAAGAAATCAGAAAACTTCTGGTAGTGGTGCTGGGGCTCAGATGCTCAGGTACATTGGTATTCATGCAGCCTGTGATTACAGAAACAAGGTTTAAAATATATGGGAAAAGATGGGATTCAGCTTGGTTTCTCTTTTTTATGTTCACTATTTGTGCTTTCAATAAAACCAAGGCAGCAGAAATTTTTAAAAAGAAAGATGTACTGATTATAGATTGGCATCCAAATCACAGAATATGTTACCATAAGAATATTTTATTCTACGCTTCCCAAACATGCCATAATATATTCACCCAAAGCAATAAATCCCAAGCTGCACAAGCAAATTATAAACAAATGATAGAAGCTGAAGTTTCCTCTCAAAACAGGCTAAAGAACAGATAATTTAGAAAGAACAGATTTTATTGGAACGTCAATAGTTTTCATGACACAGATACTTACACTACTCATTTTCAACATAGCCATATAAAGAAAATTATAAAGGGATTTTTGCTATTTTTTTTTAAAGAAAGGATAATTTGACAGATGGAGTCTTTTTATGGGATCAGTAGAAGTGATAAAATTGAATAAATTACCAAGATTTTATCTCCATTTCTGTAATTCTCCCTTAAGATTTAGAGATGGCAGATTGAATCAACTGGGAAATAAATTTGCATGTTTATAACATGTCTAAAACAGGAATTAAAGACAAAAACTTGTAACTCTTTTTCGAGAGTGGTTTGTCTTGAGGAAACCTGCTTGCATGATATCATGCCAAGGATCAAGGCTCATTGAAAGGAACCGTACCACCAGGGTTACATACACCTGAGTTCGGTGAACTGTCTATTATTATAATTAGTGTCAAAGGACAGATAAGTAATAATTGTGAGCTAAAAAAATTGTGGCAACTCAATTAAAAAAAAAAAGGACTAAATCCCAGGTAATTTTATAGATGAGGTGATTGTCTTATGACCAGGCTAAACTAGATTTTATAAAGTGAACCGTGAATAAATCATAAAATTTAGGATGCTTTATGCCTGTGTACCTAATTGTACTGCAGTGTGTTTGAAGCATGACTACTCACATCTCCAATGAAATCCATGTAATAAAAAAGGATATTGGGGTTATTTTCCTAGTGGGTGTTTTCCTTCTGTGTAGGATCCCCATTTCAAACTGGCATGCTTGCCGTGTATGGATGAGAGATGTTTCCGGAGAGCGTGACCCCAGAGGAGTGAGAAATTGGAAAGAAGTCGGTGCCTCTGAACTAAGCACATTGCTGTCTTCCTTTGAGGAAACACTAAGCTGTCATTTGAATAAAACACAATTCTAGAACAAATGCGTTGTAGAGAGAAGCTGAGATCCCAACTGTAGCATTGTTTTTCTTTTCCATTTGTCAAGATCAGAGCCCATCTGCCAGCTCAGTTCCCCTGGCCGAGGGCACCTTGTACCTTCAGTTGGAGACCTCCCAGGCTGTTCTTGGACCATCCAGCCAGTTTCTTTCAGTAGCGGGGGAAAGTCACTCCTTTTTTGATGGTGTGGAAAGAGTGAGGCCTTGTCATCAAACTGGACATAAATCCCAGCCCCCTTACTCACCAACTGTGTGATTTTGGGGAAGTCACTTTTCTGAGCCTCAGCTTCCACACCTGTAAAACAAGGATGATCGTTTGGGAGAGCTGCTGTGAAATCAAATGAAGCAAACCATGTAAAGGCCATAGGGGCTTCTGGTCTTAGTGGAAGCGCTGGCTGGGTGGAAACACCTTTGAGCCCTCCTCCTCCTCCAAGTCCACCAGAAGGCTGCCTCAGTTCTGGTGCCAGGTTCTGAGAACAGCCTGCTCCGCCCTCTTTTTCTATTCTTCTTTCTTATCTTGGTGTTGCCTCCTGCCCCGGCCCCTCTCCAAATCTGGTGTTATGTGACACTGTCATGTGTCTCTCTTTTGTTTCACACTGTACCTTCTCCCTGGCATTTCTGACCAATAGTGATCCCACCCGTAATTGTGGCTTTACCTCATTTATTAGGAAGGCTCTCAAACCTATCTCATGCCCTGATTCTTCAAGCCCATCTTTGGCCCCCTGTTCCCAGGTCTCAGCTGTCAAGAGGAAAGTGTACAACTTGCCCTTAGTCATTTTGCAGACACAGCCTGGGAAGGCGTATTAACATCGCTTGTTTATTGAGCACTGATTGGGTCCATGTCTCTGCACCAGATTATAGTACAGGAGGGAAAAGACGTGTTTCTTGTCCTCAAGGGCTCCTGGGTCAGAGAGGGGTCCAATGCCAGGTGCATGGGAGGTATAGCGGTAGACAGGTGTCTCTGGAAATAGAAAGCTACTTATCATCGTGGCCTTTAATGCTACTACAGGAGCCAAGAAGAAACCATTGGCAGCCTTGTCACATGGGAGAAGATAATAGAAAAAGGAAGGAAGAAGAAGAGAAAGAAAAGGAAGAGAAGGAAAGGAGAGAGAGAGGAAGGAATAAGAAGGAAGGGAGGAGAGAGAGAAAGGGAGGAAGAAGGGGGATTTGAGAGCAGGAAAGAAGTCATGAGAAAAGTCAAAAGCAGGCTTCCCTGGTGGTCCAGTGGGTAAGGACACCGCCTTGCAGTAAGGCGCGGGAAAGTCACTCCTTTTGATGGTGTGGAAAGAGTGAGGCCTTGTCATCAAACTGGACATAAATCCCAGCCCCCTTACTCACCAACTGTGTGATTTTGGGGAAGTCACTTTTCTGAGCCTCAGCTTCCACACCTGTAAAACAAGGATGATCGTTTGGGAGAGCTGCTGTGAAATCAAATGAAGCAAACCATGTAAAGGCCATAGGGGCTTCTGGTCTTAGTGGAAGCGCTGGCTGGGTGGAAACACCTTTGAGCCCTCCTCCTCCTCCAAGTCCACCAGAAGGCTGCCTCAGTTCTGGTGCCAGGTTCTGAGAACAGCCTGCTCCGCCCTCTTTTTCTATTCTTCTTTCTTATCTTGGTGTTGCCTCCTGCCCCGGCCCCTCTCCAAATCTGGTGTTATGTGACACTGTCATGTGTCTCTCTTTTCTTGCCCACTGTACCTTCTCCCTGGCATTTCTGACCAATAGTGATCCCACCCGTAATTGTGGCTTTACCTCATTTATTAGGAAGGCTCTCAAACCTATCTCATGCCCTGATTCTTCAAGCCCATCTTTGGCCCCCTGTTCCCAGGTCTCAGCTGTCAAGAGGAAAGTGTACAACTTGCCCTTAGTCATTTTGCAGACACAGCCTGGGAAGGCGTATTAACATCGCTTGTTTATTGAGCACTGATTGGGTCCATGTCTCTGCACCAGATTATAGTACAGGAGGGAAAAGACGTGTTTCTTGTCCTCAAGGGCTCCTGGGTCAGAGAGGGGTCCAATGCCAGGTGCATGGGAGGTATAGCGGTAGACAGGTGTCTCTGGAAATAGAAAGCTACTTATCATCGTGGCCTTTAATGCTACTACAGGAGCCAAGAAGAAACCATTGGCAGCCTTGTCACATGGGAGAAGATAATAGAAAAAGGAAGGAAGAAGAAGAGAAAGAAAAGGAAGAGAAGGAAAGGAGAGAGAGAGGAAGGAATAAGAAGGAAGGGAGGAGAGAGAGAAAGGGAGGAAGAAGGGGGATTTGAGAGCAGGAAAGAAGTCATGAGAAAAGTCAAAAGCAGGCTTCCCTGGTGGTCCAGTGGGTAAGGACACCGCCTTGCAGTGCAAGGGGCGCCGGTTCCATCCCTGGCCTGGGAAGATCCCACGTGCCGCGGAGCAGCTGGACTGATGTGTCCAGTTACCGAGCTGGAGCTCTGGAGCGCATGCGCCCAGAGCCGGTGCTCTGTGACAACAGAGGCCACCACGATAGGAGGCCCACACGGGCCAGAGAACAAAGATGGATGAAAATGGACAAATGAAAGACCAATAGAAGTGGCCCGCCTGCTCCCCCCCCTCCCCACCCCACCCCCACCAAAAAAAAAAGAAAAGTCAAAAGCAAGGGTTCATACAAATACCTGTCCCCTAGTCAAACTCCCATCTAATGCTTGAACTTCCTCTGCAGTGGTCTCACCCAGGTGTGTTACTCTTACACCTCAAAAAATTCCAGGGACAGGAAACTCTCCTATAAATACTCCTGGAGCCCATTCCATGCTGGACGGTGATAATTGTTCGAATGTTCATCTAATAACATCTAATAACGTCGAACCTAAAATTACCTTCCTATCATTTGTTCTATTAGTTGGGGCCCTAAAGCTCAGCCACTCTCCCTTCACTGGCCTTCACAGCTTTCATCATCTGGGCCCCGTCTAGTTCTTGAACTTCATCGGGTGCCATGTCCTTCTTCAGTGAAGGTCACTGGGGCTCGTTTCATTTCTCACAAACCAAGAGTGTTTCTGTCTGAGAGCCTTCTAACCAGGACTCTGTCTCCTTCTCTCTGCATGAAATTTAGGTTTCAGATCAAGAGCTACCTCGCTAGAGGAGGCTTCCCTACCAGAATAGCTAAAATAGCTCCCTCTTGGGAGGCTAAATTTGATGAGACTGAAAAAACAAAAACCAAAAATTTGATGACAAGGTACCTGTAAGCTAAGAGTCATTTAAAAAAATTGAGGAAAAAATTGGGGAAAACATTTGCATATTAGTTATTACCTGAGTGATTTCTCTAAAATATAAAGGCTTTCTACAATTCAGTAAGGGAAAGACCAATTGGGCTGTTGGTCTAATGTGAAAAAGAAAAATGGGCAAAAGATAGGAACAGTTTTGAAACAATCCACTATGTTGCTAAAACATGTAAAAGGTACTCAAATTCACCTTTGGTTAAAAAAAAAATAAGTGGAGTGAAAGAAATCCTTTTTTATCTACCAGATTGGCAAAGATAAAACAAAAGGAATACTGTATCAGGAAGGTTATTACAAACAGTAAGCCTCGTATCCTGCTGCTAAGAGTGTAAATTGGAACGGTTTTTATAGAGGGTAATTTGATAATATTTATCAACTTTGCAAATGTGACAACCTTTCACCCAGTGATTTTTACTTTTAGAAATCTGCCTGAAGATATGCTCCTGAGTGTGGGAAGAGACTTGGGTACAACGTGTTCATGGCAGTGCTGCCTGTACTAGCAGGAGGCTGGATGGTCAGTCAGTTGGGAAATAGATGAATCAATTAAGGGCATTTGTACAGTAAACTAATGTGCAGTTATTAACAGCAAAGAGGCAGGTGTGTGGCATGGGGGTGCACTGAGTATACTTTGTATTGGCTTGAAGGCATTTATTGTTTTCTTAAAGAGGGCCCCTTTGATTGTGCAGGCTTCAGGTCCAACACAGCCAGAATATGCCCCCGTCAGCTCACCGAGGAGACAAGGCACTTTCCTGCAGTGACGGGCTTGCTCCAGGGTGATGGGAGGGTGGAGAATCTGCCTGCAGTGCAGGAGACCTGGCTTTGATCCCTGGGTTGGGAAGATCCCCTGGAGGAGGGCATGGCAACCCGCTCCAGGATTCTTGCCTGGGGAATCTTGTGGACAGAGGAGTCTGGTGGGCTACCGTCCGTGGGGTCACAAAGAATATACTACGTATGCAGCACTACTAAGGTAGGAAAGCGAACTTGAATTCTTTCAAGAACAGCAAAAAAAAAAAAAAAAGTGATGTGACTGATCACAGTGCGTGAAGAAGGTGAGGTACAATGAACTGGTTGCTCGGGGCTCCTCGGCGCCATTAATGAGTTTGGATTTTAAGAGCAAAGGTTTTACAAAGCAGAGAGATGCCACCTTAGTTAAGTCTAAGGAAGGCTACTCCAGCTTCTGTGTCGTGAACGGATTGATGTGGAGCCAGAGGCACGTGGGCGCCCCAGGAGAAGGTTGTTGCAGTAATCCACTTGGGAAGTGATGGTGGCCTGGACCAGTTGTGGCAGCAAGACTGGGAGACGAGGAGGACTAGGACTTACAACTTGGCTGTCAAACCAAGAGGCCTTGTTGTGAAGCCAGTGTGGGAATTGAGATGACACGTATCAGTCAGTGTCCAGCTGGGAAAACAGAAACCATTCTAGGTGTTTTATGTGTTAAGGAATCTGTTCCAGAAGCGTGGGAAAGGTTGGAGGAGCTGAAAGGAGAAGAGGTGTTAGCCTAGAGATAAGCATCTCGAGGAGCCCTGGACCACTCCTGAAGCTGGAGATAAAGTAGAGAGATGGTGACGTTTTTCAGAGCCAAGGAGCACCTAGCAGCTGCCTGTACTAGCAGGAGGCTGGATGGTCAGTCAGTTGGGAAATAGATGAATCAATTAAGGGCATTTGTACAGTAAACTAATGTGCAGTTATTAACAGCAAAGAGGCAGGTGTGTGGCATGGGGGTGCACTGAGTATACTTTGTATTGGCTTGAAGGCATTTATTGTTTTCTTAAAGAGGGCCCCTTTGATTGTGCAGGCTTCAGGTCCAACACAGCCAGAATATGCCCCCGTCAGCTCACCGAGGAGACAAGGCACTTTCCTGCAGTGACGGGCTTGCTCCAGGGTGATGGGAGGGTGGAGAATCTGCCTGCAGTGCAGGAGACCTGGCTTTGATCCCTGGGTTGGGAAGATCCCCTGGAGGAGGGCATGGCAACCCGCTCCAGGATTCTTGCCTGGGGAATCTTGTGGACAGAGGAGTCTGGTGGGCTACCGTCCGTGGGGTCACAAAGAATATACTACGTATGCAGCACTACTAAGGTAGGAAAGCGAACTTGAATTCTTTCAAGAACAGCAAAAAAAAAAAAAAAAAAAAAAGTGATGTGACTGATCACAGTGCGTGAAGAAGGTGAGGTACAATGAACTGGTTGCTCGGGGCTCCTCGGCGCCATTAATGAGTTTGGATTTTAAGAGCAAAGGTTTTACAAAGCAGAGAGATGCCACCTTAGTTAAGTCTAAGGAAGGCTACTCCAGCTTCTGTGTCGTGAACGGATTGATGTGGAGCCAGAGGCACGTGGGCGCCCCAGGAGAAGGTTGTTGCAGTAATCCACTTGGGAAGTGATGGTGGCCTGGACCAGTTGTGGCAGCAAGACTGGGAGACGAGGAGGACTAGGACTTACAACTTGGCTGTCAAACCAAGAGGCCTTGTTGTGAAGCCAGTGTGGGAATTGAGATGACACGTATCAGTCAGTGTCCAGCTGGGAAAACAGAAACCATTCTAGGTGTTTTATGTGTTAAGGAATCTGTTCCAGAAGCGTGGGAAAGGTTGGAGGAGCTGAAAGGAGAAGAGGTGTTAGCCTAGAGATAAGCATCGTCGAGGAGCCCTGGACCACTCCTGAAGCTGGAGATAAAGTAGAGAGATGGTGACGTTTTTCAGAGCCAAGGAGCACCTAGCAGCTGACACTGGGGGAAGCTGCTGATGCTGTGGGCACTGGCCACTGCCCCAGCCTGGGCTGCTAATGCTGGAACTCTTTAATACCTGGACTAGAGCTTGGCTATTGCTGGAACTCTTGAAGGCCACTGCCATAGGCATGGTTGGAAGCTTTTATTTTAAAGGGGGGCGGGGCGGTGTTCCTCTCTCCCTCATTTTGTCTGGTTTCCCACCATTGTTTCCCACTGGGAAGCACTTCACTGGCCCCCCTGGCAAGGGAGTCTGGGAAATCCAGTTCACAGGATCCCAGCCACCTCTACCAGAGCAACACACAGGATGGCAGGGTGTGTATTTAGCACCAAGCCAATGACCAGCACGTGGAAGAACTCAAGATTTAAGTAGGAAAAGTAAATCTATATTTTATTAAATGTATATATTTATTTTAACAAAAGCAATATGTGCCCATTAGAAAATACAGAAAAATTACAGAACGTGGAAAATGTCCATTTTCTCACCTACTTGGAAACAATCATTAATAATGTCGGGTCTCAATTTCTCTGAAAAAGTGATTGTAACTTTACATTCAGTTTTGTAACTCATTGTACTAAATTTATGCAATCAAACATTTACTGGGCATTTTCTTCGTTAGAACTAGCTCCCAGGGTTGAATATTTATAGTCTACAAACATTTTCTGATTACAAATGTAGAAAAGGAATTATGGCTGAAAACAAATTTGCAGTTTAAGAAAACAGTTCACGAAGAAGTCGTAACCTGTAATTTGTCTATTGGGAGATTGTTTGCTTAGGTAGAAAGAAGAAACTAATCATTTAAAATACAAGGTAGATCCAGGGAGCTCACATCTGGTGCTCTGTGACTATCTAGAGAGGTGGGATGGGGTGAGAGGTGAAAGGCAGGGGGCATATATCTACCTATGACTGATTCATGTTGATATATGGCAGAAACCAACACACTATTGAAAAGCAATTATCCTCTACTTACAAATAAGATTTAATTTTAAAAAGAAGTAAAATAAACTGTAAGAGACTGTCAGGTCTCTCTTTATCATGTTCATTTCCTCTGTTGGGAAGAAAAGGGAAATTTCAGAGCTGGACCACTCCTGAAGCTGGAGATAAAGTAGAGAGATGGTGACGTTTTCAGAGCCAAGGAGCACCTAGCAGCTGACACTGGGGGAAGCTGCTGATGCTGTGGGCACTGGCCACTGCCCCAGCCTGGGCTGCTAATGCTGGAACTCTTTAATACCTGGACTAGAGCTTGGCTATTGCTGGAACTCTTGAAGGCCACTGCCATAGGCATGGTTGGAAGCTTTTATTTTAAAGGGGGGCGGGGCGGTGTTCCTCTCTCCCTCATTTTGTCTGGTTTCCCACCATTGTTTCCCACTGGGAAGCACTTCACTGGCCCCCCTGGCAAGGGAGTCTGGGAAATCCAGTTCACAGGATCCCAGCCACCTCTACCAGAGCAACACACAGGATGGCAGGGTGTGTATTTAGCACCAAGCCAATGACCAGCACGTGGAAGAACTCAAGATTTAAGTAGGAAAAGTAAATCTATATTTTATTAAATGTATATATTTATTTTAACAAAAGCAATATGTGCCCATTAGAAAATACAGAAAAATTACAGAACGTGGAAAATGTCCATTTTCTCACCTACTTGGAAACAATCATTAATAATGTCGGGGTCTCAATTTCTCTGAAAAAGTGATTGTAACTTTACATTCAGTTTTGTAACTCATTGTACTAAATTTATGCAATCAAACATTTACTGGGCATTTTCTTCGTTAGAACTAGCTCCCAGGGTTGAATATTTATAGTCTACAAACATTTTCTGATTACAAATGTAGAAAAGGAATTATGGCTGAAAACAAATTTGCAGTTTAAGAAAACAGTTCACGAAGAAGTCGTAACCTGTAATTTGTCTATTGGGAGATTGTTTGCTTAGGTAGAAAGAAGAAACTAATCATTTAAAATACAAGGTAGATCCAGGGAGCTCACATCTGGTGCTCTGTGACTATCTAGAGAGGTGGGATGGGGTGAGAGGTGAAAGGCAGGGGGCATATATCTACCTATGACTGATTCATGTTGATATATGGCAGAAACCAACACACTATTGAAAAGCAATTATCCTCTACTTACAAATAAGATTTAATTTTAAAAAGAAGTAAAATAAACTGTAAGGGAGACTGTCAGGTCTCTCTTTATCATGTTCATTTCCTCTGTTGGGAAGAAGAAAATTTCAGAGCTGGAAATGGAGAGGCGCTTTAGCTACAGAGAACACTGGAACCATTCTGCTGCATATTTGTCTGGTCTCCAGGGAGTCTGACTTCTTGAAGCTGGTCCTCTGGAATGTATGGATGGGGTGACACTGGGCCAATGTGGCTTTAAGAGGGGGCTTCCCTGGTGGCTCAGTGGTCAAGAATCTGCTTTTCAGGGCAGGATCCATAGGTTCAATCACTGATCAAGGAAGATGCCACATGCCACGGAACAGCTCAACCTGTGTGCCGCAGTGGCTGGGCCGACAGGCTGCTGCTGCTGAAGCCCGAGGGCCCTAGACTCTGCAACAAGAGACACCCCTGCAATGAGAAGTCTGCACACTGCAACTAGAGAAAAGCCAGCGCAACAGAGAAGATCTAGCATAGAGTAAGTAAATTAAAAAATTAGCTAATTTTAAGCAAAAGTGGGCACTGTTTATTATGGCTGCAAGGTTTCTCTGATCTTATCGGTTCGAATCCTTTTGACAATGAGTAGCTGAGAACGGTGCCTTCCATTGGCTTCAAAAATGAGGAAATGCATTATCTCAAATAACTGGAAGTCCAGAGGTAGGACAGATTCCAAGAATAGTAAGATAAACTGCTCAGTGATGTCACCAAGGTCCCAAGTTCTTTCCACACTCTGTTCTGCCTTCCTCTGCGTTGGCTTCCTCCCAAGCCTGGCTCCCTCAGTGGTGACGAGATGGCTGCCAGAGGCCACGGGGCTGCTTGTTTCCTTTCCCATGTTCAGCAAGAAAAGGAGATCCTTCCCTTCAACGTAAATTCCTTTCAAGCAGACCCGTGGCTCTCAATACTGCAGCAAGTTAAAGTCACCAGGACTGGTATATCACTTACTTATTGTGATGATTTCATTTCTACTTTATTGTTGCATTCCTACTGTATCATTTATTGACGATGATGATGTACTATTGATTTGCTATTTTTTCCTACATGCCTTTTGTTTTCTTTTTTTTGCCTCTAACTCATCATTTATTTTCATCCATCTTTATTCTTTGGCCTCTGTGGGCCTTCCATTGCAGTGGCCTCTCTCGTTGCAGAGCACTGGCTCTGGGTGCATGTGTTCCAGAGCACTGGCTCTTGATTGGACACACCGGCCCAGCCGTTCCTCGGCACGTGGGATCTTCCCAGGCTAGGGATCGAACTGGTGCCCCTTGCACTGCAAGGCAGACTCTTTACCCACTGGACCACCAGGGAAGCCTGCTCTTTTATTTTTTAAACTGCAATACCTAGGCCTTTTCACTAGAAATATTTATTATTCAGGGGTGGGGCCCAGCTGAAGGTCACTTTTAGAAGCTCCCGGCTGACTCTAATGGACAGCCAGGAAGAGAACCCCTGGGTTAGGGTGGCTTAGGTCATCTGCCCACCCCTAGATCAACAGCCACCAGGGTAATGCCATGAATGAATTGACTTAAAAAAGTGGATCTCAAAGTTGGACATACACTCCCTCACTCGAGTGACTAGCAGAAGCAGTTCCTGGGACCCTGTCAGAGATGCCGATTCTTGGGCCTCACCCAGGCCTACTGAACCTGAAACTGTAGAGGACCAGATGTTTGTGTTTCAACAAGCTTACCGGCTGATTCTGATGGACAACTGCTGTTTGAGACCCACTGCCTTAGATCAACCAGGCTCCCCTCTGGAGCTTGTGAGAGTAAATACGAGAAGAAAATCAAGCTCTGTTTAGAATAGTGAACCTCCAGGACATCGAGCCTTTTAATGCCCCTTCCTCCGCCTGCCAGGTCAGAACAGGGCAGGGGATCCATCTCCTGAACTTCCAGACCCCTGGCTGCACAGAGAGGCCTCCCAACGGTGCCATGAAACCTCAGCCACTGCAACAGGCTTAACAGCGGGCCAGCCTGAGATGAGAAGGCACCTTCCGTAGGTAGCTATTCCTTCCTCTTCTGGGGAATCTGGAAGTTTCTGCAGGTGCTAAAGAGCTGAAAAGATAGGTCTGTTATATATACTTTCCTGAAAACACTCTGAACGAATTTCAACTACAGTACAGTTTCAACAAGATCCTAGAAAAGAAGAAGGCCATTCGGTAAAAACAAAAGACATCTGAACACGATAAGGAGTTTAGTTAGTATCTCAACATTGGTTGATGAATTGTGATAAATGTACCTTACTAATATCTGATGCCAGTGGGGGAAACTCGGTGTGGAGCCTGTGGGAACTGCATATAAATCTTCCCAACTTTCTTGTGGATCTAGGACTATTCTGTTTACAGCCACAGAACTCGAGCCCATCAGGCTTCCTGATCCATGGATAGAACCCAGGTCCTCTGCATTGGCAGGTGGATTCACCAGGGAAGCCCACTCTAAAATAAGATTATTTTAAACATAGCACATGAAGATGTGAAATTCTAATGCATGGGCAACACCTTTGGACAAAGCTTTATAAAATTAACCAAAGGTCTTTAAAATATAGCCTGTATTATTATAAATTTCACACTGCTGTATTTTTATGATTGATGCCATGTTTCTAGCCAGAGCAAATGCTTTTTAGACACTTTAACTGAAACAAGAGTTGCACTGGAAAATACTAATGAATATTCCTAGTATGTTCACACTTCCCAGAACCTGCACACAGCAGAGTTATCAAAGAGCAAACGAGAGAGGCTTAAACTTGTCCATATACTTAGAAATAATTAAGAACCAATATAGAAAATCACTTTCTTGGCCATCCTCTTAGGCCCGGAGAGGCTGGACTCCACAGGGAATGGGAAAGAACCACCTGCATCTCTTCCTCCACCCTATTCATAGCAGAGATCGCAAGCACAAGGTCCCTGCAGGCGCTCTCCTCCTACTTCAGTGGCTCCATTTAAATGACATGTACATCCTGAGTCCTGAGGGGTGAGTCACACAGCCCAGTGGACTGAGGTGTGACTCATTTCCAACAAATACTCCCAACAGGCTGCACAGAGAGGCCTCCCAACGGTGCCATGAAACCTCAGCCACTGCAACAGGCTTAACAGCGGGCCAGCCTGAGATGAGAAGGCACCTTCCGTAGGTAGCTATTCCTTCCTCTTCTGGGGAATCTGGAAGTTTCTGCAGGTGCTAAAGAGCTGAAAAGATAGGTCTGTTATATATACTTTCCTGAAAACACTCTGAACGAATTTCAACTACAGTACAGTTTCAACAAGATCCTAGAAAAGAAGAAGGCCATTCGGTAAAAACAAAAGACATCTGAACACGATAAGGAGTTTAGTTAGTATCTCAACATTGGTTGATGAATTGTGATAAATGTACCTTACTAATATCTGATGCCAGTGGGGGAAACTCGGTGTGGAGCCTGTGGGAACTGCATATAAATCTTCCCAACTTTCTTGTGGATCTAGGACTATTCTGTTTACAGTCACAGAACTCGAGCCCATCAGGCTTCCTGATCCATGGATAGAACCCAGGTCCTCTGCATTGGCAGGTGGATTCACCAGGGAAGCCCACTCTAAAATAAGATTATTTTAAACATAGCACATGAAGATGTGAAATTCTAATGCATGGGCAACACCTTTGGACAAAGCTTTATAAAATTAACCAAAGGTCTTTAAAATATAGCCTGTATTATTATAAATTTCACACTGCTGTATTTTTATGATTGATGCCATGTTTCTAGCCAGAGCAAATGCTTTTTAGACACTTTAACTGAAACAAGAGTTGCACTGGAAAATACTAATGAATATTCCTAGTATGTTCACACTTCCCAGAACCTGCACACAGCAGAGTTATCAAAGAGCAAACGAGAGAGGCTTAAACTTGTCCATATACTTAGAAATAATTAAGAACCAATATAGAAAATCACTTTCTTGGCCATCCTCTTAGGCCCGGAGAGGCTGGACTCCACAGGGAATGGGAAAGAACCACCTGCATCTCTTCCTCCACCCTATTCATAGCAGAGATCGCAAGCACAAGGTCCCTGCAGGCGCTCTCCTCCTACTTCAGTGGCTCCATTTAAATGACATGTACATCCTGAGTCCTGAGGGGTGAGTCACACAGCCCAGTGGACTGAGGTGTGACTCATTTCCAACAAATACTCCCAACAGACTGTGCATCACTGAATTTATGTGGGATCCTTGGAAACCCCGGGCTATAATTGGAATGGCGCAAGGGCTTCCCAGGTGACACTCATTGGAAAGAACCTGCCTGCCAAAGCAGGTTAGATGTAAAAGACAAGGGGTCCATCTCTGGGTCAGGTCTTCTGGGTCAGGAAGACCTCCTGGAGGAGGGCACAGCAACCCACCCCAGCATTCTTGCCTGGAGAATTCCATGGACAGAGGAGCCTGGCAAGTTGCAGTCCAATGGGTTGCACAGAGTCAGACACAACTGAAACAACTTAGCACACAGGCAAGGAGCAAATCCTAGTTTATAGCTTGGGAGATTCAGTGTAGTCAAATAATTCATGGTAAATTTTGCTTATCTTCCTCGACACCAAGGGTCAGTAAGGAAACCAAGAGTTAAAATTGTTACTGCAGGTGAAAGTGCTATGATTAAGACTCACAACAAAAAAGAGTACTTACCGAGAAGCCTGGCGTGCGACTGTCTGGGGGTCACAAAAGGGTTAGACACGACTTCGCAAATGAACACCATCACTACCAACAAAGGGGAAAAACATTGCTATGCCAAGCGAGTGACTCAAAATGGCTCTCCTACTAACATCTGCTGCTATTATCACATTTGGAATCACTTAGATTTTGTCTGGCATTGTTATATGTCTTATTATGTGGATTTGGACAAGCTCCTTAGCCTCTCCAGGCCTCATTGTTGTCATCTTCACCATGGCGAAAATAATAATTCCTTGGCAGTGTTAGAAGAATTGATAGAACTCGGGGCTTCCCCTGGTGGTCCACTGGGTAAGGACACCGACTTGCAGTGCAAGAGGTGCTGGTTCGATCCCTGGCCTGGGAAGATCCCACGTGCCGCGGAGCGGCTGGACGGATGTGTCCAATCACCGAGCCGGAGCTCTGGAGCGCATGCGCCCAGGGCCGGCGCTCTGCGACAACAGACGCCACCGCGATGGGAGGCCCGCAGGAGCCAAAGAACAAAAACAGATGAAAATAGAGAAACGAAAGACCAGTAGAAGTGGCCCACCTGCTCCCCTCCCTCCCCAACCCGATCCCTGCCCCAAAATAAATAAATAAATAAATCTTTTAAAAAAAAAAAAAGAATTGATAGAACTAATGTATCTAGCCCCTTTAGCACAGTGCCTAAAATATGGTGTTAAGAAGTGTGTGTTTGCTGACTCAATAAATAAGATCATCTATGCCCACATTAAATCCACTCAGTTTAATGATAAACCTCTTGATGATATGGCATGGCAAAAACACAGAAAATAATGTTCATATACCATCTTGGAGGGAGGGAAACTCTGGTGCAGAGTTTGAGGGGGTGAAAGAAATGTAGATTTCATCAGAAGTCAAAAAAAAAAAAAAGAAAGAATATTATGGAACCCTCCCAAATTATCAGCAGAAATGTAAAACAGCGCAGCTCCTGTGAAAAATATGACAGTTGCATAAAAAAGTTAAATGTAGAAATACCATGGGGAAAAAAAAAGTGTTAGTCATTCAACTCTTTTTGACCCCTTGGACTGTAACCCATCAGGGTCCTCTGTCCATGGAATTCTCCAGGCAAGAACACTGGAGTGGGGTGCCATTCCCTTCTCCAGGGGATCTTACCGATGCAGGGATGGAACCCAGCTCTTCTGCACTGCAGGCAGATTCTTTACTGTCTGGACCACCTGGGAAGCCCCATATGATGACCCAGCAATTCCACTCTTGGGTGTGCCCCAAAAGGGAAATTTAAAGCAGGTGCTCAGATACTTACATGTGTTTATAACAGCATTACTCACAGTAGCCAAATGGTGGAAACAACCCTCATGTCCATCGGTTTATGATTGATAAATGCTGTATATTCATACAATGAATCGTCAGCCATAAAAAGGAATGATCGACGGTACAACATGGATGGGCCTGGAAAACATTATGCTAAGTGAAAGGAGTCAAACATACAAGGCTACACTGTGATTCCAGTTATAGGTAACAGCCAGAAAAGGTGAATCCATAGATCCTCAAAGCTGATTGGTGGTTGCCAGGGGCTGGGCAATCAGGGAGTAACTCTGCGATGCAGACAGGGTTTTCTTTCGGAGTGGTGAAACTAGTTTGAAACTAGAGTGGTGGTGGTTGCATAATATTTGGAATATACTAAATGCCACTGAATTGCACACGATTTTTGGTGAATTGCACCCCATCCCCGCCAAAGAAACCCCCACATACCTAAATAGAATATGAATGAGAGCTTTCCTGTAGTTCAGAACACAAACATTTTCCTTCACTGGGTGTTTGCTGACTCAATAAATAAGATCATCTATGCCCACATTAAATCCACTCAGTTTAATGATAAACCTCTTGATGATATGGCATGGCAAAACACAGAAAATAATGTTCATATACCATCTTGGAGGGAGGGAAACTCTGGTGCAGAGTTTGAGGGGGTGAAAGAAATGTAGATTTCATCAGAAGTCAAAAAAAAAAAAAAGAATATTATGGAACCCTCCCAAATTATCAGCAGAAATGTAAAACAGCGCAGCTCCTGTGAAAAATATGACAGTTGCATAAAAAAGTTAAATGTAGAAATACCATGGGGAAAAAAAAAGTGTTAGTCATTCAACTCTTTTTGACCCCTTGGACTGTAACCCATCAGGGTCCTCTGTCCATGGAATTCTCCAGGCAAGAACACTGGAGTGGGGTGCCATTCCCTTCTCCAGGGGATCTTACCGATGCAGGGATGGAACCCAGCTCTTCTGCACTGCAGGCAGATTCTTTACTGTCTGGACCACCTGGGAAGCCCCATATGATGACCCAGCAATTCCACTCTTGGGTGTGCCCAAAGGAATTGAAAGCAGGTGCTCAGATACTTACATGTGTTTATAACAGCATTACTCACAGTAGCCAAATGGTGGAAACAACCCTCATGTCCATCGGTTTATGATTGATAAATGCTGTATATTCATACAATGAATCGTCAGCCATAAAAAGGAATGATCGACGGTACAACATGGATGGGCCTGGAAAACATTATGCTAAGTGAAAGGAGTCAAACATACAAGGCTACACTGTGATTCCAGTTATAGGTAACAGCCAGAAAAGGTGAATCCATAGATCCTCAAAGCTGATTGGTGGTTGCCAGGGGCTGGGCAATCAGGGAGTAACTCTGCGATGCAGACAGGGTTTTCTTTCGGAGTGGTGAAACTAGTTTGAAACTAGAGTGGTGGTGGTTGCATAATATTTGGAATATACTAAATGCCACTGAATTGCACACGATTTTTGGTGAATTGCACCTCATCCCCCGCCCCGCAAAGAACCCCCCCCCCCCCACATACCTAAATAGAATATGAATGAGAGCTTTCCTGTAGTTCAGAACACAAACGCATTCCTGGCTGCTTCTTCCACTGACGGGACGCTGGTTCGATCCCTGGCCTGGGAAGATCCCACGTGCTGCGGAGCGGCTGGACCGATGTGTCCAATTACCGAGATGGAGCTCTGGAGCGCATGCGCCCAGAGCCGGTGCTCTGCGACAACAGAGGCCACCGCGATGGGAAGCCCACAGGCCAAAGAACAAATGTAAATAAATGAAAGACTAATAGAAGTGGCCAAAAAAAAAAAAAGAAAGAAAGAAAAGAAATCCATGTTCCTTGTTTCACCCTCTCTCATTTAGGTGCAAGAGAAATACCTGCCTCTGTACGGCAGAGACACACTGGCAGACAATATTGTTGAAATTAAATTACAGGGACATTCATTTGTTATTAATAAGGAACGTATTTTGATATTTCTTATGACAGTGACACAAATTAATGGACAAATAACTAAAAAAAAAAGTTTGCCACTTCGATGTTCAGACTCCTCTGAGCCCGTGCACGACTCCAGCCTGTCTGCTCCTCTGGGTGTAATCACCCACTGGGGGTTCTGCCAGTCACAGTATCACCAGCTTCTCTGCCAAATGCAGTGCTGGCAGCCCCCAGTTGATTGATTAGGAGGCCTTCGATTGATTAATAGGTGCCCTTGCCAAGTAGGAATGGTGGCAAGGGATTGAATGCCTTTCTAAACTGCCCATGCTTTGCAACCAAAGTAGTCTAGAACAACTTAAAGATTACAGTCACCAGATCTTGCTCATGGGCTGTTTTGGTGACAGCTGGACTAGTTACAAATATATTCTCAAATTACGGAAATATGATTTGAAGAGTGAGCCAAACTTACCCAGTCCCGGACTTACAGCCCTGGGTCAACAAGTTCATTCAGGGAGGTAGAGATGTATTTTCTGTATTTCACAGACCACCATGTCCTCTGCCTTCTACGATGGATTTCTGGTCCTCTGTAAATTTCCTAATTATTCCTAGAAGCGTTAGGTGTACCTCCATAGTCTCTTCAGGTAGAAAATTTTCAGCCAGCTACCAAATGGGTCATTTCCCCCCTTTCAAATTCAAATTATGTACTTCTGGGTTCTACAACAAACCCCAAAGCTGCAAAAACCCACTGGCCACTGCTTATCCGGGCCCATGGTTAGGCAGCCTCAGACCACTCTTCTCCTGGTGGTCACTTGTTATCTGTAATGTCCCTGAAGGAGATCCCACACACAGGTGGAGGAAAGGGCCTTCTCTTCGGGTATTGTATCTCCATGTTACTCCCTGACAAAAATGAGCAGTCCCAGGTTTCACTTTAGGGCTCCTGCTCCCAGAACCAAACATCCTCCATGGCTGGATACAGACACAAAGCCAGGAGACAGATATCCTGCAGAATGCCTAACTGCCCCCTTCACGGGTCCCTGGGGATTTGCTCCGGGCCAGGCTGTTCTGCCTGACCTTCTTCCAGTGATTTCTCTCTGAAGAGGTCCCCCAACCCCGTCCTTTGTGCAAATAGGACAGGCTTCCAATAAGCCCGCACTTGCCCAAAGTACACATGCAGGTTGCCATGGCTCTGGGTCAGACACCAGTTTCCCAGTAGCTACTGTGTGCTAGGTGCTGGGGGTCCAAGGATGATGTCACCAGGAGCCACTGTGGGAATTTAGACTTCGGCTCCTTGAGGCTGGCCAATCAAGCCATTGCCTCAGTGAGTGGGTACCTCCTGCTGAAAGGTCATACCAACTTAGAGCTGCCTTGCAGAGATCCTCCTCCCTATGTAACTAGGAGCATCACCGGGTTTCTCACTGACCTCTCCTCCTGAACGTTCTTTAGGTCTTACCTGGCCACGTGCCCCTGTCGGCTGTCCCTCAGTAGCGGCACCACCCCTGTCCTAGTCTGTGCTTTCTTCCTGGCCGAGGCTCCGTTTCTCCTCTCAGATGAAGGTAAGAGAGGGCTGTGGGCAGGAGAATCAAAGTGTAAAACCTGTATGGGATTGTGTACGAAATAAATGGAACCTGTAAAACCTGTACAAGCTTCTTTTTTTCTTTTCACAAAGGTTAATTGTACCTTTTATGAGTGAACTGTTTTTGTTTTTCAATTTAAATAAACGGAACAAAAGACCAAAAATGCAATTAATATTTGTGAAAATTATATAAAAAGAAGAATATACAGGTTTTACAGGTATTGTAGGGCTTCCCTGGTGGCTCAAAGGTAAAGAATCGACCTGCCAATGCAGGAGATGGGGCAGTGCTCTCTCCTTGGATTGGAAAGACCCCCTGGAGAAGGAAACCCATTCCAGTATTCTTGCCTGGGAAATCCCATGGACAAAGGAGCCTGGTGGGCTATAGACCATGTGGTTGGAAAGAGTCGGACAGCACTTGGTGACCACACAACAAATATATTGTAACTTATAGCTTAATGTGAGAACTGCACATTCTTTTCTTCAACGTGAATGAAGAAACCGAGTTTGACATCCTGCGATACACAACCGATATCCTGCAGAATGCCTAACTGCCCTTCACGGGTCCCTGGGATTTGCTCCGGGCCAGGCTGTTCTGCCTGACCTTCTTCCAGTGATTTCTCTCTGAAGAGGTCCCCCAACCCCGTCCTTTGTGCAAATAGGACAGGCTTCCAATAAGCCCGCACTTGCCCAAAGTACACATGCAGGTTGCCATGGCTCTGGGTCAGACACCAGTTTCCCAGTAGCTACTGTGTGCTAGGTGCTGGGGGTCCAAGGATGATGTCACCAGGAGCCACTGGGGGAATTTAGATTTGGGCTCCTTGAGGCTGGCCAATCAAGCCATTGCCTCAGTGAGTGGGTACCTCCTGCTGAAAGGTCATACCAACTTAGAGCTGCCTTGCAGAGATCCTCCTCCCTATGTAACTAGGAGCATCACCGGGTTTCTCACTGACCTCTCCTCCTGAACGTTCTTTAGGTCTTACCTGGCCACGTGCCCCTGTCGGCTGTCCCTCAGTAGCGGCACCACCCCTGTCCTAGTCTGTGCTTTCTTCCTGGCCGAGGCTCCGTTTCTCCTCTCAGATGAAGGTAAGAGAGGGCTGTGGGCAGGAGAATCAAAGTGTAAAACCTGTATGGGATTGTGTACGAAATAAATGGAACCTGTAAAACCTGTACAAGCTTCTTTTTTTCTTTTCACAAAGGTTAATTGTACCTTTTATGAGTGAACTGTTTTTGTTTTTCAATTTAAATAAACGGAACAAAAGACCAAAAATGCAATTAATATTTGTGAAAATTATATAAAAAGAAGAATATACAGGTTTTACAGGTATTGTAGGGCTTCCCTGGTGGCTCAAAGGTAAAGAATCGACCTGCCAATGCAGGAGATGGGGCAGTGCTCTCTCCTTGGATTGGAAAGACCCCCTGGAGAAGGAAACCCATTCCAGTATTCTTGCCTGGGAAATCCCATGGACAAAGGAGCCTGGTGGGCTATAGACCATGTGGTTGGAAAGAGTCGGACAGCACTTGGTGACCACACAACAAATATATTGTAACTTATAGCTTAATGTGAGAACTGCACATTCTTTTCTTCAACGTGAATGAAGAAACCGAGTGCAAAGTGATGTAAGATTTAAAATACAGAAATGGCTTTGTATGCAATTTATGAATCTTTTTCTCCGGAGTCTGTTCTCTAGTGTTCGGCGGGAAAGAACATTTTAAGAATCTATTAAGTAAAAGTTAAAAGTAAAATAAAGGTTTAAAAAAAAAAAAAGAATCTATTAAGTAATCAGCTTACCTTTGGATAACTAAAAAGTCTTGAAGGACACATCTATGTCGACTGTTATATGAATGAGCATATATTGCATTTTGAAGATAGGCTTTCAGAACATTATATTTTAGTAAGAAGCAAAATACAGCATTTCCATGATTCAATGAGATATGAACTAGTATTTCTTTATTGTTCGCACCCTCCTCAGTAAGCACAAAGGACCTTGAACAGAGTGGAGATCTGAGAGATGCCTGTTCATTTTAGTTAGATTCCTCCTAGTTTCTCAATGTTTTGAACCTGCGGACTTGGGTCAAATAGCCAAAAAGAAGAGAATAAGGTACCAAGTAAAGCTAGAAAGAGAGCGTTGCTAAAATATGTATTTGTTCCTGGGTTTATTATTTTATTCAGAAGTCTAGGAAGCAAGCGGTCAGCCTAGGATGTAGCAGTAAACTGTTGTTCATCCCATTTAGATTTGCAGAGTCGGGATCCAGGTTTTCAAGTTTGTTAGGGGATTTTATGCAAAACGACGCAAATCCATAACACTTTAAAAATGCCGGCTGTTCCCCGGCCCGTCTCCAGGTCCCACACAGGCGAGGCTCGCCAGGCTCCTCGCGCGAGGGGTAAACCCGGCGGGGTGACGGCCGGCGGAGAAGGGCTGTCCCGGGGCGGAGCCTGGGCGGGGCCGGTGACGCGGGGAGTCGGCCGGCTCGGGGGCCGGACCTCAGCCTCTCCCCGCCCGGGGCCGCGGCCGCACCAGGGGTGGCTCCACATTTCCAAAAGGGGCCCCGGACGCTTCACGGGGCCAGTCTGGCGCGGAGTCGTGTAGCCTCGCACGGCGGCCGCTGGCCCGACCGGGATCCCTCCTCCCCAGAGTTGCCAGCAACTTTCCCCGCTCCCCGGCGCCGCGGTGGCTCGGGGGCCGTGGCCGCCGCCGCAGGTAGCTCAGCTCCGGGCCAGCCTCCCCGCGCCCCGGCCGAGCGCGCACGCAGGTCGCTCTCTGCACGCGGGGGGTCCCCACGCTCGACGCTGCGGACAGGATGCCCCTGGGACATATCATGAGGCTCGATCTGGAGAAGATCGCCCTGGAATACATCGTGCCCTGTCTGCACGAGGTCGGCTTCTGCTACCTGGATAACTTCCTGGGCGAGGTGGTGGGCGACTGCGTCCTGGAGCGCGTGAAGCAGCTGCACTGCAACGGGGCCCTGCGGGACGGCCAGCTGGCCGGGCCCCGCGCCGGCGTCTCCAAGCGGCACCTGCGGGGCGATTCAATGAATATGAACTAGTATTTCTTTATTGTTCGCCCTCCTCAGTAAGCACAAAGGACCTTGAACAGAGTGGAGATCTGAGAGATGCCTGTTCATTTTAGTTAGATTCCTCCTAGTTTCTCAATGTTTTGAACCTGCGGACTTGGGTCAAATAGCCAAAAAGAAGAGAATAAGGTACCAAGTAAAGCTAGAAAGAGAGCGTTGCTAAAATATGTATTTGTTCCTGGGTTTATTATTTTATTCAGAAGTCTAGGAAGCAAGCGGTCAGCCTAGGATGTAGCAGTAAACTGTTGTTCATCCCATTTAGATTTGCAGAGTCGGGATCCAGGTTTTCAAGTTTGTTAGGGGATTTTATGCAAAACGACGCAAATCCATAACACTTTAAAAATGCCGGCTTTTCCCCCGGCCCGTCTCCAGGTCCCACACAGGCGAGGCTCGCCAGGCTCCTCGCGCGAGGGGTAAACCCGGCGGGGTGACGGCCGGCGGAGAAGGGCTGTCCCGGGGCGGAGCCTGGGCGGGGCCGGTGACGCGGGGAGTCGGCCGGCTCGGGGGCCGGACCTCAGCCTCTCCCCGCCCGGGGCCGCGGCCGCACCAGGGGTGGCTCCACATTTCCAAAAGGGGCCCCGGACGCTTCACGGGGCCAGTCTGGCGCGGAGTCGTGTAGCCTCGCACGGCGGCCGCTGGCCCGACCGGGATCCCTCCTCCCCAGAGTTGCCAGCAACTTTCCCCGCTCCCCGGCGCCGCGGTGGCTCGGGGGCCGTGGCCGCCGCCGCAGGTAGCTCAGCTCCGGGCCAGCCTCCCCGCGCCCCGGCCGAGCGCGCACGCAGGTCGCTCTCTGCACGCGGGGGGTCCCCACGCTCGACGCTGCGGACAGGATGCCCCTGGGACATATCATGAGGCTCGATCTGGAGAAGATCGCCCTGGAATACATCGTGCCCTGTCTGCACGAGGTCGGCTTCTGCTACCTGGATAACTTCCTGGGCGAGGTGGTGGGCGACTGCGTCCTGGAGCGCGTGAAGCAGCTGCACTGCAACGGGGCCCTGCGGGACGGCCAGCTGGCCGGGCCCCGCGCCGGCGTCTCCAAGCGGCACCTGCGGGGCGACCAGATCACGTGGATCGGGGGCAACGAGGAAGGCTGCGAAGCCATCAGTTACCTCCTGTCCCTCATCGACAGGCTGGTCCTGTACTGCGGGAGCCGGCTGGGCAACTACTACGTCAAGGAAAGGTCCAAGGTAGGACGCGCGCGGGCGCCCGGCCGCTGCTGCAGCCCGCGGGGACCGGGGACGCCCCGGGTCGGTTGTCGGTCGCCTTCGCAGGGCCGCAAGCGAACTTCAGTTTTTAACCAAGAAGCAAGAAGTCCGCCTGGTCCGCCTTCCCTCGCCCCTCCTATTTCGATAGGTTATTAGAAACGTTCTGTGTGATCCGAGACACACTCGGACTCAGGATCTTAAATGTCTGCTTTCCAGTCACTGAAGAGTGCCCTTCAGCTGTTCGTTGTGTTCAGAGGGGATTACGACAAAAGCGCTTTTAGAGAATTCTAGAGACAGTGGGATTTCACGAGGTGGCCTTTGGTTTTGTGGGGCTTGGCAGGTGTGGGAAGAGTTTGATTTCTGAAAGAGGAGGGCTCATCTTCCCTCTTGAGTGCTGCTCTTGGCTTGTTGAACCCAGCGCATGATTTGATCATCCCGTTGATGAGAAAATTCTCTCCCGGTGCTGAGCTCCAGCCACCACTTGCCTTTCCTATCAGTTGCTGGGGAAGTCCACTCGGAACAACCCGTTGAGTGATCAGGAAAGGGTGGTCAAGTACCTCTGGAAAGAAAGCATGTTTTTCTTCACATCCCAGCCGTCCCTCCCTAGGTGGCAATTTTTCTTGGAAACAGGTACAGGTAGATTGGCAGAAATATGGGAACGTGGAGTCCCATGATGTTGGTGCGTGTACATTGCATGGGGATGGAACAGCGATGCAAGTCTATTCTACAAATGATCATTCACCCAGGTTTCCAGGACAGTTCTGAGAGTGACTTTTATCTCTTACTGTGGGTCGGTCAAGAGGCACCCACGACTGTAGAAGTTTCACTTTCACACAGGGAAGCGGGACATCTTCGGTGAGAAGGAAGGTGAACGTTCACCTATGTGCCACTCTGTAACACTGCACGTAATGACGGTTCAGTGTAAGATTGGTCCTGCGATAGCTATCAAACATGTAGCTGTTGTCTCATGTGTCCCCTAAGCCGAGAGGAGCACTTTTAATAAAGCACAAATGTGAAGACTGGACATGAAGGGGTTGGATTGAGCAAGTGGAATAGAGGCGAAAAAGATGGCTGCGTATCTTTCAAACCAGGAGGACTTGGTTAGAATATCTCGCGCGCGGGCGCCCGGCCGCTGCTGCAGCCCGCGGGGACCGGGGACGCCCCGGGTCGGTTGTCGGTCGCCTTCGCAGGGCCGCAAGCGAACTTCAGTTTTTAACCAAGAAGCAAGAAGTCCGCCTGGTCCGCCTTCCCTCGCCCCTCCTATTTCGATAGGTTATTAGAAACGTTCTGTGTGATCCGAGACACACTCGGACTCAGGATCTTAAATGTCTGCTTTCCAGTCACTGAAGAGTGCCCTTCAGCTGTTCGTTGTGTTCAGAGGGGATTACGACAAAAGCGCTTTTAGAGAATTCTAGAGACAGTGGGATTTCACGAGGTGGCCTTTGGTTTTGTGGGGCTTGGCAGGTGTGGGAAGAGTTTGATTTCTGAAAGAGGAGGGCTCATCTTCCCTCTTGAGTGCTGCTCTTGGCTTGTTGAACCCAGCGCATGATTTGATCATCCCGTTGATGAGAAAATTCTCTCCCGGTGCTGAGCTCCAGCCACCACTTGCCTTTCCTATCAGTTGCTGGGGAAGTCCACTCGGAACAACCCGTTGAGTGATCAGGAAAGGGTGGTCAAGTACCTCTGGAAAGAAAGCATGTTTTTCTTCACATCCCAGCCGTCCCTCCCTAGGTGGCAATTTTTCTTGGAAACAGGTACAGGTAGATTGGCAGAAATATGGGAACGTGGAGTCCCATGATGTTGGTGCGTGTACATTGCATGGGGATGGAACAGCGATGCAAGTCTATTCTACAAATGATCATTCACCCAGGTTTCCAGGACAGTTCTGAGAGTGACTTTTATCTCTTACTGTGGGTCGGTCAAGAGGCACCCACGACTGTAGAAGTTTCACTTTCACACAGGGAAGCGGGACATCTTCGGGTGAGAAGGAAGGTGAACGTTCACCTATGTGCCACTCTGTAACACTGCACGTAGTACGGTTCAGTGTAAGATTGATCCTGCGATAGCTATCAAACATGTAGCTGTTGTCTCATGTGTCCCCTAAGCCGAGAGGAGCACTTTTAATAAAGCACAAATGTGAAGACTGGACATGAAGGGGTTGGATTGAGCAAGTGGAATAGAGGCGAAAAAGATGGCTGTGTATCTTTCAAACCAGGAGGACTTGGTTAGAATATCTGAAAGCGTTATTTTTAATAGAAGGCAGATAAAGTACCTCTTAGAAAATGCTGCTTCCTAAATTTTTCTTGAAGGGAAAGTTCAGTTAACTGGCCTCTGTAGAAGACTGGTGGCCACGTGTTTCTTTACTCTTGTTCCATCATTTTGGTGATAGAGAGCCATTCGTCTTGATTAGTCTGGTTTTTGCACTTGTTTTGCAAATAAGGTGCCTTTGGACTAGGGGAGGGAGACGAGGGGACCAGCTGGCCTCAGTGTTGTAGTTCGCTTGTGACTTCAAGCTAGAACAACAGATGGCTTCTCGTCAGTTTTTCAATGCTTCTTTTAAATTTTGTTAGGAAATTCACCCCCAGCATTCTAGGAACAGAATTTGCTCTGCGGTAGATGAGAATTCATTGCTAGAAAAGAGGTCACTAACAAATTTGAACGTTAAGGTTTTTGGTTGTGTTTACTGTAGCTTTGACTCAATGGACAGTGGTAGGGTTTTAGGCTAGACTTTAACTCCACAAATTGAATGAAAAGTATTGTGTATCTATGGGTAAGACGAAAAGAAAAGATCTCTACATATGATTCTTCAGTTATCGATTATCATCTGGGTATACCCAAAAAACTTCAGTTAACCCCTTCAGAAGGTGACTCAGATGAAAAGAGAAAATTCGTCTTTTGACCAATGAAGAAACGTCTACCCATACCTTGGTTTCCAGCCCATACCTTGGTTTCCAGCTTTCCTTTTGCTGTTTGGCACAAAGTTCTTTATTCCTGCTCTTTAGAACAATCACCTGTAAACTGGAATATTCCCTGGCCAGTTAGAATCAAATGTAAACCAAGCTTGAGCAAACAATTATACTAAAAGGAAAAGAAAAAAGCTTGGTTTATTTGTATAAAGAAGTCTCCTTAGTAATGTCTTGTGGCCTTGGGTTTCTTACTTGAAGTTCGTTATTAAAGCATTGTAGAAACACATCCCATTTCTACATGATTTCTACGATAATAGTTCTGCCTTAATTTAACCTTATTTACTTCTCTTCCCTCACCTAAATGCCTTACTCTGCTGCTTCCGAGGGTAGTGATATAGACAGTCTCCTGCTCCATCCTCAAAGCAGGTGTTCAGTAAAAGCTAAAGTTTTAAAAGGCAGAATTTGTACATTTATTTGAAACATTTATTTGTAACTTCTTATTATGGAAAATTTCAAACATGTATGTTTGAAAGAGAGAGGCTAGTAGTAATGAGTTCCCATCACCTATTTTCAACAGTTGCAATAGGTACATTTATGTCTTTCAGACAAGTTGTTTTTTAGGTACTTTAAATTCATTCGTGTTATGCTTATCAATCCTGATGAAGTGCTTTTTTTCCCCCTGAACTTTTAAAGGTCATTGAACAATGTAGTAATGCTTTTTATCTCAATGAAACAATGACTAGAGGCACTGGGTATAGAATAGGAATATATACTGGAACTAAAATTGAAATTGGGAAAGAATATGGAAAGAAATATTAAAGGATTCCTTCCCCTCCCTGCCGCATCATTGTTACTGATTAGAATTTATCTACCTCTCCTCTGTTGGAGAAAAATTCAGGGGTGCCGAAGACTCTCCAGGGAGGACGTTTCCATGATTCACAGCAGTATGGTGCCCCCTAACTTCAAGCACAATCATTGCTCTCAGCCTGTGAAAAGATTTCTTACCTGTCACTCCCTTTTGGAGAATTCAGACCATATCCAAGATAAATATTGGTGCCTCTTGCTTTGGCTGCCTGGATCTTGGACATGGCTGTTTTCCAGAGGACCTGTAATTTATAGAACCCAGAATTCTTCCGCTTGAAGCATCTCACTGTAGACTCACTAGTTAGTAACTCTAATAATAATCAGCAGCTGGCTCCATCTGGCACTGTGCTAAGCACTTTTCAGACACTAGCTGTCTGACGCGGTCTTCAGAACCATAATCTTTGGCAAACGGAGTGATTCAATCGTCTGCCCAAGGTCACGAAGTCAGCAGTGAATGCAGTTTGTCAAAGGCGTTAGGCATTTGGACTTGGTGGGACTAACCTGGCGGCCCTCAGTAAGGTGCTCTGTTTTCATCAAGTGTAAAGTGAAAAATACTACCTTACAGCTTGGATGGTGGTGGGGACTAGAGAAGGGGCGTGGAATAAGATAAGGTACCTAAACTTCTTAGCAGCATTCTGAGCCTTCATAGAGATTCGAAGGGGAGATCTGAGATTCTGACTTAGTCCTGTCTGAACCCCAGAGGGTTTTTTGTTTGTTTGTTTTGACTCTTAGGCTCCTACATTCTGTCAGCAAGTATGCCCTCACATGGGGTACTGTGCAGAAGGGAAGACAAAGGTGGACAGGCATTGTGCCTGCACCCCTCGTGTGTACTTGTGAGTTACAGGATCCTCCAGCTCACATTCGATCAGTTCTCAAGTTTCCAAAAGAAAAAACTCAAACCTTGAAGTGAGTCCGCTAAGTACAGTTGAAGGAGACCATGGAATGCTGTGCTGATGGGTTCCTTCTGTTATTTGCAGGAAACACATGTATTAATAAGGTTGGTTGTTAGGGTCCCCAACGAGGGCAGGCAGCTCTGGATGATGGGGTTATGGGATTTGTATTGTGACTTGACAGGTCAGTCCTCTCCTGGAAGCTGTATAGAGAAATGATGAAACAGCAGTACGTTGTGAATGACAGAAAATATGTTACACATGGAGGATCTGTCCTTTCCCTGCCAGAGAGCAGTAGCAATTTTGGCCCTTCCTTCTCCTGCAATGCCAGGAATATTCATGACTTGATGGCGCTTATCAGTGTTACAAACCGCTTTAAGCAAACCTGGGTATTTAAAATCAGGCTCTCTCTCAGGACCCAAGTACGGAAATGCAATTGGGGTTAAGACTTTCCCTAAATTTTACCTGTCACTCCCTTTTGGAGAATTCAGACCATATCCAAGATAAATATTGGTGCCTCTTGCTTTGGCTGCCTGGATCTTGGACATGGCTGTTTTCCAGAGGACCTGTAATTTATAGAACCCAGAATTCTTCCGCTTGAAGCATCTCACTGTAGACTCACTAGTTAGTAACTCTAATAATAATCAGCAGCTGGCTCCATCTGGCACTGTGCTAAGCACTTTTCAGACACTAGCTGTCTGACGCGGTCTTCAGAACCATAATCTTTGGCAAACGGAGTGATTCAATCGTCTGCCCAAGGTCACGAAGTCAGCAGTGAATGCAGTTTGTCAAAGGCGTTAGGCATTTGGACTTGGTGGGACTAACCTGGCGGCCCTCAGTAAGGTGCTCTGTTTTCATCAAGTGTAAAGTGAAAAATACTACCTTACAGCTTGGATGGTGGTGGGGGACTAGAGAAGGGGCGTGGAATAAGATAAGGTACCTAAACTTCTTAGCAGCATTCTGAGCCTTCATAGAGATTCGAAGGGGAGATCTGAGATTCTGACTTAGTCCTGTCTGAACCCCAGAGGGTTTTTTGTTTGTTTGTTTTGACTCTTAGGCTCCTACATTCTGTCAGCAAGTATGCCCTCACATGGGGTACTGTGCAGAAGGGAAGACAAAGGTGGACAGGCATTGTGCCTGCACCCCTCGTGTGTACTTGTGAGTTACAGGATCCTCCAGCTCACATTCGATCAGTTCTCAAGTTTCCAAAAGAAAAAACTCAAACCTTGAAGTGAGTCCGCTAAGTACAGTTGAAGGAGACCATGGAATGCTGTGCTGATGGGTTCCTTCTGTTATTTGCAGGAAACACATGTATTAATAAGGTTGGTTGTTAGGGTCCCCAACGAGGGCAGGCAGCTCTGGATGATGGGGTTATGGGATTTGTATTGTGACTTGACAGGTCAGTCCTCTCCTGGAAGCTGTATAGAGAAATGATGAAACAGCAGTACGTTGTGAATGACAGAAAATATGTTACACATGGAGGATCTGTCCTTTCCCTGCCAGAGAGCAGTAGCAATTTTGGCCCTTCCTTCTCCTGCAATGCCAGGAATATTCATGACTTGATGGCGCTTATCAGTGTTACAAACCGCTTTAAGCAAACCTGGGATAATGAATTTCAAAGATCAGGCTCTCTCTCAGGACCCAAGTACGGGAAATGCAATTGGGGTTCACAGAAGCCTGGAGCCATGAACTAAGAACCAGAAAATCCTTAACATCCAGGAGAGCGGGTGTGTTAGTTCTTTTCTCTGTCACTCGATGGCCTTCATGGTTGCTTCTCTGCTTGCCTTCTATTTCTTGCTCTCTGTTACCTTTCGTCCAGCTGCAGTGGCCGTTTCAGCCTCAGTTTGACTTCAACAGAGTCTTGACAAACATTCTAAGAACCCTGCTTTCATTCCCTGGGAGGAAGCATTATGGTCTCCCCATGGCTCAGACGATCTATCAGCCATGGGTGGGCGTGGTTTAGGGGGGCCAATGAAATCATGCATCACAAATACGGGTGACCAGAGCCTGTGAGAGGCATGGTTCTAGCACAGGGCTCGGGGACTAGGCATCATACATGGTGCCTCTGCAACTAAAATCTTAAAAATGTATCTGTCAGTGAGGTATATTAGGGAAAGGAGGCACTACATTTAAAGCACGGGAATATCCTTCTATAAGAATGTTAGGATTTTTATAAAAAGTTTTGTATGTGAAAGTCACTTAACTCTTGGAGGAAGAAAGCAATTTATAGAATACAGCCTCAGGGAAGGAAGCTTCTCCTTAGCGTGAGTCTTCAGAGTGTTCTTTGTCTATTTTGTTGAATGATACTTGGGAACAGAGAAAAACAGGTGTGTGTGTGTGTTTTCTTTATCAATTCTCCTGTTTAGTTTTGGGCTACTGGTCCCCACAACCTTTTCTGCTTGCAGTAAAGTGGGAAATCAGCGGGATATCAATTTAGCTTATTCATTCACAAATCATGAAACGCCTTACATGGTAAGATCATGGTAGATCTGTCCATGGATGGGGAAAAGGAAGAAGTGGAAAGGGATGATAAAAGCACCTAAAGAAGCAAGCTGAAAGTTGAGTGGCGTAAAATAGTTGGCACCCACTTGGCTTTCTCTTTGCTGGTTTCACAGGCCACTTTTATACCGATGGGTCGTTGTGTTCTTCTTTGAACTTTCTCTAATATTTCTATTTACTGAACATGAAGTGACCAAAACTATTAGGACTGAAATGGTAAAGGTTTTTGGAGCTAAGGAGGTATGAAAAGGGGCCCAGGTGGCTCAGTGGTAAAGAATCTGCCTGCCAATGCAGGAAACCTGGGTTCGATCCCTGGGCTGGGAAGATCCCCTGGAGAAGGAAATGGTAACCCATTCCAGTCATCTTGCCTGAGAAATCCCATGGACAGAGGAGCCTGGCAGGCCGCAGTCCATGGGGTCGCAAGGAATCAGACAAGATTAAGCATGCATGCCAGTACAGGTATCAGAAATCACATTTGTTCAGTTCATCAGTGATTCAACAAGTAAGTGGTTTTTATATTTGGAGAGATGAGAGCTTTCATAGGTCCTCGAGAAGAGATTCAAGTAGGTCTTGGTGCTTCGATATAAAGCAAAGTTGTTTTAACAGAGACAAGCTACCCTGGCTGGGGTTATACCTAAGTCAGGTAGACTAGGAGACAGGGCTGGTAGGTTAATTCAGCTGCATCAGTGTCTTGTTTGAGAGATTTTAATTTTTTTTGTAGAAAAAAACATTTCTCTACTTTATTAAACATATTAAGCTCAAGAAAACTAGGGCTAAGATGTAGCCTTCTTAAAATTAATTTTTATTGGAATATAGTTGCTTTACAATGTTGTTTTTCTGCTGTACAACAAACTGAATCAGGGTGTAGACACTTAACATCAATCATTCTTTAATTTTCCAGGAATATCCTAAAATAGTGGCTTATCTCATGTGTCCATCTGGCTCTTTTTTTAACAAAATAATTTCATTTATTTATTTTTGGCTGTGGTCGGTCGTTGTTGCTGCGCAGGCTTTTCTTGAGTTCCAGCAACAAAGGCTGTTCTCTAGTTGCAGTGCGTGGGTTTCTCATTGCAGCGGCTCCTCCTGTTGTAGAGCAGGGCCTCTAGGGCACCTGGGTTTCAGTAGTTTTCGCCTGAGGGCTCCAGAGCACAGGCTCAGTAGTGGTAGTGCTCAGGCTTAGTTGCCCCGCAGCATGTAGGGTCTTCCTGGACCCATGTCTCCCGTACTGGCAGGCAGATTATTTACTACTGAGCCATCAAGGAAGCCCTGACTCTTTATTTTGAATAAGTTGGAATATGTTTTCTGTTTTTAAAATTTTATATGTGGAGAATAGGCATTAAAATTCACATGACCAGTGATTTATAATTTTTAAATATAATTTTGACTTAAAATTAATTAGCACCCACCCTTAGGTGGGAATTGGGACTTCCCAGGTGGCTCAAACAGTGAAGAATCCGCCTGAAATGCAGGAGACTTAGGTTCGATCCCTGGGTCAGGAAGATCCCTCAAAGGAGGGAATGGCAACCTACTCCAGTATTCTTGCCTGGAGAATCCCATGGACACAAGCCCAGTGGACTTCAGTCCATCAGGTTGCAAAAAGATGGGCATGATTGAGCGAATCACACTTACGTGGGAATTACGTAGTCTGTCTTTGCATTTGATTTTTGGGTATCATGAACTATTTCCCTTTCTGACCTTACTCACCTCAAGCAAAATTTGTAAATTCTTTCCTGGTCCTTGACTCTGACTAGAAGAATTTCAGGTATTTTTCAGATGCATATTATTACAACTCTCTCCTGAAAATGCACTATAGAAAATGCAGTCTGGAAGACTTCTCTGATGCGCTTAGAATTAGGGATGGAGTTTAACCCCTACTGAGCAGAGCACCCTAGAGAAGCATCTCCAAGCACCACAGCATCCTGGCACTTGAGGTTAAAGTCCAGAGGGCACCTTGCCTGTGGACCACGTTTGCTCGGTTTGGCAAGACCTCTGCTTTTGACTCACCTTTGTGGCCTCCGGTAAATTAAATGACAGTTTGACTCGTATCTACGGCACACTAAGGAGCAGCTCGCAGGTTAGCACTACAGAGAAGGTTATTAATTCTTGGAAACATGGCTCTAGACGTGAATGCACTTATGTTCTCTAGTTGCAGTGCGTGGGTTTCTCATTGCAGCGGCTCCTCCTGTTGTAGAGCAGGGCCTCTAGGGCACCTGGGTTTCAGTAGTTTTCGCCTGAGGGCTCCAGAGCACAGGCTCAGTAGTGGTAGTGCTCAGGCTTAGTTGCCCCGCAGCATGTAGGGTCTTCCTGGACCCATGTCTCCCGTACTGGCAGGCAGATTATTTACTACTGAGCCATCAAGGAAGCCCTGACTCTTTATTTTGAATAAGTTGGAATATGTTTTCTGTTTTTAAAATTTTATATGTGGAGAATAGGCATTAAAATTCACATGACCAGTGATTTATAATTTTTAAATATAATTTTGACTTAAAATTAATTAGCACCCACCCTTAGGTGGGAATTGGGACTTCCCAGGTGGCTCAAACAGTGAAGAATCCGCCTGAAATGCAGGAGACTTAGGTTCGATCCCTGGGTCAGGAAGATCCCTCAAAGGAGGGAATGGCAACCTACTCCAGTATTCTTGCCTGGAGAATCCCATGGACACAAGCCCAGTGGACTTCAGTCCATCAGGTTGCAAAAAGATGGGCATGATTGAGCGAATCACACTTACGTGGGAATTACGTAGTCTGTCTTTGCATTTGATTTTTGGGTATCATGAACTATTTCCCTTTCTGACCTTACTCACCTCAAGCAAAATTTGTAAATTCTTTCCTGGTCCTTGACTCTGACTAGAAGAATTTCAGGTATTTTTCAGATGCATATTATTACAACTCTCTCCTGAAAATGCACTATAGAAAATGCAGTCTGGAAGACTTCTCTGATGCGCTTAGAATTAGGGATGGAGTTTAACCCCTACTGAGCAGAGCACCCTAGAGAAGCATCTCCAAGCACCACAGCATCCTGGCACTTGAGGTTAAAGTCCAGAGGGCACCTTGCCTGTGGACCACGTTTGCTCGGTTTGGCAAGACCTCTGCTTTTGACTCACCTTTGTGGCCTCCGGTAAATTAAATGACAGTTTGACTCGTATCTACGGCACACTAAGGAGCAGCTCGCAGGTTAGCACTACAGAGAAGGTTATTAATTCTTGGTTAATTATCATGGCTCTAGACGTGATCATTCCTTTATAGCAGCACTTTGTAGCCGTTAACTAATATTGCTCTAAGAAACGAGTGTCATTTTTCTCTAGTGTTTGTCAAATGCACATGTTCTGACAGTAATGATAGTTCAGATGGATTCTGCTGGGCAGCCGCCAGGGGTGCCCAGTGGGTAGCCGAATCCATAGACACTAGAATTGTAAATTCGACAGACAAATCATTTTACGATGCCAGACTAAGGCATTCGACTTTGGCAGATGGCCAGGAGCCGTTGATTTGGCTCAGTTTCAGAGCTATGTGTCTGTCTGCCAAGCAAGAGTATGAGCTTGGTTCATTTTCCATAGAATCTGTACCCTTTCCCTTGATTATTTTGGTCTTAAACCAGTGGGGCTCTTACCTTCCTTTTGTATCAACTTTTGATTTTGATGTGTCGGTGAGTTCCTATTCTTTGTGGTGAACTGGAAGTGACTGTCATATTTTTTTTACCTCCTGCCTCATCCAAACCCAGTTTTACAGATGCATGGGTTTGCATTTGTTTAATGCAAGATCTTGGGCTGGACTCATTTGGTTCCTGCTTACCGAGTGTCCTCCAAGTTTGGTACAATGTGAATACCTCCTTAAGTCAAAATCATTTAATTTTAATTTTTTATCTGTATGCACTTTTTAAAGGTTACTTTTCACTTACAGTTACTACAGAATATTGGCTGTATTCCCCGTGTTACACAATACCTCCTTAAACCTGTCTTATACCAGTAGCTTGTGCCTCCCAATCTCTTGTCCCTATGTTGTCCCTTCCGTCTTCCTCACAGGTGAACCACAAGTTTGGTCTCTCTATCTGTAAGTCTGCTTCTTTTTTGTTATATTTGTCCATTTGGTGTATTTTTCACATTTCACATATAAGTGATAGCATACAGTATTAGTCTTTATCCATCTGACTTATCTCACTTAGCATAATGCCCTCCAAGTCCATCCATGTTGCTACAAACGGCAGAATTTCATTCTTTTTTATGACTGTGTAATATTCTGCTGTATATTGTACCACATCTTCTGTGTCCATTCATATGTCTATAGACCCTTGGGTGGCTTCCATATTTTGGCTGTTGTAAATAATGCTGCTATAAGCATTGAGGTTAATGTATCTTTTTAAATTAGTGTTTTCATTTTCTCGGGCATAGAGCCAGGATTGGAGTTTCTGGGTCGTATGGTAAGTTCTATTTTCAGTCAAACCAATGTTTCATTCTTTAGAAGATACAATGATCACAGTTTCTCAAGTTCTGGAGTCAATGTCCCTATTTCATATTAGCTCTTATTTTTGTTTCCAAACGAAGCTCAAATACTAGTGCCATATAGAAATAATTCCAAAGTGCAGAAATTCAAGGACTATGATAGTTGTCTTGATTATTTGCCAGTAGGAAGAAGACAAGTGGAAAAATTTGATTCCAGGTGTCAGTGACATCTATTTTGGGTTCTCTTAGGTCAACTCAAAGTTGTTTTGAAGTGTTTGGGATAATAGTCTTTTTGAGCACTGCTTGGAAGTAGTTAAAGATGTACTGTTTTAAATAATCTGAACATTCTGGGAACTTGCTTGTGTTCTCCAGACACAATAAAAGATCTTTTACCTCCTGCCTCATCCAAACCCAGTTTTACAGATGCATGGGTTTGCATTTGTTTAATGCAAGATCTTGGGCTGGACTCATTTGGTTCCTGCTTACCGAGTGTCCTCCAAGTTTGGTACAATGTGAATACCTCCTTAAGTCAAAATCATTTAATTTTAATTTTTTATCTGTATGCACTTTTTAAAGGTTACTTTTCACTTACAGTTACTACAGAATATTGGCTGTATTCCCCGTGTTACACAATACCTCCTTAAACCTGTCTTATACCAGTAGCTTGTGCCTCCCAATCTCTTGTCCCTATGTTGTCCCTTCCGTCTTCCTCACAGGTGAACCACAAGTTTGGTCTCTCTATCTGTAAGTCTGCTTCTTTTTTGTTATATTTGTCCATTTGGTGTATTTTTCACATTTCACATATAAGTGATAGCATACAGTATTAGTCTTTATCCATCTGACTTATCTCACTTAGCATAATGCCCTCCAAGTCCATCCATGTTGCTACAAACGGCAGAATTTCATTCTTTTTTATGACTGTGTAATATTCTGCTGTATATTGTACCACATCTTCTGTGTCCATTCATATGTCTATAGACCCTTGGGTGGCTTCCATATTTTGGCTGTTGTAAATAATGCTGCTATAAGCATTGAGGTTAATGTATCTTTTTAAATTAGTGTTTTCATTTTCTCGGGCATAGAGCCAGGATTGGAGTTTCTGGGTCGTATGGTAAGTTCTATTTTCAGTCAAACCAATGTTTCATTCTTTAGAAGATACAATGATCACAGTTTCTCAAGTTCTGGAGTCAATGTCCCTATTTCATATTAGCTCTTATTTTTGTTTCCAAAACGAAGCTCAAATACTAGTGCCATATAGAAATAATTCCAAAGTGCAGAAATTCAAGGACTATGATAGTTGTCTTGATTATTTGCCAGTAGGAAGAAGACAAGTGGAAAAATTTGATTCCAGGTGTCAGTGACATCTATTTTGGGTTCTCTTAGGTCAACTCAAAGTTGTTTTGAAGTGTTTGGGATAATAGTCTTTTTGAGCACTGCTTGGAAGTAGTTAAAGATGTACTGTTTTAAATAATCTGAACATTCTGGGACCACTTGCTTGTGTTCTCCAGACACAGAATACGGGGAAAGGGGAAGAGGGGCCCTCCCAGCTGTACTCATCTATCTAGTCAAACCTGAGGGACTATTACTCAGAAATCTCAATACCCAACACAAAGTTAGCAATGAGTCTTTTTTTTTTTTTAACGACTTTCCTATTTATATGGTTTTGCAGGTTAATTTGATTGTTTCGAGTAGATGAACAAAACTGTTTTAAACATTGAAGGCTCAGCAAGGAACGTGCCGTATTCTTGGTTAACATTTGTCTATTTTGTACAGCTTTAGCTTTTGAGAGTTTTTTAAGGCTCGCTATGGTTACTTCAGTTTTGTATTTGAAAAAAAAAAAAAAACTGAATTTTCTCTTTTATAGTCTTGTAGAAATCCTTGAGGAGAGAAGTCTTTTAAAGATACCTACTTTAACCAGAAATCACCTGCCTTTGGTTCTTGTCCTGTGACCCATCTTAATGTGGTTTGCCAGAGTGTTAAGTTGTGTAAAACCCAACTCTATTCATGCGGTCTCCATGCCTAACAGCAGCCACAAAGAACCCACGGTGTTTTCTCCCCATTGTCCACCGTTGATGCTGTGAACTTAGTGTGCGATTTAAGTTCCTCCACTTCTGACCCCCTCTGACCTCTCTACATTTATTCTCCCACTGACAGCCTTCCTTCCCTCCTGCTCCCTGAAGTGCTAGAAACTGATTTGCTGAGCAAACCTGGCGTCCCTTTGTCTCCTCCTCTAAATCCACCTGAGTGCCTTCTGCAAGTTCCCTCCTGCTCCCTAGACCTCTGTGGGTGGCTCAGCCCGGCTGCCCCAGCACACTTACTGCTTAGGCTGTTTACCCTGCCCCTCATTTACTTATACATTCTTTGAAGGGAGGGACTATTAAGCTTGATATATACTTTTAGTGCCTCCCCTCAGTCCTTTACTGTTGACTTAGTTTCATCTTTAAAAGCACCTTCGATTTTAAGAATGTCAGAGTATCAAAAAGTAAAGCTATGAGTATTTTGTTAAGCCAAGAAGATTTTACAACTTGGTCCCCAATTTGATTCTAAAGGGTTTAACTATTTTATTATATTAATGGGCTGTGAGTGACCATATTGAAAGGAGGGTCTTTGGTTTCATAAGGTTTTTTTCCCCCTGAGTTCTGAAAGTCTGTGCTTTGCCCTAGAAAGTACTAAGTCACACTCAGATCCTAGCAGCTTGTTCTTTGAGGCCTGACTCAGTGCAGCCCAGCACCATGGGGCTAGGACCCCGGCTTCTGGTCCTCACTCAGTCCCTGACGGGCAGCATCTCAGGACCTCAATGTCCACTTCTTTAGGAAGGAAGTTATTTAGTCACCACCTTACCAGGCACTGGAACGGACATTTTCCACTTTATTTTGTCTCCCTGTGTTCTTGGGCCACTCAGTTCTCTGAGCCTCACTTTCCTCATCTCTAACATGGGAACCATAATCAAGATCTACCTCCAGATGATAAGGAATTAAGTGAAAATTGAGATGAAAATTTCATTTGAGAGGGCAGCTAAAATTGAGATGAAAATTAAATCCTTGTCGGACCCATCTTAATGTGGTTTGCCAGAGTGTTAAGTTGTGTAAAACCCAACTCTATTCATGCGGTCTCCATGCCTAACAGCAGCCACAAAGAACCCACGGTGTTTTCTCCCCATTGTCCACCGTTGATGCTGTGAACTTAGTGTGCGATTTAAGTTCCTCCACTTCTGACCCCCTCTGACCTCTCTACATTTATTCTCCCACTGACAGCCTTCCTTCCCTCCTGCTCCCTGAAGTGCTAGAAACTGATTTGCTGAGCAAACCTGGCGTCCCTTTGTCTCCTCCTCTAAATCCACCTGAGTGCCTTCTGCAAGTTCCCTCCTGCTCCCTAGACCTCTGTGGGTGGCTCAGCCCGGCTGCCCCAGCACACTTACTGCTTAGGCTGTTTACCCTGCCCCTCATTTACTTATACATTCTTTGAAGGGAGGGACTATTAAGCTTGATATATACTTTTAGTGCCTCCCCTCAGTCCTTTACTGTTGACTTAGTTTCATCTTTAAAAGCACCTTCGATTTTAAGAATGTCAGAGTATCAAAAAGTAAAGCTATGAGTATTTTGTTAAGCCAAGAAGATTTTACAACTTGGTCCCCAATTTGATTCTAAAGGGTTTAACTATTTTATTATATTAATGGGCTGTGAGTGACCATATTGAAAGGAGGGTCTTTGGTTTCATAAGGTTTTTTTCCCCCTGAGTTCTGAAAGTCTGTGCTTTGCCCTAGAAAGTACTAAGTCACACTCAGATCCTAGCAGCTTGTTCTTTGAGGCCTGACTCAGTGCAGCCCAGCACCATGGGGCTAGGACCCCGGCTTCTGGTCCTCACTCAGTCCCTGACGGGCAGCATCTCAGGACCTCAATGTCCACTTCTTTAGGAAGGAAGTTATTTAGTCACCACCTTACCAGGCACTGGAACGGACATTTTCCACTTTATTTTGTCTCCCTGTGTTCTTGGGCCACTCAGTTCTCTGAGCCTCACTTTCCTCATCTCTAACATGGGAACCATAATCAAGATCTACCTCCAGATGATAAGGAATTAAGTGAAAATTGAGATGAAAATTTCATTTGAGAGGGCAGCTAAGTGTTATCAGTGCCTCTGATTGGATTCCCGAAGAGATCAGTCGGCTTCAGCAGCCACACCTCAAGGCGGAGGTGACCCTCCTCCTCAGCAGCACTACAAAGTTGCAGTTGAATGTCTGCAGACAGTTTCAGGAATCCTGCTGCAAAGCTTGTGCCAGAAACTGCCCTGTAGGAATTCCTCTCGCTTCCTGCTCTACCTTTCACCTCCTGTTCCCTGAGTTAACCAGTGCAGCTGACTAATTCTAATTTCCCTTGACCTTTTATCATTTAAGCTCAGGCATTGCATAAAAACTCTTGATTTGTCTCAAAAGAGCCATGGATTCTCAAAGTCTGGTGGGTGGAGAAGCAGCCTCAGCCTCACCTGCCTGTTCTTGAGCTTCTCCCCACACCTAGGAGGCTAAATGGGGGTGTGGTTCTATCTTTCTGTAGCTTCTCAATGGGTGAGAAAATCAGTTCACTCAGTTGATTCAATCTGAGCTTATTCATTGTGAAAACTAAAAAAGTACAAATGTTTTCGATTGATTTGGGGAATTTTTGAGAAAAACACATTAATATGTTAAGTACACACCCATTGATTTTTCTGTTGTGTGTTCCAATAAAGTTGAGTTTTCAAAACCAGAATTGGAGTGGAACTTGGAACCCAGTCTCTCTTGTTATGTTGGATGAAAGGGACCAAGCTTTGCTAATACCTGTGCAATACTGCTGCCCTACCTGTATCCAACAGCCCAGCAAGGAGTGTGACCTGAAGGCAGGAGGGAGAACAAGAAAGAGTCATAGGGACTTCCCTGGTGGTCCAGTGGCTCAGACACCATGCTCCTAATGCAGGGGGCCTGAGTTCGATCCCTGGTCAGGGGACTAGATCCCACATGCTGCAACTAAAGATTCCAAGTCCCACAACTAAGACCTAGCTCAACCAAATAAATAAATACATTTTTTTTTTTAAAAAAGAAAGAGTCATAATGATTTCGGGTGAGAACAAACTGGAAAAGAGCAGACGATTCTCTCTGTATTGAGCATCTATTGTGCACTAACTGAACACCACACAGAAGGGTAAGGTTGTTTCTGACCGTCTAGGGTTAAGATGGCTGTGGTGTGGGACTCTCAGTGAGGGGAAGCCAGGAAAGGAATCCAATGAGATCTGAGAGTTGCTGACACTTACTTTTCACTACGTCTGCATGGAGAGCTTTGATTTCTCAGTAATGCAGTGTGAGCCTGTTTTGGGTAAGCCACGAAAATCCTTTGTTGTGCTGTCTTGGAACTGAAGGAAGACAGTTTCATTCACAGTTACTCCGGAAATAATAGCACCTGTTTGCTGTGAACAACCTTTTCCTGGTATCTCTGAAGCAGTGTTTAGTGGTGGAAAGACCATGCTGAGTTCCATACTGTCCTGCAAATTACTGTTTGTCTCTCTCCGTTTCCACGTTTGTAAAATGGGGCTTTTCTTGGAGGCCCACTTTGAAGGAATATTGCTGTTGTCATTGGGTCACTCAGTTGTGTCTGGACCGCAGCATACCTTCTGACTTTGAAATAGTCGGAAGACCTCAGCTAGTCTTGACCTGAGCTTAAAAAGAAAGATCCTGGATAGGCTGGCTTCCTTCCAAAGCCCTTGGGTGGGACCTGGGGCTAAGATTGTTGACCAACAGGATCCCAAGCAGATATGGGGCCTCAGCATTGAGAGCAGGATTGAGCTCTGCAATGGGAATAACTGATCAAAGACAACTTGGAGCACTAATGTTTTGCTTTGGGATTGAGGCTGTTTCCTTTGCTCTTTGCTTTTGTTGAAATACAGTCCCCCTAGCCCCGCTCCACCCTGCTTTCCCATCACTTCTCTGGAGCTTTTAGTTCGCAGACTCAACGGCAAGCACCCTCGTGTTTCTTCTTTTGCATTTTGTGATTTTCTGTCATTATGAAAGGGTGACAGACAAGGGTAAGTCAGATACCTCAAGAAGAACTGAAGATCTGAGTTCTCTCAAAAATGAATCAGGTAATGTTAGACATCAGATAAGCTGTGCTGATAAAGCATGGCCTCATTTTTCTAACTGGATTAAACAGCCAGTTGCCCAGCCTCCTCATGCCTCAGTTCCTTATCTGGAAAATGGTCATTTTCTAACGTTGAAGGCTCTCTGTATTGAGCATCTATTGTGCACTAACTGAACACCACACAGAAGGGTAAGGTTGTTTCTGACCGTCTAGGGTTAAGATGGCTGTGGTGTGGGACTCTCAGTGAGGGGAAGCCAGGAAAGGAATCCAATGAGATCTGAGAGTTGCTGACACTTACTTTTCACTACGTCTGCATGGAGAGCTTTGATTTCTCAGTAATGCAGTGTGAGCCTGTTTTGGGTAAGCCACGAAAATCCTTTGTTGTGCTGTCTTGGAACTGAAGGAAGACAGTTTCATTCACAGTTACTCCGGAAATAATAGCACCTGTTTGCTGTGAACAACCTTTTCCTGGTATCTCTGAAGCAGTGTTTAGTGGTGGAAAGACCATGCTGAGTTCCATACTGTCCTGCAAATTACTGTTTGTCTCTCTCCGTTTCCACGTTTGTAAAATGGGGCTTTTCTTGGAGGCCCACTTTGAAGGAATATTGCTGTTGTCATTGGGTCACTCAGTTGTGTCTGGACCGCAGCATACCTTCTGACTTTGAAATAGTCGGAAGACCTCAGCTAGTCTTGACCTGAGCTTAAAAAGAAAGATCCTGGATAGGCTGGCTTCCTTCCAAAGCCCTTGGGTGGGACCTGGGGCTAAGATTGTTGACCAACAGGATCCCAAGCAGATATGGGGCCTCAGCATTGAGAGCAGGATTGAGCTCTGCAATGGGAATAACTGATCAAAGACAACTTGGAGCACTAATGTTTTGCTTTGGGATTGAGGCTGTTTCCTTTGCTCTTTGCTTTTGTTGAAATACAGTCCCCCTAGCCCCGCTCCACCCTGCTTTCCCATCACTTCTCTGGAGCTTTTAGTTCGCAGACTCAACGGCAAGCACCCTCGTGTTTCTTCTTTTGCATTTTGTGATTTTCTGTCATTATGAAAGGGTGACAGACAAGGGTAAGTCAGATACCTCAAGAAGAACTGAAGATCTGAGTTCTCTCAAAAATGAATCAGGTAATGTTAGACATCAGATAAGCTGTGCTGATAAAGCATGGCCTCATTTTTCTAACTGGATTCGAAACAGCCAGTTGCCCAGCCTCCTCATGCCTCAGTTCCTTATCTGGAAAATGGAGATGACCATGGTTCCCACCTGGTGGAGCTCTTATGAATATTGAACGAGGTAATGTTTGTGAAGTGCCTAGAACAGTGTCAGGCACGTACGTATGTTTGTTCAGTAAATAGATGTGCCTCCTGACTTACAGGGGTTCTGGTTCTGACTTGCTGAGTGTCATTCCTTTCATTGGGCAGATGTGTTTTTACAAGTGCTGAAATCCAAATGTGAGTATAAGATCTGGTTTCCTAGAAAGTTCTCTGACTTTGCTTTTTCCAACATAGTTTCATTGTCCCAAGTCTCTTCACGTTCGCTGGGAATTGCAAGTAACGTGTTTCCTGGTTTCTCTCAAGAACAGGGCTTCAAGGCATTTTTCCTGACATGTTTTGATCAGTAACTATGTATTTGTGTATAGTACTTAATAAAATCTTGTCTTACCAACTGTATTTAAGTTATCATGGATTCCCTCAAGTATTTTAGGAGTCATTCCAGATGAAAATTTAAAGCCAGCCATACTTCATTCTCTGACAATCCTGTGGTCACCAACACTCTTTTATTTTTTTCTCTCTTCAGCTCAAAGCCTTTTAGAGAGCTCCAGGTAAAGTTTTATTTACTGATAAGTCTGTTTCTCACATCAAAGGAAGTTAAATGGGGGAGTCCCTACACCCATATTGCCTTAAGGATTACTCATGAATTTGTTTTTCTGAGGGAATGAGATAACTTCTAGGTCCCTAGGATAGCTTCCAGGGTTAATGACTTCTACCGAAAGCTCTGGGGAGCGTGACTCAGGACAGATGGCCACTGTTCACCTTCCCCTTAAGCTGGAGATTAAATGAGAGAACATTGCCCCCCTCAAGGACGCCCTGGTTCCATGGGTCTTCCAGAAATACAGCAGTTAGGATTGGGGGCAAGGTATCTGAATGCATAAGGTTACATGTCCTTAACCCAGGGCCTGGCTGATTTTTGCGGTTTTCATAATTGCAAGGAAGCCTTTGCAGAGAACATTTCTCTGGTGACTCGGGTGCTGATGGGGGAGGGCACTGCCGTGTCAGTTCCCTCTGCGGGCTGCCGGGCTGTGGGCCGGGGTGTGGGCTGGGGTGTGGGCTGGCTGCCACCCTCACGCAGCGCACGTAGCCCTGTCACTCAGCCGTCACCCGCTGGCCCAGAGCCCAGCCTCCGCGGGAAGGGCCACCTTCTCAAACCCAAACAGCCTGTTTTGCTGTGTTGAGGTTCCCCGGCCTGTTCACTGTGCTTAATTGCAGGGCTCTGCTTGAATCCTCTCCAAGGAGAGGAATTAAGCCCAATTCCACACAGAATGACAATAGTCTCTTAAATTCCTGGCCTCTGAACAGTTTCAAGGGCTTCTGGGGGAAGGGTGAGCCCCTCAAGTTCAGGGTGAGTCACTCAGGTTCATGCTCAAGGTGCAGGATCCCCTCAAGAGACTTTTGATCTCAGTTCACTTAGACCTTCCAGGTCTGTGAATCCTCTTTAACCTTATGCATGCTTCTGTGTGTGTGTGTGTGTGTGTGCATGTTTCTGAGGGTGGGAGCCCAGCTCTTGAATATGAGAATCTCAAGCTATTATTAGTGAGCTAAGAGGACCAAGTAAAAGGTTTTAGAGTCTTGATTGCTGTTGACGGGTTGTTGCATAATCCCAACGTTAGGACCATGTTCATAGTATCTTTACTATGTGCACTGATGAGAAAGGTCTACCTGAGGGCAGGTTTTCAAGTGAATATGGTAAATTCCCTGCCCTTCTAGGCAGGATATTCTTGCCTGACCAGAAGGAATCAGCAGGCCCACTTCACCAGGGCCCCTGAGAGTGGCTTATAACTTCTGATGATTTCATTTTTGGAATTACTGAAGCTCCTGCATTTCGACAGAATTCAGGTATGGGGCATAATGATTATTGTTCTAAATTGGAGGTGAGGTTATATGCAGCAGAGTTCTGGGTAGGTGGGTTCAGGGAGAAGAATTTTTAGTGTGGATTTAGGGCACATGAGGAAGGCAGAAGTTCTCTGTGTAGAGATAGAATTAGTAAAAGATACTTGAGTGAATCACTTGGGGCTCATTGGAAGGATTACTTATCGATAGATACAGACTATCTGATGTTCTAAATTGTCTGAATTATATGTTTAGATGCTGAAGCTTTGGGAAGGGGAACATGGTAGCTGGAACTGGCTGCTGTTGTTGCCCACCAAAAGCGTATTCCCCATTTCTTCCTCATTTCCTTCTATCAGTCTCTAATTGGACAGAAGGAGGGAGGAAATAGCTAAGCTTGCTCTTCACTAGCCAGATAGATAACAAGTAAGATACCAGGATAACTAGTCACAGTTTGCATACTTTTTTCTTAAAGTGCCTGCATTATCTCCAGCTAATTTCTTTATGCCAACCTAAATGAAGTGAAAGTGCATATAGACTCTGAAACGCTTTTTCTGCTTGTGAGCTGTTCAACATCACACTGAGAGCTTACATTTTTATACGACTGGCAGCTATGTGAGCTCTGTTTAGCGGCATTTGCTTGAAACTCTTGGAGAAGGCTTTGCATAATTACAATTATGTTATAAAGATGTCTTGTGAATATCATACTGTAGAACTTTAAGTGATGTAGTTTCTATGTATTTTAGTGTTTATTGAAATATAGTTGATTTACAATATTGTGTGAGTTTCAGGTACACAGCAAAGTAATTCAGTGATATATACGTATGTGTGCATATACACACACACATATATATTCTTTTTTAGATTATTTTCCATTATAGTTTATTATGAGATATTGACTAGAGTTCCCTGTGCTATGAAGCAGGTCCTTGTTGGTTATCTCTTTTATATGTACCAGTGTGTATATTTTAATACCAAACTGCTCATTTATCCTCACCCTTTCCCCTTGGGTAGTCATCAGTTTATTTTCTATATCTGCGAGTTCCATTTAGTACATAAGTTCATTTGTATCATTTTTTTTTTTTTTATCTTTTGGGGGGTGGGGTGGGGGGGGGGGGGGATGGGCGGGCTACTTCTATTGGTCTTTCATTTCTCTAGTTTCATACGTCTTTGTTCTTTGGCTCCTGTGGGCCTCCCATCGCAGTGGCCTCCGTTTTCGCAGAGTGCCGGCTCTGGGCGCATGCGCTCCAGAGCTCCAGCTCGATAATTAGACACATGAGTCCAGCCGCTCCGTGGCACGTGGGATCTTCCCAGGCCAGGGACTGAACTGGCGCCCCTTGCACTGCACGGCAGTGTCCTTACCCACTGGATCACCAGGGGAAGCCCTGTATCATTTTTTTTTAAGATTCCACATAAAAGTAATATCATATGATATTTGTCTGATTAAAGTCATGTGAATTGGACCCATTTCTGGCTAGAAAACTGTAGCCATTACATTCTCCACTCTGATTTGCTCAGCTCTTCTTCCAAGCTAAACAAAATGCATGGTCTTACATGTTTCTTCTCAAGTCTTTACGCATCTAACACTCTATGTGGTTTGTGTCTTATGGCAAAAGAGAGGAAGGGTCCTGGGCCCCCGTTGCTAGGTCTGGAGGAGACATGGGGGAAGGATTGGAGGAGAGAGAGGTGTGGCGAAGGCCTGTGCTGTGTGGAGGGTCGCTGAGCCTCTAAGAAACGCAACCTAAATGAAGTGAAAGTGCATATAGACTCTGAAACGCTTTTTCTGCTTGTGAGCTGTTCAACATCACACTGAGAGCTTACATTTTTATACGACTGGCAGCTATGTGAGCTCTGTTTAGCGGCATTTGCTTGAAACTCTTGGAGAAGGCTTTGCATAATTACAATTATGTTATAAAGATGTCTTGTGAATATCATACTGTAGAACTTTAAGTGATGTAGTTTCTATGTATTTTAGTGTTTATTGAAATATAGTTGATTTACAATATTGTGTGAGTTTCAGGTACACAGCAAAGTAATTCAGTGATATATACGTATGTGTGCATATACACACACACATATATATTCTTTTTTAGATTATTTTCCATTATAGTTTATTATGAGATATTGACTAGAGTTCCCTGTGCTATGAAGCAGGTCCTTGTTGGTTATCTCTTTTATATGTACCAGTGTGTATATTTTAATACCAAACTGCTCATTTATCCTCACCCTTTCCCCTTGGGTAGTCATCAGTTTATTTTCTATATCTGCGAGTTCCATTTAGTACATAAGTTCATTTGTATCATTTTTTTTTTTTTTTATCTTTTGGGGGGTGGGGTGGGGAGGGAGGGGGATGGGCGGGCTACTTCTATTGGTCTTTCATTTCTCTAGTTTCATACGTCTTTGTTCTTTGGCTCCTGTGGGCCTCCCATCGCAGTGGCCTCCGTTTTCGCAGAGTGCCGGCTCTGGGCGCATGCGCTCCAGAGCTCCAGCTCGATAATTAGACACATGAGTCCAGCCGCTCCGTGGCACGTGGGATCTTCCCAGGCCAGGGACTGAACTGGCGCCCCTTGCACTGCACGGCAGTGTCCTTACCCACTGGATCACCAGGGGAAGCCCTGTATCATTTTTTTTTAAGATTCCACATAAAAGTAATATCATATGATATTTGTCTGATTAAAGTCATGTGAATTGGACCCATTTCTGGCTAGAAAACTGTAGCCATTACATTCTCCACTCTGATTTGCTCAGCTCTTCTTCCAAGCTAAACAAAATGCATGGTCTTACATGTTTCTTCTCAAGTCTTTACGCATCTAACACTCTATGTGGTTTGTGTCTTATGGCAAAAGAGAGGAAGGGTCCTGGGCCCCCGTTGCTAGGTCTGGAGGAGACATGGGGGAAGGATTGGAGGAGAGAGAGGTGTGGCGAAGGCCTGTGCTGTGTGGAGGGTCGCTGAGCCTGGTACAGAGACCCAGGGAGGGCGCCCTCCGGTAGCTCAGGAAGTGTCTCAGACAGTTCCTAAGCTACAGACAGTGATCTCAAAATCCAGCCTGACATAGTGCGTGTGTGTGTGTGTGTGTGTGTGTGTGGCCTTGATTAAACAATTGGGATAAAAAGTGTTCAGGAGAGTTTATACACAAATCTGGTTCAGTCGCCTGCTACTGTCCTAAAATATGAAGATTTTGTAATATTGGCCCTTTGTTGCCAAGGATAGAAAATGCGCTAATTGTAAGTAGCATAGGTCACATTCCAGAGTTCTAATACATACATATCTGATCGACTTCAGTGTTGTATGTTACATGCAAATGCCACCGGCTATGTGAGATATCCAGCCCTGGCTTTGAAGCTGCAAAGTACTTAGGTAGGATCAGATCCCTGAAGGAGAGACATTCTGAACCCTCAGCTGAGAGAAACATAGACACATACATCATCAGCCCATGTTTTAAAAATAATTGACACTAAGCAATGTTTGGTGTGTGCCAGGCCTTTTTTGTTTTGTTTTGTTTTGTTAAATTTTGGCCTCTTTTATTGGTGTTTTATGTATCTATTTTCAACCATCTTTGTTCTTCGGCCTGTGTGGGCCTCCCATTGCAGTGGCCTCTCTCATTGCAGAGCACTGGCTCTGGGTGCTTGCACTCCAGAACGCTGGCTCATAATTATACACACTGGTCCAGCTACTCTGTGGCACATGGGATCTTCCAGGGATCGAACTGGTGCCCCTTGCACCAAGGCAAGGCGGACTCTACCCACTGGACCACCAGGGAAGCCCAAGGCTTTGCACTAAGTGTTTTGCATGGATTGTCATCATTAATCTTCATAAACCCATTTTACAGATGAGAAAACTAAGATGCAAAGAGATTAAAAACAAGTTATTCTGTATTTAGGTTGCATTTTATTAAATGCATGTTCTGCTTAGGGGCCTTTCTTAATTCAAAACAAATTCTTACTGGGATTGGCCAGGATTATTACTTCACAGTTAGAGGGGCGTAGCATTTGACAGTGGACCAAAATACCAATTTAAAGGTCACTCAATCTGGCAGCTTCAAAGTTATGTTCTTTTTAACAGATTTTCAAAAAAATGGATTCATGTTGTTTATAAATTTGGCAAGTAAAATGAAACGATTACTATTTTAACGTGCTGAGTTAAAATTTCTGTAAAACGTTACACTCTACCTTGGTTAAGATCACGTTATACTAGTGACTGATGCTGAAGTCGTGAGTGATCTACAGTACGTTTCTGTAAAACATTTATGTTGCTGGTTGTTTTTAATGAAATGCTAAGTCCGAGAGGAAATTGGGGTGGGACCAATGTATCCCCTTCCCACCTGTGGGTCTAAAATGATCCTCACTGCTGAATGGACAGTGGAGGTTGCCAGTGCCAGTTTTTTGAAGTCGTGCATACATGCGATCAAGCCATGGTTGGTTTCAATAAAGAGCATTCTGTTTAGGCACTGGGATAGAAATCCTGGACTTTATGTTTTCAACTTCACCTTTGGGGTGGATGAGCCATGGCTTCTTAGGAGGTCGACTTAGTAATGTCTATTAACAGAAACCCTATTTTCTTTTCCATCTGCGGCATTTAGAGGGGCAGACTTTGTTCCTTGGGTTTGGCTGTTAAAGTTCTGTATGTTTGTGTACATTTTCAGATAATCCTTACACATTGACGGCCTGAATGTGGCTGCCTAGGTATCCAGAACGCATATCTCTGGTCTGGAGCCAGTCTGGAAGCCTGGGAGGTCACCTCTCTCCACTCATTTCCTTTTGTAAAAGTTGTAGAGAGGCTTCTGGGGCTGGAGGGTGGGTAGGGGGCTGGTGGGGGAGCCCACAGTGGGGGCCAGAGGAAGGGATGGTGAAGGCGAAAGGAGACATGGGTTTATCGGGACATCCAAGAGTAGAACGATAGGACTAAAGTGTACATGCTAGTGCATGCAGGTCACACTACCATGTTATTAAGCTTTTATAAATTTCAAGTATTAATCTAGTCTGGAAGATTTGATGACTAAAAAGCCAGTGATAAGCGGGACTTCCTCTTGATGGTTTCAGCGTTCCTGCGTGGCATGCTTGTCACATGATCACTGAACTACTCTAGTGATGTTCATATTGTCCGGGAGCGTTCTCCTCTTCTGTACACTCTAAAGCCCTTCCCGGCTTGATGAGGTTTGGATAGCATCTCCGTTGAACTGATCAGTTTCCGGGGTTTGTTTCTGCCCCGTGCACGATTTGGCACAGAAACCTGTGACTTGTTATTGAAGGGAGCCTTGCTTCTCGGGACATCCTCAGCCTCCCAGTTTTCGACTGTGTCAAAACCCAACACACATTGGGAGTGTGCCCAAGCCAAGACCCACCTCATGTGGCTCTTGTCCAGAAAACACTGATAAAACTGGCCTGTGTCATTTCAACAGGCCCACTGAGGCGCACAATGATTTCCTTTCATTGTTTTGAACTTGATGCTAGGTTTTAGGAACCAAAAGAAAAGGTGAAGGTTCACTCTGGCCAGAAAAATTCTCTCTGTTTCTTTCCCTTAAGCTATCAGATACTTTACTCATCCTTAGGAGTGTTGTCCTAAGAGTAAGTCCCCTGGAATGTGCTGGTTTCTTCACTGTGGGTGTGTTTTATAGATGCAGCAGTTCATAAAGGATGTACTTGTGTAAGTCTGTATCTTATTTTTTCTTTCGGTTTTTAGTCTAAGCTGAGTCCTAAGACAGATAAGTACGTCCTAATGCCCTGAAGAACTTTGTTGCTACTTCTAGGGGCGAAGCTTAGATAGAGTCTTAGACCTTCTTGAACCATCAGAGGCCAGGTACCCCAAACCTTTTAAAGGAAAGGAGTCAAGCCTGGGGTCACATGAGTAGTTGCAGAGTGAATTAGATGGCAGGCCCTCAGACACCTGACCTTTTCCTTAGAGTAGAGCTGTTTAAGAACACACGATTATGTAGCATTGATGGGATACTTTTTCTTCTTTTCATAGCTTCACAGTGGGGGGAGGCTGAATTGGTAGGGAATCCAGCCTCTAATTGTTTGTGGCTTAAGTGACATTCATTATTGGCTCAGTGGTGGCTCTGATAATCCTAATAGCTGCTTCTGGGGATGGATAATTCCCTAGTCACTATAGACGACTTCATTTATCTTTTCTTCCCTCACTAGGCTCATCATTTCTGTCTGCTACCAGTCACCTTTCCCCAAGCCCATCCTTTGCTTGGTGGTACCATCGTTTGTTAAATCTCGATGGCAGTTGGCTCTGAATTCCACCTTTGAAAGATGTTCAAGCTAACAGCCTAACTTTAGCTCCAAAATGGCATGCATTGACATTTTAGACATTCAAAGGCAGGATGTGGAGATTGCCAGCCGCACAGGGATGTAAAGTTTGAGAGACTGGGTGATTTATGCCTTAAGATCATTGTAAAGCCGAGTAACATTTCAGCCTTATTTTTGTTCTACTGTGTAATGTGTGCGAAGCGTCTCCAGTACATGCCTAGTCCACATCTTCACGTTACCACTGGCAGTGACTTGGGGCCCATGGCCTTGAAGCTGATTCGCTGAGTCATTGGTGCAAGCTCTACCTGACTGGTTGTTTCACCTGTGAAACAATCTTGCCATTCCTGAAGGAAAATGTGAACTGGATTGCTACATGTATGTTTGAAGAGGTGCTTTGAAAATGACAAAATCTCTATTGATCTAGGTAGAAAATAAGCTTACTATTTAGAGAAAAGACCTTCTGGCAAATCATTTATTTATCAAATTTCAAAACAGAATTAAAACAACAACAAAGAAGGAATTCTTTGGTCCAGTGGTTCGGGTTCTGAGCTCTCATTGCCAAGGGTGCAGGTTTAATCCCTGATTAGGGAACTAAGATCCTACATGCAGCATGGTGTGCACCCTCCCCAACAAAGTAAAATTTAAACAACTATGGTCCATGTGTCAGGAACTGTTCTAGGCACTTAAGAATATACCTGCAAAGGGGCTTCCCCTGGTGGTCCAGTGGGTAAAGACACCGCCTGGCAGTGCAAGGGGCGCCGGTTTGAGCCCTGGCCTGGGAAGATCCCACGTGCCGCGGAGTGGCTGGACCAATGTGTCCGATTACCGAGCCGGAGCTCTGGAGCGCATGTGCCCAGAGCCAGCGCTCTGCAGCGACAGACACCACCGCAGTGGGAGGCCCACAGGAGCCAAAGCTGTTGTGGCCCTTTTGGGAAGTGACATCACTAAAAAGCTGCTTCTGGGGATGGATAATTCCCTAGTCACTATAGACGACTTCATTTATCTTTTCTTCCCTCACTAGGCTCATCATTTCTGTCTGCTACCAGTCACCTTTCCCCAAGCCCATCCTTTGCTTGGTGGTACCATCGTTTGTTAAATCTCGATGGCAGTTGGCTCTGAATTCCACCTTTGAAAGATGTTCAAGCTAACAGCCTAACTTTAGCTCCAAAATGGCATGCATTGACATTTTAGACATTCAAAGGCAGGATGTGGAGATTGCCAGCCGCACAGGGATGTAAAGTTTGAGAGACTGGGTGATTTATGCCTTAAGATCATTGTAAAGCCGAGTAACATTTCAGCCTTATTTTTGTTCTACTGTGTAATGTGTGCGAAGCGTCTCCAGTACATGCCTAGTCCACATCTTCACGTTACCACTGGCAGTGACTTGGGGCCCATGGCCTTGAAGCTGATTCGCTGAGTCATTGGTGCAAGCTCTACCTGACTGGTTGTTTCACCTGTGAAACAATCTTGCCATTCCTGAAGGAAAATGTGAACTGGATTGCTACATGTATGTTTGAAGAGGTGCTTTGAAAATGACAAAATCTCTATTGATCTAGGTAGAAAATAAGCTTACTATTTAGAGAAAAGACCTTCTGGCAAATCATTTATTTATCAAATTTCAAAACAGAATTAAAACAACAACAAAGAAGGAATTCTTTGGTCCAGTGGTTCGGGTTCTGAGCTCTCATTGCCAAGGGTGCAGGTTTAATCCCTGATTAGGGAACTAAGATCCTACATGCAGCATGGTGTGCACCCTCCCCAACAAAGTAAAATTTAAACAACTATGGTCCATGTGTCAGGAACTGTTCTAGGCACTTAAGAATATACCTGCAAAGGGGCTTCCCCTGGTGGTCCAGTGGGTAAAGACACCGCCTGGCAGTGCAAGGGGCGCCGGTTTGAGCCCTGGCCTGGGAAGATCCCACGTGCCGCGGAGTGGCTGGACCAATGTGTCCGATTACCGAGCCGGAGCTCTGGAGCGCATGTGCCCAGAGCCAGCGCTCTGCAGCGACAGACACCACCGCAGTGGGAGGCCCACAGGAGCCAAAGAACAAAGACGGATGAACATAGAGAAATGAAAGACCAATGGAGGTGGCCCGCCTGCTCCCCTACCTCCCCAGCCCGACCCCCGCCCAAAATAAATAAATAAATAAATCTTTAAAAAAAAAAAAGAATATACCTGCAAAAAAAGAAAAAGAATATACCTGCAAAAAAAAAAAAAAAATAGAATATATCAGCAAACAAGTATCCCTTTTCTCATCTTGTGTTAACAATATCTTCCCTCCATGTATCTCATCTGTATAAAGATATTTTAGAAATGAGGCAATGTCCTGTGAAAAGAAATGGCTTTTTACACTTTGTCTAATTTTTTTCTACCCCTTGCTGTAAATTTTCCAGGGAACATTTAGAGGTTTGTTACTTTCTTCATAGTGATTCCCTAATAGTAATTTTCAGTAGGATTTTTAGTTTGGTGTCTCACTTTATTTCTCCACCTGACTGATACAGATAGCACTTGGGCAAAAGAAAGAGAATCATTTGATTTGAGAATTGTCAATAGGAAGAAGACAAGCACTGAAAAGATGTACCTGTGACTTTTTCTGTGAACTGGATTTGACTGTCATCAATGCTGACAGGTCGGGGCAGAGCTTCTGTGTCCCCACCCTCTTCTTTTTCATCCTAAGCATGTTATTGACCAAGCTTAACCTTTTTCTACTTTGTGATTGGTTCCTGTCTCTTTGTAAATGCTCGTATTTTAGCCATTGATCTAAGACAGCGGTTATTTCAGTGATTCAGGGGCCCTTGCTAACCAGGCATAATCTCTAAACTCCAAACCTAGTGATCCTGATCTTGTGGGTCTAAGGTGGGAACCCAGAACTTACTTTTTCAAAAAGAAAGATGGAAGACAGACGGGCATCCTAATGACAACATAGATGCTATCTACAGTGTTCTAGAACTGCGGGAATATTGTTGAACTTCTTTCCACTGGGCTGAGCCTTAAGGTATAACTTGGCTGTTGATCTTATATGCTGAGGAGTTCAACCTTATGCACGGTGCGTGAACTGAAGAGGCCAACGGCCACCTGTTTCCCATGGTGCCCAAAGAGACTGTGTTTCTCAGCTGTTTGGTGGAGGGAGATGGGGCATGTTCAGCTTTGTTAACCAGCTTCCTTGGGATTTCTCTGTAGGCGATGGTGGCTTGCTACCCAGGAAATGGAACAGGTTACGTTCGACATGTGGACAACCCCAATGGGGACGGCCGCTGCATCACCTGCATCTACTATTTGAACAAGAACTGGGATGCCAAGGTACTTGGAATAATGGGAGTAGAGGGAGGGGGTCAGAAACCAAAGGAAAAGAATTCAGGTGACCTAGAGGAGAGTCTGGAGTTCAGAATTCCCACTGATGAATTCTTTGTGGTTTATAGTCTCCCTTTTTCCTTCTGTGGGATTAGTACTAAAGCTGATGAGATGAAAATAATAAATATGAAGTTCATTTGATGGAGGTGGGTGATCGGGGCCATTATTATAGGTTGCAAGTTATAATCTGATGATTGACGAAGAGAAGGTAATTTATTAGTTTAAGAATGGGATCAATGTTTCAGTCTAATCCAGAGCTGATAGGATTCTTGATTCTCATTGTGGAATAAGATATATATTTTCCGTGCCAGAAGCAACATTGAGAGAATTTCACAAAAATAGAATTGTAGGATGTGAAAGCATCCCCAAGTGACGTTTCCCACACAGCCTTCTCTCTCTGGGTGAAATGTCTCCTTAGTGGCCTCTTGCCGTGGTTTACTATGGTAGTGAATGCCAAAGATTTTGCAGCTTATTTTCATATTTTTGAGCATATATACAGATAGAAATATGAAGTCTGGTGCCATGTTGACAGACATTTGTCTGAAATTTGTATGTTTTTCAGAAGTTAAGGATGATTTAGGAGTCTGAGAAGCTGGCGGGGAAGGGGCCCTTACTTTTTCAAAAGAAAGATGGAAGACAGACGGGCATCCTAATGACAACATAGATGCTATCTACAGTGTTCTAGAACTGCGGGAATATTGTTGAACTTCTTTCCACTGGGCTGAGCCTTAAGGTATAACTTGGCTGTTGATCTTATATGCTGAGGAGTTCAACCTTATGCACGGTGCGTGAACTGAAGAGGCCAACGGCCACCTGTTTCCCATGGTGCCCAAAGAGACTGTGTTTCTCAGCTGTTTGGTGGAGGGAGATGGGGCATGTTCAGCTTTGTTAACCAGCTTCCTTGGGATTTCTCTGTAGGCGATGGTGGCTTGCTACCCAGGAAATGGAACAGGTTACGTTCGACATGTGGACAACCCCAATGGGGACGGCCGCTGCATCACCTGCATCTACTATTTGAACAAGAACTGGGATGCCAAGGTACTTGGAATAATGGGAGTAGAGGGAGGGGGTCAGAAACCAAAGGAAAAGAATTCAGGTGACCTAGAGGAGAGTCTGGAGTTCAGAATTCCCACTGATGAATTCTTTGTGGTTTATAGTCTCCCTTTTTCCTTCTGTGGGATTAGTACTAAAGCTGATGAGATGAAAATAATAAATATGAAGTTCATTTGATGGAGGTGGGTGATCGGGGCCATTATTATAGGTTGCAAGTTATAATCTGATGATTGACGAAGAGAAGGTAATTTATTAGTTTAAGAATGGGATCAATGTTTCAGTCTAATCCAGAGCTGATAGGATTCTTGATTCTCATTGTGGAATAAGATATATATTTTCCGTGCCAGAAGCAACATTGAGAGAATTTCACAAAAATAGAATTGTAGGATGTGAAAGCATCCCCAAGTGACGTTTCCCACACAGCCTTCTCTCTCTGGGTGAAATGTCTCCTTAGTGGCCTCTTGCCGTGGTTTACTATGGTAGTGAATGCCAAAGATTTTGCAGCTTATTTTCATATTTTTGAGCATATATACAGATAGAAATATGAAGTCTGGTGCCATGTTGACAGACATTTGTCTGAAATTTGTATGTTTTTCAGAAGTTAAGGATGATTTAGGAGTCTGAGAAGCTGGAGAACTTTCCAAGCTTATCTGGCTTTTGAACTTTCTGTGTCTCCATTTCCTATTCATTAGGCTGGATATGGGCTGTCCTAAAGCAAGGCTATTTTATCTGGGGTCAGAAAAAAATAAGCCTGGGAAACCAGTGAATTGGTGACAAGGTTTATGTCAGCTCCCTATTTGGTGGCATGACTGAAATATATCCTGTAGTTATCCTTTACAATCTTGAAAGGTAGTGGTACAGGCGAGAGAGTAAGGTTGTCAGATCAGTGACGATAAATCGCCACATAGGAAATCATTCAAAAAATGAGCACCTGCTAGTGCCAGGCAACGTACTGACATGTCAGGGCAGAAGTCTGCCTTGACATGGTTGTGCTAGTAGGACAGATTGGATATACATGTAAAGAAAATGTAATGCAAGGAGGAGAGTGATATATGTCATCTCTGAGATACAGATAAGGTGGTCGGCGCATTCAGATAAAAAAGCATGTAACTTCTACCTGATGAAATCAGATAGGAGATGGGGGCTCAAAAGAAAACTGTAAATTCTAATGGAAGGGGAGTGTATGTGTGCTGACTGTTAGGGAGCTGTTAGTGTTAGATTGAATTACATGAAATTGCTGGGTGGGTGTGGGAGGGGGTTATAGGTCAGAACAGTCATATACTGGCCAGTCTGTAGACTTGACCTAGTAATATTTCACTATGTATCCATGGGCTTTGTGACCGTGCGGGTGGGAAGACTTGGTTAGGTATGAGGTGAATAAGGAGATACATCTAGTCAAGTTTGAAATAACACTTAATACAAAGGATGGGGCTGAAGTTACAATTTGGGAGCAATATATGCTTGGAGTAGCAGTTGAAAGGTATCATTGTTTCTGGGTGAAATTGAGAAATATTGTCAATGAACTCTGTGCAAGGCCAGGAAGTAATCTACCTTCTTTGTGGCCCTCAGCGACATGGTGGGGTCCTGCGGATATTTCCAGAAGGGAAATCATTCATAGCAGACGTGGAACCTATTTTTGACAGACTATTGTTCTTCTGGTCAGACCGCAGGAACCCACATGAAGTCCAGCCTTCCTATGCGACCAGGTAACAGCCAGGGCCATGATTGCTCTTGAGAAGCTTCTGGGACAAGCCCCAGTTCTGAGAGAGTTCTCTAAACTTGTGTTCTCTACAAGGGAGGGACCAACCATCCCCCTAAGCTGATAGCAAACCTGTTTGAAGTCAATAAGAATTCAAGCAGAGGGCTTCCCTGGTGGTCCAGTGGGTAAAGAGTCCGCCTTGCAGTGCAAGGGGTGCTGGTTTGATCCCTGGCCTGGGAAGATCCCACGTGCCACGATTGCTGGGCCAGTGAGTCCAACTACCAAGCTGGAGCTCTGGAGCGCATGCACCCAAGAGCAAGAGGGGCCACTGCAATGGGAGGCCCACACAGACCAAAGAACAAAGATAGGTGAAATCAGATATATGAAAGACCAATAGAAGTGGCCAGAAAAAAAAAAGAATTCAAGGAGAAATTGTGAGTTCTTTAGCCCATAAAACCTAATGTTGGTTTGAACTGATGAACAAGTTGTTTTCCATTAAGTGAGCATCTTGGATTCCAAATTTCCCAGAGCATTTTTTTTTCCTTCTCTGTCACCTTCCCTTAAAGAAAATCCTAATGTTGAACTGCATCTTGACAGTGTTAACTGCCACATGTCAGGAATCCTATCTGGTTAACTCTGGATGAGTTTACAAGTTGCCAGTTGCAAGCATAATTCGGGGGGGGTTTCTTTGGTTAGACTTGACCTAGTAATATTTCACTATGTATCCATGGGCTTTGTGACCGTGCGGGTGGGAAGACTTGGTTAGGTATGAGGTGAATAAGGAGATACATCTAGTCAAGTTTGAAATAACACTTAATACAAAGGATGGGGCTGAAGTTACAATTTGGGAGCAATATATGCTTGGAGTAGCAGTTGAAAGGTATCATTGTTTCTGGGTGAAATTGAGAAATATTGTCAATGAACTCTGTGCAAGGCCAGGAAGTAATCTACCTTCTTTGTGGCCCTCAGCGACATGGTGGGGTCCTGCGGATATTTCCAGAAGGGAAATCATTCATAGCAGACGTGGAACCTATTTTTGACAGACTATTGTTCTTCTGGTCAGACCGCAGGAACCCACATGAAGTCCAGCCTTCCTATGCGACCAGGTAACAGCCAGGGCCATGATTGCTCTTGAGAAGCTTCTGGGACAAGCCCCAGTTCTGAGAGAGTTCTCTAAACTTGTGTTCTCTACAAGGGAGGGACCAACCATCCCCCTAAGCTGATAGCAAACCTGTTTGAAGTCAATAAGAATTCAAGCAGAGGGCTTCCCTGGTGGTCCAGTGGGTAAAGAGTCCGCCTTGCAGTGCAAGGGGTGCTGGTTTGATCCCTGGCCTGGGAAGATCCCACGTGCCACGATTGCTGGACCAGTGAGTCCAACTACCAAGCTGGAGCTCTGGAGCGCATGCACCCAAGAGCAAGAGGGGCCACTGCAATGGGAGGCCCACACAGACCAAAGAACAAAGATAGGTGAAATCAGATATATGAAAGACCAATAGAAGTGGCCAGAAAAAAAAAAGAATTCAAGGAGAAATTGTGAGTTCTTTAGCCCATAAAACCTAATGTTGGTTTGAACTGATGAACAAGTTGTTTTCCATTAAGTGAGCATCTTGGATTCCAAATTTCCCAGAGCATTTTTTTTTCCTTCTCTGTCACCTTCCCTTAAAGAAAATCCTAATGTTGAACTGCATCTTGACAGTGTTAACTGCCACATGTCAGGAATCCTATCTGGTTAACTCTGGATGAGTTTACAAGTTGCCAGTTGCAAGCAGATAAAGAACCTTGAGAAAAGAAAGAGGAATTTGTAACACAACATAGTAAATCAGCTATACTATAGTAAAATTTAAAAAAGAGGAATTTGTCCTAACTTCCCTTTCTCCCCTTTTCTTACCTTAAAATTGCATTGGGTTTACTGTACCCAACATATCCCAACAATTGGATTTTTCAAACTCATTTCTTTAGATCATTCATGGAAAGATTTTTCAGAGTGACTGAACAGTTTAGTATTATTTAGTGTTAATCTAGAAAATCTTCTTCATACGTGCTTAATCACTCAGTTATGTCCGACTCTGCAACCTTATAGACTGTAGCCTGTCAGGGTCTTCTGTCCATGGGATTTCCCAGGCAAGAATACTGGAGTGGGTTGCCATTTCCTTGTCCAGGAGAGCTTTTCGACCCAGAGATCGAACCCATATCTCTTGAGTCTCCTGCACTAACAGGAGGATTCTTTACTGCCGCGCCACTTGGAATGCCCAGAAACTCTTGACATAATCTTAATTTCAGATTCTGTCTCATTTGCCTCTGTTTTATGGCCAAAGCTGTAAACCAGGTGGTACTGGAGCGCTGTAGGGTGCAGCTTGAATTGGGAATAACAGTTGGGGGCAGGGAGGAGCGAGGTTGGGTAGAAAATATAATGACTAAACCTTAACAAGACTAATTAAATGAAAATCACAGGTGCTTAAGGTTTATGTGTCCCCATCCAGAAGTCATAGACCTGAGCCCCACACAGAGTCGCATATGAAATGTCAACTCTTGGGGTGTGCCCTAGGTGAGCAGGTAACTAATTCTCCCACCAAAGCCTGCATGTGGCTTATTAATGGGGTACAGTAATCAGACCTTGTCATTTGTGCAGAATTTCCTCCTTTTCCCCAGTTCCTCTATGACTGGGGTTACGTGGGAAACTTGTTGATGCCTTTGAAAAAATTCAAGTCCCAGGGCTTTCCTGGTGGTCCAATGGGTAGAGTCTGCCTTGCAGTTCAAGGGGCACTGGTTCAATCCCTGGGCTGGGAAGATCCAAAGTGCTGTGAAGCAGCTGGACCGACATGTCCAGCTACTGAGCCGGAGCTCTGGAGCACATACGCCCAGAGCCAGTGCTCTGCAGCGAGAGAGGCCACTGTGATGGGAGGCCCACACAGGCCAGAGAGTAAAGGCGGATGAAAAATAAATAAATAAAAAATCAATAAAAGAGGACAAAATTTTTAAAAAAAGGTCAAGTTCTATAGAAATTCCAGTAACTAGTACTAATAATAAAACAAAACTTTTTGAAAACTCATATATGAAATTACGCCTGTATAGTCTGCCCCATAGATGAGACAGTAGAAAGCTTGAGTGCATCAGTATCCCATTGCATCTTTGCCTCAGTATCCAAAACTAAAAAAAAAAGTCAAGAATTTTACGTGCCTTTCAATTAGTTATTCTTCGAAGCTCACTCCACGTCTCTACGTTCTCCCCAACCAACTTAGGTCTCTCAGGCTTTAGCAGAATAACTCTTTTCTACCCTTTCTGTGTAGTTCATCTGGACCTGTCTTATTCCTTGTTAAATCGCCTTTTCCCCCTGCTAGAGCCTGAGCTCCTTGAGAAAGAGGCCCCTGTATTCACAGAACATTTGAATTCCCACTGCCCAGCATAATGCCTGGTGCATACTTGGAATTCCTTACGTGTTTTATTACATTTAAATTGACTTGAAACCAGAGATATTTACTTTAAAGTAAAATTGGGATAGACTTCTAAGAATAGGAAAAATTTTAAGTGTTGGCTTTACAAATGTCGGTTATGTGGTTATTTCTATTGTTGTCATATTTTAAAACTTCATTTCTAATATCTGCTTATCTTTCACAGATATGCCATGACTGTGTGGTACTTTGATGCTGAAGAAAGGGCAGAAGCCAAAAAGAAATTCAGGAATTTAACTAGTACGTACAACTCTTGGGGTGTGCCCTAGGTGAGCAGGTAACTAATTCTCCCACCAAAGCCTGCATGTGGCTTATTAATGGGGTACAGTAATCAGACCTTGTCATTTGTGCAGAATTTCCTCCTTTTCCCCAGTTCCTCTATGACTGGGGTTACGTGGGAAACTTGTTGATGCCTTTGAAAAAATTCAAGTCCCAGGGCTTTCCTGGTGGTCCAATGGGTAGAGTCTGCCTTGCAGTTCAAGGGGCACTGGTTCAATCCCTGGGCTGGGAAGATCCAAAGTGCTGTGAAGCAGCTGGACCGACATGTCCAGCTACTGAGCCGGAGCTCTGGAGCACATACGCCCAGAGCCAGTGCTCTGCAGCGAGAGAGGCCACTGTGATGGGAGGCCCACACAGGCCAGAGAGTAAAGGCGGATGAAAAATAAATAAATAAAAAATCAATAAAAGAGGACAAAATTTTTAAAAAAAGGTCAAGTTCTATAGAAATTCCAGTAACTAGTACTAATAATAAAACAAAACTTTTTGAAAACTCATATATGAAATTACGCCTGTATAGTCTGCCCCATAGATGAGACAGTAGAAAGCTTGAGTGCATCAGTATCCCATTGCATCTTTGCCTCAGTATCCAAAACTAAAAAAAGTCAAGAATTTTACGTGCCTTTCAATTAGTTATTCTTCGAAGCTCACTCCACGTCTCTACGTTCTCCCCAACCAACTTAGGTCTCTCAGGCTTTAGCAGAATAACTCTTTTCTACCCTTTCTGTGTAGTTCATCTGGACCTGTCTTATTCCTTGTTAAATCGCCTTTTCCCCCTGCTAGAGCCTGAGCTCCTTGAGAAAGAGGCCCCTGTATTCACAGAACATTTGAATTCCCACTGCCCAGCATAATGCCTGGTGCATACTTGGAATTCCTTACGTGTTTTATTACATTTAAATTGACTTGAAACCAGAGATATTTACTTTAAAGTAAAATTGGGATAGACTTCTAAGAATAGGAAAAATTTTAAGTGTTGGCTTTACAAATGTCGGTTATGTGGTTATTTCTATTGTTGTCATATTTTAAAACTTCATTTCTAATATCTGCTTATCTTTCACAGATATGCCATGACTGTGTGGTACTTTGATGCTGAAGAAAGGGCAGAAGCCAAAAAGAAATTCAGGAATTTAACTAGTACGTATTTGATAATTTTCTGTGACTTTGGTTCAAGTCAATCCATGACTTTTATTCCAGATTTTTATGTATATTCTGATATACTCTGTTCAGTCTCAGTATATATATATATATATATATATATAGTGACATCTTGACAGGCATAATTTTGAAACCCTGGCCTTAGCTCTGCTGGAAAAAAGTCAGAAAAAATGCAAAGGACATCCCCTGTGGATGCCCACTGATTGTGTTATAGTTTATAATACATGGCTATGGTTAACTTTTGTTCATTAATGTTCACCCATCAAATGTTATGTTAAATTTCACCTATGACTTTGGCACATTCAAAGGAAATACACCAGCAATGGTTCAATTATTATATTGGAATGGGACTGTGACTCTCAATATAAAAAGTGGGCTCAAAAAAAAAAAAAAACTGGGCTCATGTAATATACACTGAATATGACTTAATGTCTTTCCTGTACCCTCTAATCAGTATTGTAAGGCAGTGTTTCCCAAAATACATTATATTGAAAGACATTCATTTGCGAGGAGGTAAATTCCTGGTCCCCAAATGTGGGAAATGTCACATACAGTATCTCTTTCTTGAAGGGTCACTGTATTTATGGGCATATTAATCATGAGAAGTTAATCTCAGAAATCCTACAGTAAAGATGTATGTGACATTGCCTCACCCATGACCCATTTGAGCAGTCTCCCTAGCAAATACCAAAGAAAATATATTTTCCTAAGCCCTGTCCTCATGGCTCAGATGGTAAAGAATCCACTTGCAACATGGGGGACCTGGGTTTGATCTCTGGGTTGGGAAGATCCCCTGGAGGAGGGCATGGCAACCCACTCCAGTGTTCTTGCCTGGAGATTCCCATGGACAGAGGAGCCTGGCGGGTTACAGTCCGTGGGGCCACAGAGTTGGACGTGACTGAGCAACTAAGCATGCACAGCCCCTGTCAGGAGTTGTGTTCAGCTTTGTTCTATGAGAGGAGGCATTTGCTGGAGGTTTGGGGGGTGACATTTGTGACATGAAGCTCATCAGATCTGGCTGCTTAACCTCTTTGTTTTCTTTTGTTTTCCTAACCCAGGAGAAACTGAATCTGCCCTTAGTGAAGACTGACGCTGCTCTGAAATCTGCTGGCCTCCTTCATTTTAGTAACAGGTTCTAAATTCGCTTTAAGAGTTGAGATCCAAAGAAGGCCTCTCTTCTTCAGTGACTTGGTGACAAGGACCTCCCTCCCCCCCGCCGCCCCCGCTGCTTGCCTCACTCAGATCCTTGTCTCGTGTATGGTACTTTGTGTTTTCCTGCCAACACTGCACCTACCTTCAGATACTTTCTTTGCCAGATGAACTCATTCGCTAACTCCAGAAATACCTGCAGAAGACCTAGCTGGCCAGCGGTTTAATGGATAGATTGGGTGATCCTTTCTATCAAAGCAAGAACCTGGAAGCACAGATGAGGGACTGAACCTTATTTGCACTTTATGTACACTTCCTGATTTGAAAGGAGGGGGTTTGCAAAGAAATAAAATGGTGACAGATGCCACAGAGAGGCATCACGGAAGCCTTAACACAGGAAGCAGAAATTTGAACAGTTTTCAGATGTTCTTACTGCTGGGCTGTTGGGGTTTCTGGAGAATGATCACAAGCTAATGACATCATTACCTCTAGAACGGGCTGCAGTCATAGTCATCAATTTCTAAGTATCCTGTGGGTGAACACTCTATTTTTTCTTGGTCCTGCAACCTGGACTTGCTCCTATGCCCCATCCTGCTGAAAATATGACTTTCTGATGAAAGATGACAACACCATTTATTTTCTATTTTCACTTCTTATTAGAGAATCTAATTCATTAATTGTTTTGGTTGCTTTGTTGAAATGAAATTTGAATTTAAATCATAGGGGGGAAAATCTTCCTAGTCACTTAGAGCCAACAACCTCTGATAATGGCTCAGATGGAAAACAGTCCGGTTGAGGGGGCCACATGGCAACCCACTCCAGTGTTCTTGCCTGGACGTGACTCCGAGCAACTAAGCATGCACAGCCCCTGTCAGGAGTGGTGTTCAGCTTTGTTCTATGAGAGGAGGCATTTGCTGGAGGTTTGGGGGGTGACATTTGTGACATGAAGCTCATCAGATCTGGCTGCTTAACCTCTTTGTTTTCTTTTGTTTTCCTAACCCAGGAGAAACTGAATCTGCCCTTAGTGAAGACTGACGCTGCTCTGAAATCTGCTGGCCTCCTTCATTTTAGTAACAGGTTCTAAATTCGCTTTAAGAGTTGAGATCCAAAGAAGGCCTCTCTTCTTCAGTGACTTGGTGACAAGGACCTCCCTCCCCCCCGCCGCCCCCGCTGCTTGCCTCACTCAGATCCTTGTCTCGTGTATGGTACTTTGTGTTTTCCTGCCAACACTGCACCTACCTTCAGATACTTTCTTTGCCAGATGAACTCATTCGCTAACTCCAGAAATACCTGCAGAAGACCTAGCTGGCCAGCGGTTTAATGGATAGATTGGGTGATCCTTTCTATCAAAGCAAGAACCTGGAAGCACAGATGAGGGACTGAACCTTATTTGCACTTTATGTACACTTCCTGATTTGAAAGGAGGGGGTTTGCAAAGAAATAAAATGGTGACAGATGCCACAGAGAGGCATCACGGAAGCCTTAACACAGGAAGCAGAAATTTGAACAGTTTTCAGATGTTCTTACTGCTGGGCTGTTGGGGTTTCTGGAGAATGATCACAAGCTAATGACATCATTACCTCTAGAACGGGCTGCAGTCATAGTCATCAATTTCTAAGTATCCTGTGGGTGAACACTCTATTTTTTCTTGGTCCTGCAACCTGGACTTGCTCCTATGCCCCATCCTGCTGAAAATATGACTTTCTGATCAAAAGATGACAACACCATTTATTTTCTATTTTCACTTCTTATTAGAGAATCTAATTCATTAATTGTTTTGGTTGCTTTGTTGAAATGAAATTTGAATTTAAATCATAGGGGGAAAAATCTTCCTAGTCACTTAGAGCCAACAACCTCTGATAATGGTGTCAAAAGACCTGGGTCTACCAATCAACAATAAACGTGTGCATCTGAAACAATTTGAGATTGGAGATGGAGTTGGAAATGCGGACGTTTCGGTTTTTCAATTTTCCTATTGAGTGAAGGAAACTCTTCTTCTCTAACAAAATAAGAAAACCACAAAAACTAGGTTGTATTCTAAAAAGGAAATAGACAATAAAACAAAAAATCCTGAAAAGCTGCCTGAGTTCTGTCACATTTTCTGACCCTAGTAGCCTCTTTTCAACAGAGTTGACTCTCAAGATCGACTCTGGTCAGCAGTGTAGCCAAAATCGTGGCATTTTTTAGAACTGTGGGAACTTCTCCTGCTGTAAACACAAATTCCAATGTCTCAGTAACTTTATGAAAGTTACTCTATTTAGTTTTTTTCATATTTTTACAACTCTTAGAATTTCTTGCTTGAAAATCCCACGAACATTAAGGGTCAGAAATATTTTCTTTTGTCACTGACAGACACATAGACTTTTCAAGAAAGAAGCATATTTTTATGTGTATCTGGTTTTGGAAATTTTCCAGATAAAACTTGTCTTCTTTCTCACAATGGCTTTATTTTTTTTTTCTTTTTTCTGTAGTACTCCTCCCCTTCTAACTTACGATGTTCTTTACTTATTTATTTATTATGTTCGTTGTCTGGTATCCTTCCTCTAGAATGTAAACACAATGAAGACAGGGAGTTTTATATTTTTGAACCAGTGGAATGTATTCCTAGTACATAAAACAGTGCCTGGCATATAGTAAGGGCTCAGTAAATCCTTGTTGAATAAAGTCATTCTCTTGCCTTAGCGTTTTAATGGTTCATTTCATTTCCCCCATCTTAGGGAGAAAGGGCTCCCTAGCATTTTTGTACACACACCTTTCTCTTGCTGTTAACTTGTAAATTTAGGTTAAGAGTTTTAGAAAGACTTGGTCATAGTATCCTTTCTTTTTTTTTTTTTTTGAACATTTATTTATTTATTTATTTTTGGGGAAGGGGGACGGGTGGGCCGCTTCTATTGGTCTTTCATTTGTCAATTTTTCATCCATCTTTGTTCTTTGGCTCCTGTGGGCCTCCCATCGCGGTGGCCTCTGTCGTTGCAGAGCACCGGCTCTGGGCGCGTGCACTCCAGAGCTCCGGCTCGGTAATTGGACACATCAGTCCAGCCACTCCGCGGCACGTGGGATCTTCCCAGGCCAGGGATGGAACCGGCGCCCCTTGCACTGCAAGGCGGTGTGCTTACCCACTGGACCACCAGGGAAGCCCCCATAGTGTCCTTTGTTATCTGTTTACTTGTTTGAAGAGGTCATTGACCACAATGAATCTGAAGACTGAAGAGGATTCTGCCGTTCTGTGTCCACCATGGACACTCTCAAGATCGACTCTGGTCAGCAGTGTAGCCAAAATCGTGGCATTTTTTAGAACTGTGGGAACTTCTCCTGCTGTAAACACAAATTCCAATGTCTCAGTAACTTTATGAAAGTTACTCTATTTAGTTTTTTTCATATTTTTACAACTCTTAGAATTTCTTGCTTGAAAATCCCACGAACATTAAGGGTCAGAAATATTTTCTTTTGTCACTGACAGACACATAGACTTTTCAAGAAAGAAGCATATTTTTATGTGTATCTGGTTTTGGAAATTTTCCAGATAAAACTTGTCTTCTTTCTCACAATGGCTTTATTTTTTTTTTCTTTTTTCTGTAGTACTCCTCCCCTTCTAACTTACGATGTTCTTTACTTATTTATTTATTATGTTCGTTGTCTGGTATCCTTCCTCTAGAATGTAAACACAATGAAGACAGGGAGTTTTATATTTTTGAACCAGTGGAATGTATTCCTAGTACATAAAACAGTGCCTGGCATATAGTAAGGGCTCAGTAAATCCTTGTTGAATAAAGTCATTCTCTTGCCTTAGCGTTTTAATGGTTCATTTCATTTCCCCCATCTTAGGGAGAAAGGGCTCCCTAGCATTTTTGTACACACACCTTTCTCTTGCTGTTAACTTGTAAATTTAGGTTAAGAGTTTTAGAAAGACTTGGTCATAGTATCCTTTCTTTTTTTTTTTTTTTGAACATTTATTTATTTATTTATTTTTGGGGAAGGGGGACGGGTGGGCCGCTTCTATTGGTCTTTCATTTGTCAATTTTTCATCCATCTTTGTTCTTTGGCTCCTGTGGGCCTCCCATCGCGGTGGCCTCTGTCGTTGCAGAGCACCGGCTCTGGGCGCGTGCACTCCAGAGCTCCGGCTCGGTAATTGGACACATCAGTCCAGCCACTCCGCGGCACGTGGGATCTTCCCAGGCCAGGGATGGAACCGGCGCCCCTTGCACTGCAAGGCGGTGTGCTTACCCACTGGACCACCAGGGAAGCCCCCATAGTGTCCTTTGTTATCTGTTTACTTGTTTGAAGAGGTCATTGACCACAATGAATCTGAAGACTGAAGAGGATTCTGCCGTTCTGTGTCCAGGGACCATGGAAGTAACATAAGAATAGCTTCAGCCAGGACAGACTACATTCCTCCTTTAGAACAGTTTTGAGAAACTTTAGCAAAAGAGAAAGAAAGTTCTTGATTTGGCATTTTCTATTCCCTACAATGGTAGGTAAGTTTTTCCCATGAATATCAGTGCCGTGAGAATGATCGTGATGATATTTGAAGGAATATCATGTAATTAGGATAGTATGTCTTGTGTCTTTCCTTTTAGTCAACATTTTTACTTGATAAAAGATCAGACCTCGTAGGCCTTGCTTATTCCTTCCAGACAAAGGTCCTATAACCTAATAATCTATATATCAAATTAATCTTTAATGCACTGATTTTTTTCATGGCTGAATTGGAGTTCTGGAAAATAGAACTAATAGTGACTGCTTTTTGCTCTTCTCTTTGACAGCCCACTTAGGGAAGGACTTAGCCCTGATGAAGAAACATTATTTAGCAAATAATCGGATCAATTTCTTTATATTCCTGGCAATGACATGTTACGTCACCTACATAGTGCAGAGTCCTTGGCAGGGGATTTGATTTGGAACCAAAGATCCAATTTCATGGAAATAAAAAGTCTTAACCTAAGTGCATTAAATAGATCTTTAGTAGAGTAGTTAATGCCAATTAACTGCTGGACTGTTTGAATCATGAACTATCTACTCAGATATGATTTTGTTTTTACTCTTTAAATAACTCGGGTTTTTTTTCAGAGGCTGGGCCGTCCTAATTTCCTTTGACCCCTCAGTCTTGAAATTAAGGAAGCAGTGATGGGAAATGCCATGCTGAGTCAGCAGTTTGTAGAAAATAAGGGTTGGGACATGTACTTTTTGATCAACTATGAGGACAAGCCCAAAGAATGTTCTTGGTAAAGTTATCTTAAATAAAAATAATAAAAAATTAGCTCCAGTCTTGAATCTTTTGAATGCACGAAAAGAGTATTCGTTAGTGAGGTGGTTAGTAACTATTATCAAATCAGAGTAAAAATAAATGGTTCAAGATGAAGTTGGTTATAGTTGAACTCTTGGATAATATATGCTGGTTTATATTTAAGACCCCATCTGCTTTCAGATCAGTCTATTCCCATCCAAAAATGATTTTAATACGTTGACATCTCTGTGTTGATAGGTGAGGTCCTTTGAGATCCTGAACCTCCTGTGGCTTATCTTCTTTTCATTTGCAAGGCAAACATCAGAGTTTCAAGTCATGATGTAGTACAACTGGTAAGATGACTTTACATACTCAGAGAATAGCTCTGTTCCAGGCCTATGCTACATGCCCTCACCTGTGTGTTCTCTGCAGCCCCTGTCAGAAAGCTCTTCCTCTTTTCAGATGAGGAACCGGTCTCAGAGCAGTTGGGTGGTTTGCAAGGGTTACAAGATGAAGGAGTAGTGCACTTCCTACTTCCAACTCCTCAGAATTTGCTCTCTGTGGTGTCTCCTTCCAGCAGAGGAGATTGCAAACAAAAGAGCAGGAATGAGTGGAGTAGGGCGGGAGGAAGCTTTAAGCGTTTGCTGCTCAATAGCTTTACATGAGGCTCATGGCTTCTCATGCCCAACACCCGAAAGGAATGTCAGTTATTCAGAAAAAAACAACACGAGCAGAAGACATCAACGGCGTAGTTGAATTCCCCTTGATGTTGCAATGGAATCTCCACAGCATGCCTCCCAGGATCATGGAGGAAGTTGGAAATATGAGCAACACGGGCCTTTTGGGCTAACCCTGATGATGAGCTGTATGGGGTGTACCATCTCGCCTAGAGCAGAGTTAAGCAGTGTGGACCATCTAGAAAAGAGAACAGAGTGGGACGTCCCGGGTACAGTGAGGAGGCCTCCCAGCAGGCCACGAGCCTAGGGCCATGTGGACAGTGTCCATCCAGGCTGCTGCCCTCATGGCTGTATGTGGATGCACTCTGAGGGGAGGAAAGGAAATTTTTTTTTTTTAATACTCCTCACTTTTCAGTTTGGGCTTAAGGCTGAGGTGCTTGTGTGGTTCTATTACTGACAGTTCTCTCTCTGATACATGGAAACCATGAAAGGACGCTAGGCTGGCTTCATCATTTTAGGGAATTCTTTTCATCCCTTCAGAGTGACATTGAGTGGAGGTTCAGAAACATTTTTAATTCTCCGGAGCGCTTGGACAGTCTCTTATCTAATCTTTTTGAGGTGCTTGTAGAAGGATGTCATTTTAATTTCTTTAAAACACACAGCTCTCTTGCCTATTTTAAATACCCTGAAAGACTAGGAGTGTTGACAAAGCACCAGATTTCTTCCTCGAATCCTGTTTGTTTGACCTTTGATAAACTTAGTAGTGTACTTAGAAAAGCTTTCTTTAAAGTAGCTGCTGTGTGCTCCTGAGTGCTGAGATTTTGCAGAAATTTTAGAGAAACCATTTTTGCGGTTCTTTTTTTTAAAGTTAGAGAAACAACTCAGAGAGGGAATGGCTGTTGTGTTTTATTGTCACAGTTTTGCAGACAGGGTTTAAGAGCAGCCATGAAATGAAATCCATGATTGACACTAGGTCATTAACGATTAATTTCACAGGTCGTCTTTGTTTTGTGTCTCTTTCTTGAGGGGAAACGGCACATCCTTCATGACAAATGCCTGGAGGATGTAGAGGAAGAAAGTTCGGGACTTCCTGTATCATTTGTCTGGGACTTTGGTGGGTGGGCTAGGCCTGTTTTGAAGAGAGCTATGGGAGCAGCCCAAATGCATGGCAAATCTCAGAGACGCTATTGTGGGTGGAGATGCGGTGAGGGGTGGGTTCCTAGCAGCCAAAGCTTGGCTGCTTGCTGCCTGCTTCCTTCATCCTCACCTGGTTTAAGCATTTGTGAAACTCTCTGAATTTCGAAAAACACTGGGCACAGAGTTACCTGCCATCCAAATCCTAAAATGTAGGAATTCCCACAGAGTGTATCCAAACAATTATATTTTTCTGAGAAGGTCACAAATACATCTGGGGCAAGGGTGGAGGGAAGAAGTATAGAGGGAAAAAAATGTCTCTCCAAAGAATCAGCCCCCTGGACAGTTTCTTCTGTGTCCCCGGAGGGTGACCGTCTGTCCTGGAAGGTCAGCGCCTCCTGGAAAGCCCTCTTCCCTCAGGACTAGCTCGTTTGCTTGGTCATTTCCTCCTATGTTCATGCTTATTCATCCCGTGGCCTTTTTAAATTTTTACCCTAGAGTGACATTGAGTGGAGGTTCAGAAACATTTTTAATTCTCCGGAGCGCTTGGACAGTCTCTTATCTAATCTTTTTGAGGTGCTTGTAGAAGGATGTCATTTTAATTTCTTTAAAACACACAGCTCTCTTGCCTATTTTAAATACCCTGAAAGACTAGGAGTGTTGACAAAGCACCAGATTTCTTCCTCGAATCCTGTTTGTTTGACCTTTGATAAACTTAGTAGTGTACTTAGAAAAGCTTTCTTTAAAGTAGCTGCTGTGTGCTCCTGAGTGCTGAGATTTTGCAGAAATTTTAGAGAAACCATTTTGCGGTTCTTTTTTTTTTAAAGTTAGAGAAACAACTCAGAGAGGGAATGGCTGTTGTGTTTTATTGTCACAGTTTTGCAGACAGGGTTTAAGAGCAGCCATGAAATGAAATCCATGATTGACACTAGGTCATTAACGATTAATTTCACAGGTCGTCTTTGTTTTGTGTCTCTTTCTTGAGGGGAAACGGCACATCCTTCATGACAAATGCCTGGAGGATGTAGAGGAAGAAAGTTCGGGACTTCCTGTATCATTTGTCTGGGACTTTGGTGGGTGGGCTAGGCCTGTTTTGAAGAGAGCTATGGGAGCAGCCCAAATGCATGGCAAATCTCAGAGACGCTATTGTGGGTGGAGATGCGGTGAGGGGTGGGTTCCTAGCACCCAAAAAGCTTGGCTGCTTGCTGGCCGCTTCCTTCATCCTCACCTGGTTTAAGCATTTGTGAAACTCTCTGAATTTCGAAAAACACTGGGCACAGAGTTACCTGCCATCCAAATCCTAAAATGTAGGAATTCCCACAGAGTGTATCCAAACAATTATATTTTTCTGAGAAGGTCACAAATACATCTGGGGCAAGGGTGGAGGGAAGAAGTATAGAGGGAAAAAAATGTCTCTCCAAAGAATCAGCCCCCTGGACAGTTTCTTCTGTGTCCCCGGAGGGTGACCGTCTGTCCTGGAAGGTCAGCGCCTCCTGGAAAGCCCTCTTCCCTCAGGACTAGCTCGTTTGCTTGGTCATTTCCTCCTATGTTCATGCTTATTCATCCCGTGGCCTGCGTTCTCCTTAACATGCGGTTTTTTTTTTTTTTTCCCTTTCTCCTCCTGTGGTAAGAGATAACATTCTCAGAACCTAATTCTCATCTGATAAGTTTTATTTTTAGCCAATGTCTGCATCCTTTCTTTTTCTTTCCATGGGCCCTCTGTACATCTGGGTCTTTTCTGACTTTCACAGAAGAGGGGAACAGACTATCTGGGTGCCTCGTGGAGTGCTGGGGTTTCTCCCATCCTGTCCTGGGGCACCTGAGTCACTTTCACACAGCAGGGAACCTTTTCTCTGCACTGGATCCTGTTCTCACTCCTGGCCCCTACTTCCCTATCGGGGCTGTCTGTAGATTTCCTTTTGTTAAGTCAATTCATAGGATCTTGAGGAAGGAAACACGCTTGGAAAACACTAGACAGCTGTGACCTGCGACGATTAACATGGACTGAGTCGCCCATCAGCGGAGGCCATGCAGCCACTTAAGAATCCCCGTATGACAAAGTCATGATAGGATGATTCTTGGATGGAGATGAATAAAAGCAGCCAGGATCTACCCAGTTGAACGGGAAGGTTTTATTTGGCTTGGTTTGTTTTTCCTCTTGTCCTGAGCCCTCTTGGCCGAGGTTTTTCCAGACAAGTATGATAGCAGTAACAGTGACCTTAGCTACATAAGAGTATGTGCATTCCTTTTCTTCTTTTTGACTTTTGATCCCCCCTCCCCAGATATGACTAAATATGGTCATGGCGAAAAGTTTTCCAACTAACACGAGGGGGAAGTGGACGTTTTGAACCTGGGGAGAGCAACGGAGTTTGGGTTCCCCAGAGAGGGCTGTGCATGGGAATGCCGCCCCAGACTTGAACTTCATGGCCTCCAACTGCAGTTTGTTCTCCACGGAGCAATTGTGTCTCAAGCATCTCTTGGCTTTGTGATGTACTGTGCATACGGTCCCCGTGCATTTCCTATGACACTGTAGTAGGCACTTGGAAACAAAAGCTAAAAGAAAGGTCTGTGATGTAGCTTCACAGGATAGAAGACAGTTATCAAAAAATTGAAGAAATGATGAATAAAATGTGACCTATTTAAATCATGGAGTAGCAACCGGGGTCCCAGGAGGAAATGGATGACACCTACAAATATTAGGACAATTGTAGGCGAGGACAATTACATAAAAGGACTTGGGGGCTTCTCTGGTGGCTCCGTGGTAAAGAATCTGCCTGCTAAGGCAGGAGACACGGTTCGATCCCTGATCCGGGAGACATCGGGGGCACTACCGTGAGCCACATGAGGGAACAGACTATCTGGGTGCCTCGTGGAGTGCTGGGGTTTCTCCCATCCTGTCCTGGGGCACCTGAGTCACTTTCACACAGCAGGGAACCTTTTCTCTGCACTGGATCCTGTTCTCACTCCTGGCCCCTACTTCCCTATCGGGGCTGTCTGTAGATTTCCTTTTGTTAAGTCAATTCATAGGATCTTGAGGAAGGAAACACGCTTGGAAAACACTAGACAGCTGTGACCTCGACGATTAACATGGACTGAGTCGCCCATCAGCGGAGGCCATGCAGCCACTTAAGAATCCCCGTATGACAAAGTCATGATAGGATGATTCTTGGATGGAGATGAATAAAAGCAGCCAGGATCTACCCAGTTGAACGGGAAGGTTTTATTTGGCTTGGTTTGTTTTTCCTCTTGTCCTGAGCCCTCTTGGCCGAGGTTTTTCCAGACAAGTATGATAGCAGTAACAGTGACCTTAGCTACATAAGAGTATGTGCATTCCTTTTCTTCTTTTTGACTTTTGATCCCCCTCCCAGATATGACTAAATATGGTCATGGCGAAAAGTTTTCCAACTAACACGAGGGGGAAGTGGACGTTTTGAACCTGGGGAGAGCAACGGAGTTTGGGTTCCCCAGAGAGGGCTGTGCATGGGAATGCCGCCCCAGACTTGAACTTCATGGCCTCCAACTGCAGTTTGTTCTCCACGGAGCAATTGTGTCTCAAGCATCTCTTGGCTTTGTGATGTACTGTGCATACGGTCCCCGTGCATTTCCTATGACACTGTAGTAGGCACTTGGAAACAAAAGCTAAAAGAAAGGTCTGTGATGTAGCTTCACAGGATAGAAGACAGTTATCAAAAAATTGAAGAAATGATGAATAAAATGTGACCTATTTAAATCATGGAGTAGCAACCGGGGTCCCAGGAGGAAATGGATGACACCTACAAATATTAGGACAATTGTAGGCGAGGACAATTACATAAAAGGACTTGGGGGCTTCTCTGGTGGCTCCGTGGTAAAGAATCTGCCTGCTAAGGCAGGAGACACGGGTTCGATCCCTGATCCGGGAAGATCCCACATGCAGGGGAGCAACTAAGCCTGTGAGCCACAACTACGGAGCCTGTGCTCTAGAGCCTGGGAGCTGCAACTACAGAAGCCCCCACAGCCTAGAGCCCGTGCTCCACAACAGAGAGAAACCATTGCCGTGACAGACCTGCCTGCTGCAGCCACGGAGCGGATCCTGCTCGCCACAACTAGGAAAAAGCCCAAGCAACCATGAAGACCCTTGTTGTCCATTCATTGTAGTTGACAAAGTCATGGAACGGTTTATTTTAAAATGCTGATATTTACTGAAAGTTGTATTCTTTGCAACAATTTAAAACCAGAGAGCGACTTTTAAATATACAAAGTGTACTTATTCTTTATGAATGTCACTTGGGGATGTGCAAGAATGTTTGGACATCTCTGGGGAAGCCTGAGTGCTCTCAAGGGCTGTTTGAAGGACTGAGTGGTCCTTCTGCTCTCCTGGAGGCTTTGTGCTTGTGCTGTTCACCATGGCCATCACACCGTGTGTCGTGAGTCTGTGTGAGTTACTTCCTCAGTTGTGTCTGACTCTGTGACCCCATGGACTGCAGCCCACCAGGCTCCTCTGTCCATGGGATTCTCCAAGCAAGAATACTGGAGTGGGTTGCCATTTCCTTCTGCAGGGAATCTTTCAGACCCAGGGATCAAACACCAGTCTCCTGCCTTGCAAGCAAAATTCTTTACCATCTGAGCCACCAGGGAGAGGAGTGAAGTATAGCCATTCAGAAAGATAAGAGCCCCTGGTCTGGCAGGCAAACCACACCCATAGGTGGAGCCAAAGTAGCCTCTTCCAATTTTGGTTGCTCTGCATCCACATGAGTGAGCATGAGTGAGGATGTAGCCGTCAACACTGGATTTCTTTATTTACAGGGACCCACTGAATCGCCCCCAAGAGTTTCCGAGAGATTTTCTCCCTTCTCTGCTGGCTACATCCTGACTCATGCTCACTCACGGGGATGCAGAACAACCACAAGCTTAAAGTGGCTACTTTCACTCCGCCTCCAGATTTGAACCACCATACGCTTTCAAATAGGCAGGAGACACGGTTCGATCCCTGATCCGGGAAGATCCCACATGCAGGGGAGCAACTAAGCCTGTGAGCCACAACTACGGAGCCTGTGCTCTAGAGCCTGGGAGCTGCAACTACAGAAGCCCCCACAGCCTAGAGCCCGTGCTCCACAACAGAGAGAAACCATTGCCGTGACAGACCTGCCTGCTGCAGCCACGGAGCGGATCCTGCTCGCCACAACTAGGAAAAAGCCCAAGCAACCATGAAGACCCTTGTTGTCCATTCATTGTAGTTGACAAAGTCATGGAACGGTTTATTTTAAAATGCTGATATTTACTGAAAGTTGTATTCTTTGCAACAATTTAAAACCAGAGAGCGACTTTTAAATATACAAAGTGTACTTATTCTTTATGAATGTCACTTGGGGATGTGCAAGAATGTTTGGACATCTCTGGGGAAGCCTGAGTGCTCTCAAGGGCTGTTTGAAGGACTGAGTGGTCCTTCTGCTCTCCTGGAGGCTTTGTGCTTGTGCTGTTCACCATGGCCATCACACCGTGTGTGCGTGAGTCTGTGTGAGTTACTTCCTCAGTTGTGTCTGACTCTGTGACCCCATGGACTGCAGCCCACCAGGCTCCTCTGTCCATGGGATTCTCCAAGCAAGAATACTGGAGTGGGTTGCCATTTCCTTCTGCAGGGAATCTTTCAGACCCAGGGATCAAACACCAGTCTCCTGCCTTGCAAGCAAAATTCTTTACCATCTGAGCCACCAGGGAGAGGAGTGAAGTATAGCCATTCAGAAAGATAAGAGCCCCTGGTCTGGCAGGCAAACCACACCCATAGGTGGAGCCAAAGTAGCCTCTTCCAATTTTGGTTGCTCTGCATCCACATGAGTGAGCATGAGTGAGGATGTAGCCGTCAACACTGGATTTCTTTATTTACAGGGACCTACTGAATCTCCCCCAAGAGTTTCCGAGAGAGATTTTCTCCCTTCTCTGCTGGCTACATCCTGACTCATGCTCACTCACGGGGATGCAGAACAACCACAAGCTTAAAGTGGCTACTTTCACTCCGCCTCCAGATTTGACATGCGTGCCAGCCCAGGGGTGATTCCCACGTCTTTCCAAAGGGCCGCACCCCACTCCTCTCCGGCCCCATCGAGCAGGGAGTGAGGCTTGCAGAGCCAAGTCTGGATGGGAGCAATTTGAAAACTATGCCGCCCTGATAATTTATGGCAAGCTTTTAAGGCATTATTTCATTTAGGGAAGGGCGTGAAGCAGTTATCCGTGGCCTTCCTCCAATAGCCATGACTCCCTTGACTTAAGCTGGTAACCAGCACACGCCTGCTGGTGTCTGATGGGGCAGACCTCCCCTCTGAGGAGTGGGGCCTCAGGCACACAACTGTCAAGAATTTTCAGAACCATCCGTCCTTTTGAGGACAGACGTGTCAGTTTGGGTCTAGAGACTGGGATTTTGTCCCAAGGTCTGCTGCTAATTGAGAGCCCTCATGCTGGTCCTCCAGGCAGTGCTCTGGTGGCATCTGGGTTCCAGATGAAAGTTGTGAGTGGCCAAGAGCAGGCCACAGACTGTGCAGGGCTCCCTGGACCCGCATAGATGCCGTGACAGCAGCCCGGAGTGAGGCAACTCTTGCTCTTTCTCTCAGCTGAAGGGCTTCCTGACACCTAGCTATACAGCTTTCCTGCTATATGACTTCTCATTTAGGGAACCTTCTAGCTGCTTTCAGGTTTCCATTTCCCAAGGCAAGAATCTGATTTGCAAAACTCATCTTGAGGGTCAGTCCAAAAATCTGGATTGACTGCCTTGGGGCCCATGTTCAGCAGTGTTATTGACGGTGGGGTAGAATCCTTCAGTTACCATGCACTTCTGCCCTTCCTCTCAAGCTTGGACCAGAAAGAGAGGAGTGAAGTATAGCCATTCAGAAAGATAAGAGCCCCTGGTCTGGCAGGCAAACCACACCCATAGGTGGAGCCAAAGTAGCCTCTTCCAATTTTGGTTGCTCTGCATCCACATGAGTGAGCATGAGTGAGGATGTAGCCGTCAACACTGGATTTCTTTATTTACAGGGACCTACTGAATCTCCCCAAGAGTTTCCGAGAGATTTTCTCCCTTCTCTGCTGGCTACATCCTGACTCATGCTCACTCACGGGGATGCAGAACAACCACAAGCTTAAAGTGGCTACTTTCACTCCGCCTCCAGATTTGACATGCGTGCCAGCCCAGGGGTGATTCCCACGTCTTTCCAAAGGGCCGCACCCCACTCCTCTCCGGCCCCATCGAGCAGGGAGTGAGGCTTGCAGAGCCAAGTCTGGATGGGAGCAATTTGAAAACTATGCCGCCCTGATAATTTATGGCAAGCTTTTAAGGCATTATTTCATTTAGGGAAGGGCGTGAAGCAGTTATCCGTGGCCTTCCTCCAATAGCCATGACTCCCTTGACTTAAGCTGGTAACCAGCACACGCCTGCTGGTGTCTGATGGGGCAGACCTCCTCTGAGGAGTGGGGCCTCAGGCACACAACTGTCAAGAATTTTCAGAACCATCCGTCCTTTTGAGGACAGACGTGTCAGTTTGGGTCTAGAGACTGGGATTTTGTCCCAAGGTCTGCTGCTAATTGAGAGCCCTCATGCTGGTCCTCCAGGCAGTGCTCTGGTGGCATCTGGGTTCCAGATGAAAGTTGTGAGTGGCCAAGAGCAGGCCACAGACTGTGCAGGGCTCCCTGGACCCGCATAGATGCCGTGACAGCAGCCCGGAGTGAGGCAACTCTTGCTCTTTCTCTCAGCTGAAGGGCTTCCTGACACCTAGCTATACAGCTTTCCTGCTATATGACTTCTCATTTAGGGAACCTTCTAGCTGCTTTCAGGTTTCCATTTCCCAAGGCAAGAATCTGATTTGCAAAACTCATCTTGAGGGTCAGTCCAAAAATCTGGATTGACTGCCTTGGGGGCCCATGTTCAGCAGTGTTATTGACGGTGGGGTAGAATCCTTCAGTTACCATAGACTACTTCTGCCCTTCCTCTCAGAAGGACGTGTGGGCGACGCAGGCCCCTCCAGATCACACAGCATCCTAGGGGCTCTTTTAGGTTTCATGAAAGACGAGTGAATTCCAATTAACAGTTAAAAGATGAAAGCTATGTTTTATTAAAAATATACACATGGTGGTAGGCTGTGGACTGGCCTCTTCACGTGTGCCCCAGATTCACTGGGCTCTGAGACAGGGGCTGTAGGGACAAAGTTGTCAGGGGGGTGGGGAAGCACGGGAGAAGGAGGCGAGGCCAGACTCTGGGAGCTTGGAAGAGCTTGCTGGGTGGCGGCAGCTGAAGGTACTTCTCATTGTACCAGGTTCTCCCAGGTGGGCCAGCCTCCCACCTAACTTGACTCATTGGTAACAGCAAGGCAGTGGATGAGTAACAGCTGGCCCTGCCCTAGCCCTTAGAGATGGACCAATTAGATCCTGTCTCAGTTAAACTCACAGAGGTGCCTGGCCTTGCGGGTGAAAGGTCACATTGTTATGAAGTTTCATCTTCAAGGAGAATGACCACAGCCTGACTATGGCTTTCCCTATCCCTATTAGATTCTGTCCAGCTGCTTCTTAAAGAACAAAAGACCTTGCCATTTACCGTGGATCCTGGCTACTCTTTTCGCCAAATCCCAGCCTTGTGTTTCTCCCGCCCCCTTTAAGCTTGCACACCCGGGAGGCTTCCTAAATAGGTCTGCAGAGGCTGCATTAGCCACGCCCACACCTCTAGAAGGAGCGCATAACTGACCCCGGACCACCTGTAACCCTGAGCCCTTCACAGCTGCTGCTCCTTCTCTGAACAAAACGCCGAGCTCAGGCTCAGAGGCGTCTTGAAGGGTCAGCGGTTGCTCCCTGAGAAGCTCGGATTTCGCCGCTCGTCACCAGGACTGCCTTCTTTCCCCTGCAAAGCACCGTCACCACACTTAAGCCAGACTCAAGGTTCACTGTCTGAGTAGGAAGTGTGGTCATTCGGCTGCCCAAGGTTCAGACCCGAGGCTGGTTCTTGCTTAAGTGTTTCACGCTTGAAACGCTCCGCTCTGAGCCCAGGGAGAAGGCTCTGGCTACCAAGGTAAGCCTCTTGGCTTTAGAATCCTTCAGTTACCATAGACTACTTCTGCCCTTCCTCTCAGAAGGACGTGTGGGCGACGCAGGCCCCTCCAGATCACACAGCATCCTAGGGGCTCTTTTAGGTTTCATGAAAGACGAGTGAATTCCAATTAACAGTTAAAAGATGAAAGCTATGTTTTATTAAAAATATACACATGGTGGTAGGCTGTGGACTGGCCTCTTCACGTGTGCCCCAGATTCACTGGGCTCTGAGACAGGGGCTGTAGGGACAAAGTTGTCAGGGGGGTGGGGAAGCACGGGAGAAGGAGGCGAGGCCAGACTCTGGGAGCTTGGAAGAGCTTGCTGGGTGGCGGCAGCTGAAGGTACTTCTCATTGTACCAGGTTCTCCCAGGTGGGCCAGCCTCCCACCTAACTTGACTCATTGGTAACAGCAAGGCAGTGGATGAGTAACAGCTGGCCCTGCCCTAGCCCTTAGAGATGGACCAATTAGATCCTGTCTCAGTTAAACTCACAGAGGTGCCTGGCCTTGCGGGTGAAAGGTCACATTGTTATGAAGTTTCATCTTCAAGGAGAATGACCACAGCCTGACTATGGCTTTCCCTATCCCTATTAGATTCTGTCCAGCTGCTTCTTAAAGAACAAAAGACCTTGCCATTTACCGTGGATCCTGGCTACTCTTTTCGCCAAATCCCAGCCTTGTGTTTCTCCCGCCCCCTTTAAGCTTGCACACCCGGGAGGCTTCCTAAATAGGTCTGCAGAGGCTGCATTAGCCACGCCCACACCTCTAGAAGGAGCGCATAACTGACCCCGGACCACCTGTAACCCTGAGCCCTTCACAGCTGCTGCTCCTTCTCTGAACAAAACGCCGAGCTCAGGCTCAGAGGCGTCTTGAAGGGTCAGCGGTTGCTCCCTGAGAAGCTCGGATTTCTCGCCGCTCGTCACCAGGACTGCCTTCTTTCCCCTGCAAAAGCACCGTCACCACACTTAAGCCAGACTCAAGGTTCACTGTCTGAGTAGGAAGTGTGGTCATTCGGCTGCCCAAGGTTCAGACCCGAGGCTGGTTCTTGCTTAAGTGTTTCCACGCTTGGAAACGCTCCGCTCTGAGCCCAGGGGAGAAGGCTCTGGCTACCAAGGTAAGCCTCTTGGCTTTTGACGGTCTTGGGAAACGGGAGCTGTTTGGGGGTGAAAAAACCCAGCACAAGTGGGCAGAGAGGACTGTCAGCAGCCCCGCTCAGCCAGGGGCCTTGTGTGTCTGTGATGTGACTTGGCAGCCAGGAGCGTTGGTGGCGTTGGGTCAGCCCCTGAGTTCCTCCCCAGTATTTCAGAGCCGCCGGGCGGACAACTGGGGGCAACGTGGTGCGGTGAAAACAACATGGACTCCGGAGTCAGGCCTGGGTTTGAGTCCCGCGGTGGCTGTTTTTAGCTGTACAGCCTCTGTAAAGTATCCAGCCTCGGTTTGCCTCCGTTTCCTCCCCTGTAACCCCACCTCCATTCCCTGTAACCCACTTAGACAGCGTTTCCTGGCCCCGTGGAGCTGAGTTCTGCCAGCAGAGAGGGTTCCGAGCTCAGGGGACACACGCTTCCATTGGGCAACACAGGGAGATTTCTGTTGAATTTGGTTCTTAAGAAAGTCACCCAGAGGGCCTCCTTCATGAGGAACTCCCAGGTGCATGGGCAAAAATGAACGACGGCACAACCCAGTGTAGACTGGAGTGGTTGACACGCTCTTAGGGGAGCGTTCAGGTGAGCCCTGCCGGAGGAGGCTTGAGAGGCGTGTATGTGGCGGATGTCCAGGCCTGCCCCTGGGCTCTGTGCTTGGGCTCCTGTGTCCATAATGAACAGAATGCTCTGACAGCAGACCCAGGCAGCACTACCTGGGACTCAGCCCCATGGAGAATGGGGGCCCAGGTAAAGAGCCCCTGCAGGGCTTCCCTGGTAGTCCAGTGGGTAAAGGGTCTGCCTTGCAGTACACGGGACACCGGTTCGATCCCTGGCCTGGGAAGATCCCACATGGCGAAGAACAGCTGGGCCAGTGCGTCCAATTAGGAGCCAGCGCTCTGGAGTACCTGCGCCCAGAGCTGGTGCTCTGCAATGAGAGAGGCCACTGTAATGGGAGGCCCACACAGGCCAAAGAGCAAAGATGGATGAAACATAAACAATGACTTAGAGACGCGCACACACAAAAGTGTTAAAAAAAAAAAAAAAAAAAAAACAAATAGAAAAAAACAGAGCCCCTGCAGTTGTGAACCTGGCTGATGGGAAGAGGGACGCAGTGGGCAATGAGCAAGTCAGGCCATGACCCGTTGCCTGCCTCTGTGCTCCACCCTGCCCTTTGTGGCCTTGGTATTGGAGCCAGACGCTTCTTCTGGAACAGTGCTCGACTGGCCAGTGGAGGCGCTGGAGGAGGAAAGGGGTGCCCTCCAGTCTGCAGTGTGCTCCTAGTTCGGCTTGCCCCAGGTTGCCAGCGTGAAGTGAAGGGCTCTGAGAGGCACTGACACTCCAGCCAGTTGCCTCGCCAGTGCCCTGCCTGTGTGCCCTGCCCAGCAGCCTCTGCTCACCTACTGTGGACCAGCTCTGGCCCCGGCCGTCTCCAGCTTCTCCACCATCCCGTGGGCTGCAGCCTCGTCCTCTGGAAGGAGATTGGGATCTCAGCCTGGGGAAGTTTGTTCTTTCCTTGGCTATTCTTCCGCAGCCCTCAGGTATTCTTTCTTTTTTAGTGTGTACTCCTTGTAAATAGTTCTTAGAACGAAGCATCCATATACTGTTTCAAATGCTCACATTCCTATGTAGTTTTTGTCTCGGCCTGGAATCTGTGATAGAATTGACCCCGGGAGTGGTCCCAGTAGAGACATGTCCCCCTCCTCACTCCAGCTATACGCACAAATGGTATTTGGGGATTTGTCTGGGCTTCAGTGCGGTGCTCAGCTCCTTGCCAATGGGAAATAGGATGCTGGTAATGGAGTGGCGTGGAAGTTAATCCAGCTCTCACCTGTGGTTCATCGTGGTGCAGAGTCCATGGAAGTGAATGCCCTGGAATCTGAAACAGCTGCTGGATTGTTAATGGCAGTCATGAGGAGGAGGAGGGTTGTGAAGTGGGGTGGATTGCCCTGAGGGCACTAGAGCATTTACAAAGAGAAAACGACTAGCTGAGGCCCTTCAACTCTCAGCTCAAGTCAGGGTCTGACTATAGAATGTCACCGAGCTTCTATTAGGCCTTGACAAGAATTGTTTCTCGTAGCCACAGGACGGATGCCACTGAAAGATTTAATTGTGTGGGTTACACGATTTAATTGTGATGCCAAGTTTCTTGTGTTAAAGTTTAGGCCGTTGACTGGGAAAGAAGGGAATTCTGAAAGTTGGAATGGGAATGTCTGGTTAGACTCTGATAAAAACGAACAATCTTGAAACCCCAAGTCACTCCGATTCCCTTGCCAGTGGAAGTACCTTGTCCTCTGACATCTGAAGAAACTAGTATTCCTATGGTTGAAAACTCCATGCTCACCTCATCTGGGGTAGATGCCTTCAAAGGGGATGCTCCTTCTTAAGACCCACCACAACCAGCCCTTGTTGCTATTCACATGTCTCTGTGTGCCAAGTTGTCTCAGTCATGACTGACTTTAAAATTTTTTTTTTTTTGGCCACTTCTATTGGTCTTTCATTTATTTATTTTCATCCATCTTTGTTCTTTTGGCCTGTGTAGGCCTCCCATCGCAGTGACCTCTCTCGTTGCAGAGTGCTGGCTCTGGGCGCATGCGCTCCAGAGCTCCGGCTCAGTAATTGGACACATCAGTTTGGCTGCTCCGTGAAGCACGAGATCTTCCCAGGCCAGGGATTGAACCGGCGCCCCCTGCACTGCAAGGTGGTGTCTTTACCCACTGGACCACCAGGGAAGCCCCCATGTCCAACTTTTTGTGACCCAATAGACTGCAGCCTGCCAGGCTCCTCTGTCCATGGGATTTCCAGGGAAGACTACTGGAGTGGGGCTTCCCTGGGGATCTAATGGGTATAGAGTCCGCCCTGCAGTGCAGGGGGCACTAGTTTGATCCCTGATCTGGGAAGATTCCATGTGCCGTGAAGTGGAGACCACTGCAATGGGAGGCCCTCACAGGCAGAAGAGTGAAGATGGATGAAAATAAATAAAAAACAATAAAAGAGCCCGAACTTAAAAAAACCAAAAACAAGAATACTGGAGTGGGTTGCCGTGCTTGCCTCCAGGGAGTCTTTCCAACCCAGGGATCACGCTCGTATCTCTTGGAGTTTCCTGCATTGGCAGGAGAGTTCCTTACTACTTTGCCACCTGGGAAATCTACTCCTAGTCTGTAGCTAGGGTCAATTCTCTGTGTGTTCCAGGGATAGGATATACTAACGTCTACGAAGACACAACTTACACACTAAAAAGACAGTAAGTCTTTGCTGATCTCTCAGGAGAGAACTGCAGAATTATAGGCGTGGATTTTAGGTGTGTGAAGCATGATGTGGCTATGGATTTTCCTCTAATATTTTTACAAGGCTTTTTGCTTTATGTACTTTGAAATTCTGCGGATAATGGACAACTGTGACTCTTACGGTTTCTGTGGTTGTAATTTTTTAAAAATAGGAACATCCCTCATTGTTTTCTTAGTGATTGTACACTATTTTGTCAGAGATTCATATTATCTTACCCATTTTCTTTTAGTCAGCATTTTCTGATGTTTTTTTCATCCCCATGTCCAATTCTTTTTTTTTTTTTTTTTTTTGCTATTGTTGTAGGAATATCTCTTGTAAATAGCTCATAGCTTTACTTCCTCTCACGCAAGTCATCTGTCACTGTCACGTGCTGGACTGACATGTTTTGTCGTGCTTCTTGTTTTCTTGTTTGTTCCTTCCCTGTTTTTGATCAGTTTCTTGCTTGTTTGCTTTTGTTGTTGTTCTTTTACTCTAGTGGTTCAGAAACAACAAACTGTTTTTCTACTAGCTAACCTTAAATTTTTGATGTGTATCTAAATATTCCATGCTCTAGCGTAAACCAGAATCTGTAGCTTCCTCTTGCACAAAATAAGGTTTGCATGACTTTACTCCTTCCTTCCTAATCTCAGATATCATTTCTAAAATGATTATTTGTCCCTGTAATAAAGAAGTTTTAGAGAATTTTTGTTTTTCAATTGCTTTCTTGATTGCCTTATCTCTTTTTTTGGACTCTCTTTTTCTGTAGCAGGAGATATTCTTCATTTTTTCAGAAGATGTTTGTGTCTGCTAAGCTTTGGGTCCTTGAGTATCTGGATTTTTCTTCCTCTTACTTAAATGCTGCTTTGGCTACTTAGTCTATCAATCACAAAGATTTAGGTTAAAATCTTTTGGTATGAATGTAGATTTATTGTAGCTGTATCAGAATACTGGAGTGGGTTGCCGTGCTTGCCTCCAGGGAGTCTTTCCAACCCAGGGATCACGCTCGTATCTCTTGGAGTTTCCTGCATTGGCAGGAGAGTTCCTTACTACTTTGCCACCTGGGAAATCTACTCCTAGTCTGTAGCTAGGGTCAATTCTCTGTGTGTTCCAGGGATAGGATATACTAACGTCTACGAAGACACAACTTACACACTAAAAAGACAGTAAGTCTTTGCTGATCTCTCAGGAGAGAACTGCAGAATTATAGGCGTGGATTTTAGGTGTGTGAAGCATGATGTGGCTATGGATTTTCCTCTAATATTTTTACAAGGCTTTTTGCTTTATGTACTTTGAAATTCTGCGGATAATGGACAACTGTGACTCTTACGGTTTCTGTGGTTGTAATTTTTTAAAAATAGGAACATCCCTCATTGTTTTCTTAGTGATTGTACACTATTTTGTCAGAGATTCATATTATCTTACCCATTTTCTTTTAGTCAGCATTTTCTGATGTTTTTTTCATCCCCATGTCCAATTCTTTTTTTTTTTTTTTTTTGCTATTGTTGTAGGAATATCTCTTGTAAATAGCTCATAGCTTTACTTCCTCTCACGCAAGTCATCTGTCACTGTCACGTGCTGGACTGACATGTTTTGTCGTGCTTCTTGTTTTCTTGTTTGTTCCTTCCCTGTTTTTGATCAGTTTCTTGCTTGTTTGCTTTTGTTGTTGTTCTTTTACTCTAGTGGTTCAGAAACAACAAACTGTTTTTCTACTAGCTAACCTTAAATTTTTGATGTGTATCTAAATATTCCATGCTCTAGCGTAAACCAGAATCTGTAGCTTCCTCTTGCACAAAATAAGGTTTGCATGACTTTACTCCTTCCTTCCTAATCTCAGATATCATTTCTAAAATGATTATTTGTCCCTGTAATAAAGAAGTTTTAGAGAATTTTTGTTTTTCAATTGCTTTCTTGATTGCCTTATCTCTTTTTTTGGACTCTCTTTTTCTGTAGCAGGAGATATTCTTCATTTTTTCAGAAGATGTTTGTGTCTGCTAAGCTTTGGGTCCTTGAGTATCTGGATTTTTTCTTCCTCTTACTTAAATGCTGCTTTGGCTACTTAGTCTATCAATCACAAAGATTTAGGTTAAAATCTTTTGGTATGAATGTAGATTTATTGTAGCTGTATCAATTTTGGTTTATATATTGAAGTTCTCTTATTGATATAAACATTTGGGAGATTTTTTTTTTTAATTACAGCTTTGTAAATTGAACTTTTTGAAGAATCATTATGAGACAACTCTTCTTTCTTGGTAATGCATTTTGTTTAAAATTGCTCTTGTCTGATAAGAGCTATCTGAGCTTTATTTTTTTTTTAATCTCTATTTTCCATCTTTTAATATCCTGAGATTTAAATGTAGCTTTGATACACTACACATACTAGTTGAACTTTCTCCCTTACCTAGAATAACAATATTTGCTTTTTTTTTTTATTTTGGCCTATTTTATTGATTTTTTTTAATCCATTTATTTTCATCCGTCTTTATTCTTTGGCCTATGTGGGCCTCTCATCGCAGTGGCTTCTCTCGTTGCAGAGCACCGGCTCTGGGCGCATGCGCTTCAGAGTGCTGGCTCCTAATTGGACATACTAGTCCAGCCGCTCTGCGGCATAGGGTGTCTTCCCTTGCCAGGGATCAAACCAGCGTCCCTTGCACTGCAAGGCAGACTCTTTACCTGCTGGACCACCAGGGAAGCCCAATATTTGTCTTTTAAATGAATAAAGATTGATTAAATTTTCCCCAACTTTTTATTTTTTAAAATTTCAAGTCTCCAGAGCATTCACAAGAATAATATACATCAATTTGATTCACCAATTTAATTCATTATCACTTTGCTACACTCTGTGAATATGTATATATACAAATGAATATGTATATAATTTTTCTGTGTATGTATTTATATATGTATACCTACCCAGATGTACTTCTTTGAACTGGCTGAGAATTGAGCCTTTAACTTTCTCCTTTTCGTAAACCAGAATCTGTAAAATAAAGAAAGTTTTAAAGAGAATTTTTGTTTTTCAATTGCTTTCTTGATTGCCTTATCTCTTTTTTTGGACTCTCTTTTTCTGTAGCAGGAGATATTCTTCATTTTTTCAGAAGATGTTTGTGTCTGCTAAGCTTTGGGTCCTTGAGTATCTGGATTTTTTCTTCCTCTTACTTAAATGCTGCTTTGGCTACTTAGTCTATCAATCACAAAGATTTAGGTTAAAATCTTTTGGTATGAATGTAGATTTATTGTAGCTGTATCAATTTTGGTTTATATATTGAAGTTCTCTTATTGATATAAACATTTGGGAGATTTTTTTTTTTAATTACAGCTTTGTAAATTGAACTTTTTGAAGAATCATTATGAGACAACTCTTCTTTCTTGGTAATGCATTTTGTTTAAAATTGCTCTTGTCTGATAAGAGCTATCTGAGCTTTATTTTTTTTTTAATCTCTATTTTCCATCTTTTAATATCCTGAGATTTAAATGTAGCTTTGATACACTACACATACTAGTTGAACTTTCTCCCTTACCTAGAATAACAATATTTGCTTTTTTTTTTTATTTTGGCCTATTTTATTGATTTTTTTTAATCCATTTATTTTCATCCGTCTTTATTCTTTGGCCTATGTGGGCCTCTCATCGCAGTGGCTTCTCTCGTTGCAGAGCACCGGCTCTGGGCGCATGCGCTTCAGAGTGCTGGCTCCTAATTGGACATACTAGTCCAGCCGCTCTGCGGCATGGGGGTGTCTTCCTTGCCAGGGATCAAACCAGCGTCCCTTGCACTGCAAGGCAGACTCTTTACCTGCTGGACCACCAGGGAAGCCCAATATTTGTCTTTTAAATGAATAAAGATTGATTAAATTTTCCCCAACTTTTTATTTTTTAAAATTTCAAGTCTCCAGAGCATTCACAAGAATAATATACATCAATTTGATTCACCAATTTAATTCATTATCACTTTGCTACACTCTGTGAATATGTATATATACAAATGAATATGTATATAATTTTTCTGTGTATGTATTTATATATGTATACCTACCCAGATGTACTTCTTTGAACTGGCTGAGAATTGAGCCTTTAATCTCTTGAGAATATGGACATCGTCCAACCTTAAGATAATCGTCCTCTAGGAGTTCAACATTGATACAGTAGTATCATTTAATAGTCCACATTCAGATGAGTCCAGTTGTCCCAATAAGTCTTCAAAATTTTTTCTCCCACCCGGGACCCAGTTATGGGTGAAGAACTACATTTAATTTTCTCCGTAGGTTGAACAGCTCCCCAGCCATTTTTTTTTTTTTTCTCCCTTTTCTTGTCTCTTTTCTGCTTTATAAAAAATCTACCTCATTTATTTTGCAGGACATCCCTCTGAATATTTGCATCTGTCTTGAGTCTTTCCCTGTTCACGATCAGGGCCAGATAGACAGTTTTGTTGGGGGTGCCCCGTGCCATGTTCCCCTCAGTGTGGTGTGGGAGGGGCTTACAGTGGAGGCTGTCGCATTATTTCTGATGCTAAGGTGCACCTGGTTAAGGTGGCTGTGGGTCACATTTCTCCACATTCTGCCCCCCACCTATCTCTTGCCCCATATTTTACTGTTTGTTGGTGATTTCTACTTAGGTAGAATAATGACTTTTTTGTATCTGTCATTCTTCCTACAGCTGTGGCTTGGCATCTACTCTAGGGAAAACTTCCCTTCACTCCTCTTTTGCTACATCTAAAATTTTTAAAGGAAATTTTAGAATGTGTAGATTTGTGAATTATTTTGTTTGTCGAGCACTATAATCTAGTCCTGTCACTGTTTTGAAGTTTAGATTCTCCCAGATTTGATCATTATAACTCCTTTAAAGCACCTGGATGCCCTCAGTTTTGAGCACTTTTTAATTCCTTGGTACCAGAAGATCTTCCTGGCCTTTTTTTTTTTTTTTTTACTTTCTTGGTCAGTCTCCGTCTTGAAAGCAAGCGGTTCTCCCAGATGTCCTGCTGTTCCTTTGTAGTGGAGAATAGTATTCAAAACTAAGATCTGGCTGCTAGGTGTGCTCCTTCTTACAGAGATGTGATTGCTCCCAGGCCCTTCCTATGGAAAAAGCTAAGAAAATCTCAGGTTTATACTGACAATACCTCCAATTTCATCTCAAGTCCACGGGGTGTTTTTTCTCTCCTGCTCACACTGGCTATTTGTAGCTCTTTCCTCCTTCAATGATAACGTGGGTTTCCAACAGAATATATTTGGTCGGTCCTGCAGGAAACTCAAAATATTTCATAACGGCTTCATCAAGAGCAAACTTGACTTTGTCAAGTTGAAGATTTCTTTTTGTTCTAAGACTGAACTCTTCCTTTGAGTGTGTATTGTCAGCATATTGCATTCAGAATTTTTTTTCCTTCTGGGTAACTTTGTATTAATTTGATACATGGTATTGTTTCTGTTTGCATTCAGTGATAGCTTTCCCCATGCATGTTTCAATCTATTTTTTGAATGTATAAAAAAATTAACATGTTTCAAGTTAAAATTCAATTAAAAGGTCTAAAGTCTCATTCTGTGGGGGGGACTGGGAGTGACGTGGAGGATGGAGGGGGCTAGGGATATACATATGACTAATCTGGTATTATACATAGCTGTAAACAACTGCTGCTTAAAGAGCATCGGTTAGATTTTCCTTTATGTGAATGATAAATTCTCTTTAAAAAGTATCATAATTTCACCTTCATTCTAGAAATATTTTCACTGGAAATAGAATTCTAGGTTAACAGCAATCTTCAACATACAAAAAGCAAAGATCATTTCTCTTTTTTGACTTCTTACTGTTAATTGACACTCATTTTTAAAAAGTCTGTTGGAGCATCAGTATCATCTCTGTATTGGATTTTTCTGTGTTTAAGATAATACAGTCTTATTTATTCTACAGAGAAAACCTGTAAGATATGCACTCTACCCATTTTGTACATGGTGATACTGACTTTCCAAGAGGTTGAGTTACTTCACTAAGGAAATGCAAATCAAAACCACGGTGAGATACATACCACTTCACACCTACTAGAATGATTGTGATTTAAAAGTTTTACATTTAAAAACAGAAAAGAAAGAAAAAAACAATCTCGCTTTTCTTGAACCTCATTTAAGAGTATCTTGTCTTTGACTATCAGCAGACTTACAATGATATGTCTTAAGTGTGAACTTATTTTTATTCATTCAGATTGGAATTTATTGAACTTCTTGAATCAGAATTAGTTTGGAAAATTCTCGGCCATTATCTCTTTGAATGTGTTCTCTTCCCACTCTCATTCCTTGGGGATCCTGCTTGAATACTCTTGATCTCACATCTGCACTTCCTACTCTATTTTTGCCTCTAAGTTAATCATTCGGTCCTGCAGGAAACTCAAAATATTTCATAACGGTTTATCAAGAGCAAACTTGACTTTGTCAAGTTGAAGATTTCTTTTTGTTCTAAGACTGAACTCTTCCTTTGAGTGTGTATTGTCAGCATATTGCATTCAGAATTTTTTTTCCTTCTGGGTAACTTTGTATTAATTTGATACATGGTATTGTTTCTGTTTGCATTCAGTGATAGCTTTCCCCATGCATGTTTCAATCTATTTTTTGAATGTATAAAAAAATTAACATGTTTCAAGTTAAAATTCAATTAAAAGGTCTAAAGTCTCATTCTGTGGGGGGGACTGGGAGTGACGTGGAGGATGGAGGGGGCTAGGGATATACATATGACTAATCTGGTATTATACATAGCTGTAAACAACTGCTGCTTAAAGAGCATCGGTTAGATTTTCCTTTATGTGAATGATAAATTCTCTTTAAAAAGTATCATAATTTCACCTTCATTCTAGAAATATTTTCACTGGAAATAGAATTCTAGGTTAACAGCAATCTTCAACATACAAAAAGCAAAGATCATTTCTCTTTTGACTTCTTACTGTTAATTGACACTCATTTTTAAAAAGTCTGTTGGAGCATCAGTATCATCTCTGTATTGGATTTTTCTGTGTTTAAGATAATACAGTCTTATTTATTCTACAGAGAAAACCTGTAAGATATGCACTCTACCCATTTTGTACATGGTGATACTGACTTTCCAAGAGGTTGAGTTACTTCACTAAGGAAATGCAAATCAAAACCACGGTGAGATACATACCACTTCACACCTACTAGAATGATTGTGATTTAAAAGTTTTACATTTAAAAACAGAAAAGAAAGAAAAAAACAATCTCGCTTTTCTTGAACCTCATTTAAGAGTATCTTGTCTTTGACTATCAGCAGACTTACAATGATATGTCTTAAGTGTGAACTTATTTTTATTCATTCAGATTGGAATTTATTGAACTTCTTGAATCAGAATTAGTTTGGAAAATTCTCGGCCATTATCTCTTTGAATGTGTTCTCTTTCCCACTCTCATTCCTTGGGGATCCTGCTTGAATACTCTTGATCTCACATCTGCACTTCCTACTTCTTATTTTTTTGCCTCTAAGTTAATCATTTATTTTTCATCCATCTTTAGTCTTTGGCCTGTGTGGGCCTCCCATTGCAGCGGCCTCTCTAGTTGCAGAGCACTGGCTCTGGGTGCATGCGCTGCAGAGCACTGGCTTGTAATTGGACGCATCGGTCCAGTCGCTCCTTGGCACATGGGATCTTCCTAGGCCAGGAATTGAACTGATGCCCATTGCACTGCAAGGCGGACTCTTTACCCACTAGACCATCAGGAAAGCCCTGTACTTCCTATTTCTTAACATTTCTTTTGTATTTTCTGTTTGTCTCTTTGGGCTATATTCTGGATAACTTCTTTTCATTTTTATCCCTATTCATGAATGTACCCAGTCTGCTACTAACTTACCCACTGAGTTCTCTCTCTCTTTTTTTTTTTTTTTGGCCATTTCTATTGGTTTTTCATTTATCCATTTTCATCCATCTTTATTCTTTGGCCTGTGTGGGCCTCCCATCGCAGTGGCCCCTTTCACTGCAGAGCACCAGCTCTGGGCACATGTGCTCCAGAGCTCTGGCTCAGTAGTTGGACACATCGGTCCAGCCGCTCTGCGGTATGTGGAATTTTCCCACGCCAGAGATCCAACCGGTGTCCCTTGCACTACAAGGCGGTGACCTTACCCACTGGACCGCCGGGGAAGCCCACCCACTGAGTTCTTAACTTTGGTTATCTTCTAGAAGTTCTCTTTGGTTCTCTTTTTCATTTGCAAGAATGGAAATGAGACTTCACTTGGTAGAAGTCTCCTCTTCCCTTTAGATGGAGCATATCCTACATTTCACTAAACATAATAAGCAAATGCTGTTTATCAGTCTCAATCCCTTGTGGATCTCTGTGGGTCAGTGTATACATGAGCACACATGCCTGATTCTGCTTTTCTTCGTGGTAACAGCTTCATTGTCCATCTTCATTATCGGTCCTGGACTGCTGCTCTTGGAACTATCTCTAGGAAAAAGTGGAGAACTAGAACACAGCTTCAGTCCTCTAGCGAGCCCCTGAGTTTGCCTCTGCTTGGCAAAGGAGGGCGATTCTAATTCACAACCACCCTACTCTTATTTCAAGGCTTGAGGTCTGGGTGCATTTAGGATGTAAGGTTTTATAGAAGACCTGGATTCTTTTGGTTCAGCCTCACCCTTGGGCCTCAGGCTTATTGAGGAGAGAATCTCCCACTAGACATCCACCTAATGTGAGTCTGAGCTTTGATTTGTGTCCCATTTGCAGACAGAAGTCATTCACATGCGAGCTCAAGTCTAGTGGGAGCAACAGGTCCCCTCAGAACAGAAGTGGCTTCTCCACTTGTTTACCTCTGGGGTTCCATTTGTTCTGGTTACTACTATGGTGTTTATTTGTTTTTTGGTTTTTGTTTTTCTTTCTTTTCTTTTTGACTGCACTGTGTGACTTGTGGGATCCTAGTTCCCCAACCAGGAATGGAAACCCAGGCCCTCAGCAATTAAAGTGCCGAACCGCTGGGCCTCCCCGGAAATCCCTTAAAGCGTCTGTGTGTGTGTGTGTGTGTGTGTGTTTTGTTTTCAAGAGGGCTTGTCCAAATATCCTAACCCATTATTACAGAGAACCTGAGGTCTTGAGGATTTCTTATGACAAGGTATTTCTCCCTACTTTAACCCAGCTCCCCAAGCTGGCTGTTTGTCAGTTTTTGGTGTACAAATAACCATTTATTTTCTATGTGCATACAACACATATAAAATGATGAACAAAGCCATTCTGTGCCAGGAACCATATCAAATGCTTTACAATTAATTCTTACAACAACCCCAGGAATTGGTCCCGTTGGTGGTGGCTGTTGTTTTTCCACTTTATGTGAGAGGAAAATGGAAGAGGAAAATGGGGTTACCTAACTACAGCAAGATCGTAAAGCTATTCTGTGGTCAAGCCATAGCCTCAAGCGAAGATCTGGTACCACAGTGTGGATTCTTAAATGTTTTCTCTTAGAGACTCTCATTTATAGCAATTTAACAAGTTACAGTAATCAAAGTCATTAGAGATGTAGTCACTTAGAACTCAGTTTTGACTCAGCATGCACAGAACTAGCTTAACTTAGTATGCGCAGATGCTCTAATACTTGAGGCCTTACTTGTCTGATCCATGATTCACGCCAGTCCTTAGCTTCTGTCAATGAATATACAAGGGGGACTTCCTTGGGGTTCCTGGCTACGCCTCTGCAATCCCAAAAGCAGCGGGCTTGGTTGATCCATTGGGGCTTGATCCCATACTGGGTGCATTTAGGATGTAAGGTTTTATAGAAGACCTGGATTCTTTTGGTTCAGCCTCACCCTTGGGCCTCAGGCTTATTGAGGAGAGAATCTCCCACTAGACATCCACCTAATGTGAGTCTGAGCTTTGATTTGTGTCCCATTTGCAGACAGAAGTCATTCACATGCGAGCTCAAGTCTAGTGGGAGCAACAGGTCCCCTCAGAACAGAAGTGGCTTCTCCACTTGTTTACCTCTGGGGTTCCATTTGTTCTGGTTACTACTATGGTGTTTATTTGTTTTTTGGTTTTTGTTTTTCTTTCTTTTCTTTTTGACTGCACTGTGTGACTTGTGGGATCCTAGTTCCCCAACCAGGAATGGAAACCCAGGCCCTCAGCAATTAAAGTGCCGAACCGCTGGGCCTCCCCGGAAATCCCTTAAAGCGTCTGTGTGTGTGTGTGTGTGTGTGTGTTTTGTTTTCAAGAGGGCTTGTCCAAATATCCTAACCCATTATTACAGAGAACCTGAGGTCTTGAGGATTTCTTATGACAAGGTATTTCTCCCTACTTTAACCCAGCTCCCCAAGCTGGCTGTTTGTCAGTTTTTGGTGTACAAATAACCATTTATTTTCTATGTGCATACAACACATATAAAATGATGAACAAAGCCATTCTGTGCCAGGAACCATATCAAATGCTTTACAATTAATTCTTACAACAACCCCAGGAATTGGTCCCGTTGGTGGTGGCTGTTGTTTTTCCACTTTATGTGAGAGGAAAATGGAAGAGGAAAATGGGGTTACCTAACTACAGCAAGATCGTAAAGCTATTCTGTGGTCAAGCCATAGCCTCAAGCGAAGATCTGGTACCACAGTGTGGATTCTTAAATGTTTTCTCTTAGAGACTCTCATTTATAGCAATTTAACAAGTTACAGTAATCAAAGTCATTAGAGATGTAGTCACTTAGAACTCAGTTTTGACTCAGCATGCACAGAACTAGCTTAACTTAGTATGCGCAGATGCTCTAATACTTGAGGCCTTACTTGTCTGATCCATGATTCACGCCAGTCCTTAGCTTCTGTCAATGAATATACAAGGGGGACTTCCTTGGGGTTCCCGTGGCTACGCCTCTGCAATCCCAAAAGCAGCGGGCTTGGATTTGATCCCTAATTGGGGAACTTGATCCCATATGTCACAATTGAAGAGCCTATGTGTTACACCCAAGACCTGGTGCAGCCAAATATATATATATATACATGGATCTGCTTGTCCTACCTAATATCATCCACATAGACATTGTTAATCTATGGCCAGGGTCATACCATTTCTTTTGATTTTTTTCCTTCTCCCCACTCCCTACCTGCTTTTTAGTGCAGGAGATAGCAGGCTTATTTACTAAAGTCTGTCTTCACGTCAAAATCTTATTTGACTAACCTATTTTGTTTTAATATGAAAAGCTATTAAGAATATGAATTTCCTTTTTATGGCATTAGCCATTTTCATGGTTTAAAAAAAATTATTTATTTATTTTTGACGATTCTGGGTTTTCTCTGCTGCTGCAGGCTCTTCTCTAGTTGCAGAGAGTGGGGGCTACTCTCTAGTTGAGGTGAGCAGGCTTCTTGTTGCGGTGACTTCCCTCGTTGTGGAACTCGAGCTCTAGGGCACACGGACTTCAGTAGTTGTCACACGTGGGCTCCATAGTTACGGCTCTGAGGCTCTAGAGCACAGGCTCAAGAGTTGTGGCTCACTGGGCTTAGTTGCTCTGCAGCATGTGGGCTCTTCCCGGATCAGGGGTTGAACCCCTCTCTCCTACATTGGCAGGTTAACTCTTTACCACTGAGCTACCAGAGAAGCCCCATTTTCATGACTCTTTATAGGAAATTGCACAGTGTAGTGGTTAAGGACAGGCTGCCTGAGTTCAAATTCTGCTTCTGCCATTTATCATTTATGTAATCTTAGGCAAATTTGACTTGTATGTGCCTATGATTTCTCACCTGAAATGGAGATTAGGCATCTACCTCTTAGTGTTATTGTGAAGTTTAAGTGTAAAGGGGTTACCACAGTGTGGATTCTTAAATGTTTTCTCTTAGAGACTCTCATTTATAGCAATTTAACAAGTTACAGTAATCAAAGTCATTAGAGATGTAGTCACTTAGAACTCAGTTTTGACTCAGCATGCACAGAACTAGCTTAACTTAGTATGCGCAGATGCTCTAATACTTGAGGCCTTACTTGTCTGATCCATGATTCACGCCAGTCCTTAGCTTCTGTCAATGAATATACAAGGGGGACTTCCTTGGGGTTCCCGTGGCTACGCCTCTGCAATCCCAAAAGCAGCGGGCTTGGATTTGATCCCTAATTGGGGAACTTGATCCCATATGTCACAATTGAAGAGCCTATGTGTTACACCCAAGACCTGGTGCAGCCAAATATATATATATATACATGGATCTGCTTGTCCTACCTAATATCATCCACATAGACATTGTTAATCTATGGCCAGGGTCATACCATTTCTTTTGATTTTTTTCCTTCTCCCCACTCCCTACCTGCTTTTTAGTGCAGGAGATAGCAGGCTTATTTACTAAAGTCTGTCTTCACGTCAAAATCTTATTTGACTAACCTATTTTGTTTTAATATGAAAAGCTATTAAGAATATGAATTTCCTTTTTATGGCATTAGCCATTTTCATGGTTTAAAAAAAATTATTTATTTATTTTTGACGATTCTGGGTTTTCTCTGCTGCTGCAGGCTCTTCTCTAGTTGCAGAGAGTGGGGGCTACTCTCTAGTTGAGGTGAGCAGGCTTCTTGTTGCGGTGACTTCCCTCGTTGTGGAACTCGAGCTCTAGGGCACACGGACTTCAGTAGTTGTCACACGTGGGCTCCATAGTTACGGCTCTGAGGCTCTAGAGCACAGGCTCAAGAGTTGTGGCTCACTGGGCTTAGTTGCTCTGCAGCATGTGGGCTCTTCCCGGATCAGGGGTTGAACCCCTCTCTCCTACATTGGCAGGTTAACTCTTTACCACTGAGCTACCAGAGAAGCCCCATTTTCATGACTCTTTATAGGAAATTGCACAGTGTAGTGGTTAAGGACAGGCTGCCTGAGTTCAAATTCTGCTTCTGCCATTTATCATTTATGTAATCTTAGGCAAATTTTTTGACTTGTATGTGCCTATGATTTCTCACCTGAAAAATGGAGATTAGGGCATCTACCTCTTAGTGTTATTGTGAAGTTTAAGTGTAAAGGGGTTAGTGTTTGTTATACAAGTTACAATTAAATGCTTATGCTCAATAGTTTTTCTCAGTAGTTCTGAATAATCTCTAACTTTAGTTTTTTCTTTTTCTTTTTGGAAGACCTGTTTTGTTAAAAATTTCAAGTTATTAATGTTTGTGCATATACTGTTTGTTTTTGTTTCTCACTTGTTTTCAGTTTTATTGCATATTTTAAATCGTAAAAGTATTTCAGTAATCCAATGCCTTAACAGATTTTATCCCAGAGTTATTTGATAATCTGTTTTCTAAAGAATACAAAGTTTTTGTGTACCAGTAGATGTCTTATTGGTTGTTGTCTATTAAACCATATCCAGGGAGGATTTGGTGGGTTTTTTTTTTTTTTATTAATAAACAACATTTCAGGTTTTTTTTCTTTTTTAATTTTGGCCTGTTTTATTGGTTTTTTATATATTTCTTTTCATCCATCTTTATTCTTTGGCCTCTGTGGGCCTCCCACTGCAGTGGCCTCTGTTGTCACAGAGCACCAGCTCTGGGCGCATGTGCTCCATGGCGTTGGCTCTTAATTGAACACACCAGTCCAGCTGTTCCACAGCATGTGGGATCTTCCTGGGCCAGAGATCGAACTGGTGCCCCTTGCACTGCAAGGCGGACTCCTTACCCACTGGACCACCAGGGAAGCCTTGGTGAGGAGTTTTTATGGCAATGGTTCAAGGATGGGGTTGCTGGTAAGATTAGGGTGTGCACAGGTCCTGTACTTCTTTTATTTGGCCTCAGCTAGCCTCTTGATCTATACAAAAATGGTCTTAATGACCTGGATAACCAAATGGTGTGATCACCCACCTAGAGCCAGACATCCTGGAGTGTGAAGTCAAGTGGGCCTTAGGAAGCATCACTACAAACAAAGCTAGTGGGGGTGATAGAATTCCAGCTGAGCTATTTCAGATCTTAACAGATGATGCTGTGAAAGTGCTGTACTCAATATACCAGCAAACTTGGAAAACTCAGCAGTGGCCTCAGAACTGGGAAAGGTCAGTGTTCATTGCAATCCCAAAGAAGGGCGATGCCAAAGAATGTTCAAACTACTGCACCATTGTCCTTATTGCACATGCTAGCAAGGTCATGCTCAAAATAGTGAAGGACAGAGCAGCCTGGCATGCTGCAGTCGACGGGGGTTACAAAGAGTTGGACCTGACTGAGCGACGGAACAACGACAATCTCCTGATGTGCTTCTCTGGTTTACCCTGGCTTCAGATGGGCTTCCTGGGGACGGAGAGTGCTAACTCCATTTCTTGGGTGCTGTCCTGTGCATCCTTTGAGGGGAACAAGGACCCTGCCTCAAGGCTGACATATTGTTTCTTGGCTGCTCCTTCCTTCTTTCTGTATTCCCTCCTTTCTCTGATTAGCAGCTGCTTGAATCTCCCCTTTGGGACTCAGGGAACCTCATGCAGTCTGGAGTCTGCTCTCTACAAACAATGAATGGGGTGCATGGAAAGGCTTGCGCATCCAGGAGACCCACAGGTTCCTGTATAGTTTCAAGTCTACTAGATCTGAAAATCAGAAATTCTCGACTATATCTCCTGATACATGTATTTTGGATTTAGTTTCCCATCATATATTTTTTTTAAACTACTGCTCTGAAGTGCATGAATTCTTCTCATTTTTGCTTGGTGACATAGTTTTCTATCCAGTTGTCCCTTTTCCTTTACTTTCTCTTCTGTTTTTTTTTTTTTTTTTGCGTGGGAGTCGGGGGGAGAGCAGAATCCTTGAGAGTCAAATTCTGGTTTAAGATTAGGAAGAAAAAAAAAGATTAGGAAGCTCTCCGGGCTTCCCTGGTGGTCCAGTGGTTAAGACTTCATCTTCCATTGCAGGGGATTTGGGTTTGATTCCTGGTCAGGGAATTAAGATCCCACGTGCCTTATGGCCAAAACACAAAACCCAGAAGCAATCGTGTTGTAAATTCAGTAAAGACTTTGAAAGTGGTCCTTCTTTGTGAAAAAATCCTTGGTGGCCCAGGGAATTAAAAGACTCTGCATCTGACAAACCAAAACCTGAGCTATTTCAGATCTTAACAGATGATGCTGTGAAAGTGCTGTACTCAATATACCAGCAAACTTGGAAAACTCAGCAGTGGCCTCAGAACTGGGAAAGGTCAGTGTTCATTGCAATCCCAAAGAAGGCGATGCCAAAGAATGTTCAAACTACTGCACCATTGTCCTTATTGCACATGCTAGCAAGGTCATGCTCAAAATAGTGAAGGACAGAGCAGCCTGGCATGCTGCAGTCGACGGGGGTTACAAAGAGTTGGACCTGACTGAGCGACGGAACAACGACAATCTCCTGATGTGCTTCTCTGGTTTACCCTGGCTTCAGATGGGCTTCCTGGGGACGGAGAGTGCTAACTCCATTTCTTGGGTGCTGTCCTGTGCATCCTTTGAGGGGAACAAGGACCCTGCCTCAAGGCTGACATATTGTTTCTTGGCTGCTCCTTCCTTCTTTCTGTATTCCCTCCTTTCTCTGATTAGCAGCTGCTTGAATCTCCCCTTTGGGACTCAGGGAACCTCATGCAGTCTGGAGTCTGCTCTCTACAAACAATGAATGGGGTGCATGGAAGGCTTGCGCATCCAGGAGACCCACAGGTTCCTGTATAGTTTCAAGTCTACTAGATCTGAAAATCAGAAATTCTCGACTATATCTCCTGATACATGTATTTTGGATTTAGTTTCCCATCATATATTTTTTTTAAACTACTGCTCTGAAGTGCATGAATTCTTCTCATTTTTGCTTGGTGACATAGTTTTCTATCCAGTTGTCCCTTTTCCTTTACTTTCTCTTCTGTTTTTTTTTTTTTTTTTGCGTGGGAGTCGGGGGGAGAGCAGAATCCTTGAGAGTCAAATTCTGGTTTAAGATTAGGAAGAAAAAAAAAGATTAGGAAGCTCTCCGGGCTTCCCTGGTGGTCCAGTGGTTAAGACTTCATCTTCCATTGCAGGGGATTTGGGTTTGATTCCTGGTCAGGGAATTAAGATCCCACGTGCCTTATGGCCAAAACACAAAACCCAGAAGCAATCGTGTTGTAAATTCAGTAAAGACTTTGAAAGTGGTCCCTATCAAATCTTTTAAAAATGTAGTTAAAAAAAATAAGTTTGAGCAGCTCTTTTTATGAGCTGGAGAAGCCCCTGATGGAGGAAGCCAGCTGTAGCCCCTGTTACTGGACTGGCACTGGCAGAAGCACCTGCTGCTTGACTATCCTGTTGAGGTGCTGGCATGAGGAGGTGGTGGAAACGGGTGCTCCTCAGTTTGCTCGTGCTTATTTTTTAAGCTACACTATTCCTTTGGCTTCAGATAATACAGCAACTTTTCTCTTCCTCCTGGCAGCCTGAGGAGAAAGCCTCCAGAACCAACTGGAAATACGGTGATTCGACACGAAGAGACGTGAAGAGGTAGAAACACTCTGCAGACCTTCTTGGTTGGGGGCAGCTCTTCAGAGGTCGTGCTACTAAACCTCACCGAGGTAGTGTTATTAAATCTCATAAGACATGGCGCCTACGTATTCTCGGGCTTCCATGAGCATTTTTCCTCTCTGTACTCTACTTGTGAAAGTTGCTAGGCAGCAAGGAGATAAAAGTGCTAGAGGATGTGACCGTTTTCTTGCAACTCTTTGTCTGGTTCTGCCCACACAGAGCAAAGCAGCTCTCCTGTGGGGATTTATCTTCAAAAGCACAGTGTTCTTATCATTGCTTCTCTGCCTACATTGTTAGTCCTGATAGACTGGCCCAGATTTTTAAGGGTGGAAAATCAGGAGAGTGCAACCTCTGCGTTTAAGTGTCTGTGTGAACCTCCCGCCTTGAATGCCTTCCCCTTCAATCAAAGGTCTTCCAAGGCGTCCGAGCACAGGGTTTGGTGCTACTGCGGTGGAAGCAGTTGATTTGCTGCCAGACTTTGTCTTGTGTAGCTCTGAACTTTCATTCTCACTTTTGTTTTTCCTTTTGTAAAACTTTTTTGTATCGCAGAGGTATCCTTGGTCCACCATGAACTGGATTTTGTCTTTTTGAATGGTCAGTCCCATAGTAATTTTTGCAGGGATTTGGGTTTGATTCCTGGTCAGGGAATTAAGATCCCACGTGCCTTATGGCCAAAACACAAAACCCAGAAGCAATCGTGTTGTAAATTCAGTAAAGACTTTGAAAGTGGTCCCTATCAAATCTTTTAAAAATGTAGTTAAAAAAAATAAGTTTGAGCAGCTCTTTTATGAGCTGGAGAAGCCCCTGATGGAGGAAGCCAGCTGTAGCCCCTGTTACTGGACTGGCACTGGCAGAAGCACCTGCTGCTTGACTATCCTGTTGAGGTGCTGGCATGAGGAGGTGGTGGAAACGGGTGCTCCTCAGTTTGCTCGTGCTTATTTTTTAAGCTACACTATTCCTTTGGCTTCAGATAATACAGCAACTTTTCTCTTCCTCCTGGCAGCCTGAGGAGAAAGCCTCCAGAACCAACTGGAAATACGGTGATTCGACACGAAGAGACGTGAAGAGGTAGAAACACTCTGCAGACCTTCTTGGTTGGGGGCAGCTCTTCAGAGGTCGTGCTACTAAACCTCACCGAGGTAGTGTTATTAAATCTCATAAGACATGGCGCCTACGTATTCTCGGGCTTCCATGAGCATTTTTCCTCTCTGTACTCTACTTGTGAAAGTTGCTAGGCAGCAAGGAGATAAAAGTGCTAGAGGATGTGACCGTTTTCTTGCAACTCTTTGTCTGGTTCTGCCCACACAGAGCAAAGCAGCTCTCCTGTGGGGATTTATCTTCAAAAGCACAGTGTTCTTATCATTGCTTCTCTGCCTACATTGTTAGTCCTGATAGACTGGCCCAGATTTTTAAGGGTGGAAAATCAGGAGAGTGCAACCTCTGCGTTTAAGTGTCTGTGTGAACCTCCCGCCTTGAATGCCTTCCCCTTCAATCAAAGGTCTTCCAAGGCGTCCGAGCACAGGGTTTGGTGCTACTGCGGTGGAAGCAGTTGATTTGCTGCCAGACTTTGTCTTGTGTAGCTCTGAACTTTCATTCTCACTTTTGTTTTTCCTTTTGTAAAACTTTTTTGTATCGCAGAGGTATCCTTGGTCCACCATGAACTGGATTTTGTCTTTTTGAATGGTCAGTCCCATAGTAATGATGGATTCACTTTTACAGCCTCTTAATCTAGCAGCTAGCTACAGGATATCTGAAAAACAGATATAACTGGTTTAGGGGGAAAAACCTTGATGCTCCTGTCCTTTGAGATACCAAAACCTTACCTGTTTAAGACAAAATCTAGTGCAATGTCAATTTTACCCTTTGTCCTAACTTCTTGTTATATTATGCTATAGATATCAAGGAACTCATCACAAATTGCCTTTGTAGCAATTAGTGAGCATGTTTTATTTTTCTTGGTTTTGTGTATATCTTTGGGGAAACAGAACATGGTTGAATACCTTTTACAAAGTAGTCATTTAGTAACAGTTGTGTAATTGTGCAGTGGCAGACTGGGACGTGAACCTGCTGTGTTTTAACTGAGATCACACACCTTATCTCAGGCCTTAATGAAGCTCAGGCTTTTAATGTCCATTGCAGAAAGAATTCAGTGAGAGACAAAGGGATGGAATTTGTTTAACGAAGAGCACACTCCATAGAGTATGAGCTCTCTCAGAAAGTAAGCGAGGCCCCAGGGTATGGTGTTGTCAGTTTTTGTTGTTGTTTAGTTGCTAAGTCATGTCTGACGCTGTTGTGGACTGTAGTCCACCAGGTTCCTCTGTCCATGGGATCTCCCAGGCAAGAATACCGACATGGGTTGCCATTCCTTCTCCAGGGGACCCTCCCCACCAGGGATCACACTCATGTCTCCTGCATTGGCAGGCAGGTTCTTTACCACTGAGTTACCAGGGGAGCCCCTGTCAGTTTTGATAGTGATGGTAAATTTTTAGGCTACTGAGTTGAGAGGAGTAGTTCAACTGTTTTGGGGAAGGGGTGGCGATTTCCAGGAACTGGGCTACTGTGTATGGTCAGCCTTGGAGCTGTCATGGTACCTGTGGGTGTGTCATTTAGCTGGCTAATGAGCTACAGTGAGTGTGTCCTGATTTTTTGGTCTAGTGGAAGTTGACTCATCCATCTTTGATCTTGTTGACTCTATCAGCTTTTTGTCAGGTCCTATGGCTATGCCAGGCTTCCCTGGTGACTCAGTGGTAAAGAATCCACTTGCAATGCAGGAGCCGCAGGAGAATAAGGTTTCAGTCCCTGGATTGGGAAGGTCCCCTGGAGGAGGGCATGGTCACCCACTCTAGTATTATTACCTGGAGAATTGCATGTTCTGAGGAGGGTGGCAGGCTAAGGAGTTGGAGACTGAAGCGACTTAGCACGCATGCAAGTGGCTATGCCATTCTTCGAATGGTTGTACCCCGACACCTTCCCTCCTGTTTCAGCTGCATAAGAGAGTGTGCCTGATTCTGGTTCCATTTCTGATCATTGTTATCAAACAAAGTTTGTATTCCTGACAGTGAGGCCAAGCAAGCCATCCCATGGTTTATAGGAAAAATTTGGGGCGAGGATGTTCCCTGAATCTTGGACTCAACCGGAAGTTGCCACCTCCTACCTGGGATAGGGCCTTAGTTCTACAGAAAAACTCAAAAGATACTGTTCCGTATTCCTTGAGGAGGGACCATGGCCTTGCCCCGAGGCACACTGTTTTCTCTCTACTGCTCCTCCCTTGTCTCTGCAGCCCCCCTTCTTAGCAACTATTGGAACCTATCCTTTGGGGCTCAGGAAAGTCATGGAGGCTGACTGAAGCCTATTTCCTACAAACAAGAAACAGGGGACACAGAAAGACTTTGGACCCAGGAGCCCCACAGGGTCCTGCTCCATTTCATCATCAGCTGTGATTCCGTGACATCAACTAGGACACCAGTTCCAGTGTGTGCCTCTTCTTGAAACATCACCAAGCAATTCTCTGATACCGGCTGGGTGTGTTTCATCTTAATTCTGACACTGTCTACTTGGAGGTGGTGTCAGATTGTGCAAACTAAAGGCTCAGTCTTAGGTGACTCTCCTCGCTCCTCCCCCAGATCAGTCACCAACTGCTAATCTGGATCTTCACGTGGGCTTCTGACCCACCAGCTAGAGTGGGAATTTCCGACAACCCCCTCCTTGGATTTGATGAATTGGCTTGAATAGCTAACTGAAGAGACAGCGTTTACTTCCTGGATTACTGGTTTCTTATAAACAGATAAAATGCAAAGAGCCGAATGGGAAAGATCCTTGGCTGAGGTGTGGGGGAAGGGGCGCTGAGCTTCCCTGCTCTCCATGTGTGCACCCACCTAAGCAGCTTCCTGAACCCTTTTGGGTTTTTATGGAGGCCTTCATTACACAGGCACAATTGATTAAATCACTGGTTATTGATGATTGAACTCAATCTCTAACTCCTCTGCTCCCAGGAAATGGGGGGCAGGGAGAGTAGTTGGAGTAAAGGTTCAACCCTCTAATAATGTGGTGGGTTCTACTGGCCGCCAGCCCTCCTCCTTAGGTACTTTCTGAATGTTACCGACCTCATTATCAGAGCGACAGCAGCCTTTATTGCTCTTCTCACTGGAAATTCCAAGAGTTTTAGGAGCTCAGTGCCAGAAACAAGACGAAGATCAAACAGAAACTTCCTATTATAAATCACAATATCACAGTGATAAACTGGAGTGTTGGTACCATTTAGCCATGTGCTGTCCTCATCTGAGTTAGTGGACTAGCCACTGGAAAAAATAGCGCATTTCTGTTTCCTTCTTAGGGCTTGTACGTGTGCACACATAGAAATTTTTTCTGTTTTGTCCTAAAACATGATTTGGGGTACCTTTGCCTGGTATCTGAGGACTGGGAGTAGATGCCACCAACATTCATCTCTACAACTTTCCCTTTGCGACTTCCCAGGACCTACTCTCTTTTGATGAATTTTTTGATTACGGAACCAAACTTGGGTCTGCTCTAGCACAAAGTATAGCCAATCTAAGTAGTCTGGGACAGCTAGTGCTCAAAGAGCCTGAAGTCCCCCTGGATTTCAGCAGAGGAGTTTTGAAGGCTGAGTGAGAAGGTGGCTCAAAGGGTGTATGATCAGGTCATGCACACTCTCTGAGTGGTTGATGGTGAGGTAACGGCAGTGTCACAAGGGTTGACATCAGTCTTAGGTGACTCTCCTCGCTCCTCCCCCAGATCAGTCACCAACTGCTAATCTGGATCTTCACGTGGGCTTCTGACCCACCAGCTAGAGTGGGAATTTCCGACAACCCCCTCCTTGGATTTGATGAATTGGCTTGAATAGCTAACTGAAGAGACAGCGTTTACTTCCTGGATTACTGGTTTCTTATAAACAGATAAAATGCAAAGAGCCGAATGGGAAAGATCCTTGGCTGAGGTGTGGGGGAAGGCGCTGAGCTTCCCTGCTCTCCATGTGTGCACCCACCTAAGCAGCTTCCTGAACCCTTTTGGGTTTTTATGGAGGCCTTCATTACACAGGCACAATTGATTAAATCACTGGTTATTGATGATTGAACTCAATCTCTAACTCCTCTGCTCCCAGGAAATGGGGGGCAGGGAGAGTAGTTGGAGTAAAGGTTCAACCCTCTAATAATGTGGTGGGTTCTACTGGCCGCCAGCCCTCCTCCTTAGGTACTTTCTGAATGTTACCGACCTCATTATCAGAGCGACAGCAGCCTTTATTGCTCTTCTCACTGGAAATTCCAAGAGTTTTAGGAGCTCAGTGCCAGAAACAAGACGAAGATCAAACAGAAACTTCCTATTATAAATCACAATATCACAGTGATAAACTGGAGTGTTGGTACCATTTAGCCATGTGCTGTCCTCATCTGAGTTAGTGGACTAGCCACTGGAAAAAATAGCGCATTTCTGTTTCCTTCTTAGGGCTTGTACGTGTGCACACATAGAAATTTTTTCTGTTTTGTCCTAAAACATGATTTGGGGTACCTTTGCCTGGTATCTGAGGACTGGGAGTAGATGCCACCAACATTCATCTCTACAACTTTCCCTTTGCGACTTCCCAGGACCTACTCTCTTTTGATGAATTTTTTGATTACGGAACCAAACTTGGGTCTGCTCTAGCACAAAGTATAGCCAATCTAAGTAGTCTGGGACAGCTAGTGCTCAAAGAGCCTGAAGTCCCCCTGGATTTCAGCAGAGGAGTTTTGAAGGCTGAGTGAGAAGGTGGCTCAAAGGGTGTATGATCAGGTCATGCACACTCTCTGAGTGGTTGATGGTGAGGTAACGGCAGTGTCACAAGGGTTGACATCAGTCCTTAGGCTCTAGTAGATTTGGGGGATACAGTGCTCATGGTTATCAAATGATCGCCCTTTTAGCATCTGTAAAGCAACTCAAGAAACATGTATCAAGTGCTGTTAGCCCAGTACTCCAGAGAGGAGCTAAAGCAGAGGATATAGGAGAGGGGTCTGTTCTGGGAAGACCTCATAGGGACCCACTTGGTGATAATGCCCTCTTTTCTTTGGTACTTCTTAATCTTAAACGGTGTTAGACAAGAATGGGAATAATATTTGGGGGAATAACATTTGGGATAGAGAGGCAAATTGTAAACTTGACAGACGAACTCAGGTTTAGGGTGACCTGGTTTCATTGTATGTTAGGCTGTAAATATCTAACCACAGTGTATAATCTTACAGGTCCAAGGGTCATTCTGTTGCACAGACCATCTGTCTGAGGCTGTGTTTCCTTCTAGTTTGACTCTGACAGAAGTCTTGGGTGCTAGCATGCTGTTACCCCCAGTAATAACAGATGATTGTATAATCAAGTTAATAGATTCCTCTTTCACTTATAGTCACCCCTATCACATGTAGAATGAAAGACTTCCCTCTCTTTAAGCAATGACTTGGGAATTTTGCCACATTCTTCTTGGTTAATCACTCAACAAGGATTTTTTTGAGCGTGACTGATATGCCTTGTTGACACAATGCATCTATGATAACACACATGTAGACACTATTGAATACATGGAAAGGGTAGGTTCCATGAAGGGCTGTCTAATATGGTTGCTTAGTCAACATGTGCCCCTGGGAAACAGTGAATGGGACAGTGGCATATGATCAACATGATCAGCTAGCCTGAAAAAACCTCGTCAGTGCTCTTTACGGTATCAGTCTTCACAAGGAACAAATCATCTGGTGGGGAGAGTGTTTGTCTCCTCAGTGCTGCTCACACACTGGGTGGCTCTGGTGTGATTTCAGCTGGGGATCAAGGAGCACTGGCCTCAGGAGCAGCAGTTAGTACTTGGGGAGCCTCAGGTCAACGATGAGGCACAATACTCTAGTGGTGTGTAGGAAGGCAGCATCCAGGCTGAAGCAGATGGACCAGGGCACCTAAGAGGTCCCCTTGGGTGGTCCAGGAGTAAGTGGGGAAGATGAGATTTATGCCGGCAGATGGCAGTAGGGGCCCAGGGACCTTGGGGTATTAACATTGCTTCAGTGTTCATTGAGTCCACAGGATGGTGGAGCCTGAGAACCCACAGAGTCAAATAAATGTCATCTCTGTGCCTTCCTTTTCATTCATGTTGACACCATAAAAATGTAGGTGTCCACCATCTCATATCTGTCTGTGTGACAGCCTCTCCACAGGTCTCCTTTTCCTCATCTTGGTCAGCCCCAGTCCATTTTGGTCCATTGCCAAATTGTTGTAAAATTCTGTTTTTGTCATATTATTAGAAATTCTTGAATATAGGAGAGGGGTGCACTTATTGGAGCTTCAGGGTAGAAGTGATGGAGAAGGAGGAGGATAGAGGGGGTGTTTGATCTCTGCCTCTCTCTTCTCCAGTCCTTTCCTGAGTATCGCCTCACAGGCCTACACAAGAGCATGTGACTTTGATGACAATCCTGACATGTTAGTTGAGTTCAAGCTCAACTTTGGTTTCTTTTGTTTTTAAGCTTATTAAAAAACTGTAGTAACCCTGGGAGAAACTATGAGCTAATGCTGGTAGGTAATTCCTAGGTAATGCAGGTAATTTCTTTTATTATTATTAATTTATTTTAATTTTACTTATACAGAGTTTTGTTATTTACTGCTGTATATAAACCTGAATCAGTCATAGGTATACCCTTGACCCCTACCCCCTGAACCCTCCTCCTACTCCCTCCCTATCCCACCCTCCAGGTTGTTGCATGGCCCCCATGTAAGTTCCCTTAGTCTTTTAGCAGATTCACAATGGTTGTCTCTTCTGCATATGGTAGTGTAGGTTTCCATGTTACTCTTTCCACACCTCTCACCGCTCCTCCCTCCCCTCAATGTCCACAAGTCTATTCTCTATGTCTCTTTCTCTATTGCTGCTCTGGATATACCTTTATCAGTACCATCTTTCTAATTTACATATATATGTGTTAGTATATAATATTTCTCTTTCTCTTTCTGACTTACTTCACTTTGTATAGTAGTTTCTAGATTCAGCCGCCTCATTAGGACTGATTCAAATGCATTGCTTTTTATAGCTGAGAAATATTCCATTGTATATATGTACCACAGCTTCTTTATCCATTCATTTATATTTAATAGGTAATTTCTTTTTGGGGGGGGATGGGGAGGGAGGGGGATGGACAGGCCACTTCTGCTGGTCTTTCATTTGTCTATTTTCATCCGTCATTGTTGGGGCCACAGGATGGTGGAGCCTGAGAACCCACAGAGTCAAATAAATGTCATCTCTGTGCCTTCCTTTTCATTCATGTTGACACCATAAAAATGTAGGTGTCCACCATCTCATATCTGTCTGTGTGACAGCCTCTCCACAGGTCTCCTTTTCCTCATCTTGGTCAGCCCCAGTCCATTTTGGTCCATTGCCAAATTGTTGTAAAATTCTGTTTTTGTCATATTATTAGAAATTCTTGAATATAGGAGAGGGGTGCACTTATTGGAGCTTCAGGGTAGAAGTGATGGAGAAGGAGGAGGATAGAGGGGGTGTTTGATCTCTGCCTCTCTCTTCTCCAGTCCTTTCCTGAGTATCGCCTCACAGGCCTACACAAGAGCATGTGACTTTGATGACAATCCTGACATGTTAGTTGAGTTCAAGCTCAACTTTGGTTTCTTTTGTTTTTAAGCTTATTAAAAAACTGTAGTAACCCTGGGAGAAACTATGAGCTAATGCTGGTAGGTAATTCCTAGGTAATGCAGGTAATTTCTTTTATTATTATTAATTTATTTTAATTTTACTTATACAGAGTTTTGTTATTTACTGCTATATATAAACCTGAATCAGTCATAGGTATACCCTTGACCCCTCCCACCTGAGCCCCCTCCCACTCTCTCCCCATCCCACCCCTCCAGGTTGTTGCATAGCCCCCATGTAAGTTCCCTTAGTCTTATAGCACAGTCACAATGGTTGTCTCTTCTGCATATGGTAGTGTAGGTTTCCATGTTACTCTTTCCACACCTCTCACCGCTCCTCCCTCCCCTCAATGTCCACAAGTCTATTCTCTATGTCTCTTTCTCTATTGCTGCTCTGGATATACCTTTATCAGTACCATCTTTCTAATTTACATATATATGTGTTAGTATATAATATTTCTCTTTCTCTTTCTGACTTACTTCACTTTGTATAGTAGTTTCTAGATTCAGCCGCCTCATTAGGACTGATTCAAATGCATTGCTTTTTATAGCTGAGAAATATTCCATTGTATATATGTACCACAGCTTCTTTATCCATTCATTTATATTTAATAGGTAATTTCTTTTTGGGGGGGGATGGGGAGGGAGGGGGATGGACAGGCCACTTCTGCTGGTCTTTCATTTGTCTATTTTCATCCGTCTTTGTTTTTTGGCTCCTGTGGGTCTCCCATCACGGTGGCCTCTGTTGTCACAGAGCGCCGGCTCTGGGTGCATGCACTCCAGAGCTCCGGCTCGGTAATTGGACACATGGGTCCAGCCGCTCCGCAGCACGTGGGATCTTCCCAGGCCAGGGATCAAACTGGCGCCCCTTGCACTGCAAGGCGGTGTCGTTACCCACTGGACCACCAGGGAAGCCCTAGGTAATTTCTTAAGTAAGGTGAAACTTCAGCAAAAATTGGTAGCAAAAATTGCCTCTGTCTATGGATGTCCAAATTTGAGTCATATCCGTGTCACAGATATCTTAAGGTTGATACCTAGATATCTAGAAGAGATCCTGAGGTAAGAATTCAGGTGCTTGCATCTTATTGAAGGAGTGATTTACGGGAGAAAAATCTGTAGAAGATCAGGGGAGTATGGGATCAGGTGGGGCAAGAAGCAAGGCAAGAAATGAGCTTTCCGATAAAGTGTAGCCCACCCATGGGGATGGTAAGAGGGATGGTCTAGAACATCAATCACGCTGTTTTGTATCCTGTACCCTGTTATTCTTTGGCAGTGCTGATGGTCATGGAGGTGGGATTTGTAGCCTTCTGGGCCAGGTGGGGGCGAAGTTTCCATAGCAGGATGCCTGTGAGCTGTTTTGTTTTCTTTTGAAGGATAACTGCTTTACAGAATTTTGTTGTTTTCTGCCAAACATCAACATGAGTCAGCCATAGGGCTACACATGTCCCCTCCCTCTCGAGCCTCCCTCCCAACTCTCTCCCCACCCCACCCCTCCAGGTTGTTACAGGCCCCTGATGGGCTTCCCTGAATCATACAGCAAATTTCCATTGGCTATCTGTTTTACATATGGTGATAGAAGTTTCCATGTGACTCTCTCCACACATCTCACCCTCTCTTCCCCACCCCATGTCCATAAGTCTGTTCTCTGTCGTGTTTCGCCATTGCTGTCCTGCAAATAAATTCACCAGCACCATCTTTCTAGATTCCATATATATGCATTAGTGTACAATATTTCTCTTTCTCTTTATAACTTCTCTCTTTATAACAGGCTCTAGGTTCATTCACCTGATTAGCCAATGCTCATAGCCACTGACAGAGTATGTATTGATTTGGTCGCAAAGTTTGTTTGGGTTTTCCTGTAAGATGTTAATACAACCCGGCGGGGGTGGGGGGGAATAAAGATTTGGCTGGGACACCAACAGCATCAACTATGGTCTATCCTATTCAACTTCATTGCTTGTCACGTTGAGCTCATTTAAGTGACACACAGATTCTCCTGAATTCTGGTTGATCACAGTTTCTAGGAAAACACACAAGAGGCAAGTTGGTGGGCAGCTGATTCTGAAGTCACAACTAATACTCATCTTCAGCCTTTACCATTGAGTCTAGATTCTCTTTGCCCCAAATATCAGTTTTGCTTGCCTAGGGGGAACTCATTGAGTGGGATGACCCAAACTCTCAGCCCTGAGAGGTCTGAGCCCAAGGATCAGGCTCATGCCGTCCTTCTCTTCTGTCGGGTGACCACAGGGAACACCCCCATAAGGTCACTGGTGTGAACCAAGGGAAAGGCATCTGTGCAGTAAGGATGGGTGTGCTGGGAACCTGGGCCACCTGTTCCTCAGCTCATTAGTGGCCTCTGCACCTGCTTGAGCCGGATCCCAGATATGCCACTTGATTCATATGATGGATTACTGATGAGCCCCTGTGGGCGATGATGGGCATTTATGGTACATGGTCACTTGCTACCTCATGATAAGATGCTCTCTCTCCAGTATGCCAGGTGCTTTTTCTCAAAGGATGTTAATTTGTTGTAGGCCCTGTTCAAGCAGGACCCCAATGATCTGTCTGTGACTGTCAGAGCTTGCCTAGAATTTCACAAGACACCTTTTCCTACCTCTGGTACCACTGAATCTGCCTTGATAGTATGGCCCAAGTGTCAGGTTACTTATGCTATGATTTAAACCTACCACTGATCCGTTCCTTACTCTGGAGATTATTCAGAAATGAAAGCCTTCAAAATCATTTGATAAATGAGTCAGAGCAGTATTCCCAAGTATGAAGAATACTACCCACAAGGTCCTAAGGGGCTCATCAAACATTGTGTTTTTCCCTTCTTAGTAATAGGAGGCACAAGTTCCCCTTACTTTGGAGGTAATATCCCGGAATACTGCAGAGCATTGAACCCCAAACTGTGAATCTTTTGAATCTTTGTAGGGTTTATTTCCCTCCCTTTGGAATCCGTATATCTTACAAAGACATCACAAATGGTGTCATCAGTACAGTAGATCGATGTGATGTTGTGCAGAATGTCTGGATGCTCTTGGTTGCTTTGGGGGCTATGATGCGGCAGAGAAGTAATAATCTGATCATGAATGTACATTGTTGTCCGTCTCATGACAATGCAACCTGCTTCTGATCTGCCCTCCTGATAGGCATGGGAGAGAATGCTTTAGCCAGATCAAGAGCTGTGGACCGCACTGTAGAGTCTGTGTTCATCTTCTGTGGTAAAGATCACCATATTTGGCACCATAAGTACAGTTGAGGCTTCTACTTGATCAAGTTTTTGCTGGTTCATTGCTATCCACAATGATTCATCATGTGTTTGTAAGGGGCCATCGAGGTGAATTAAGTGAGAATGTAAATGGGGAGACTGTCCATCATGACTGCATTGTTTAAGTGCAAGAGTGAGCCTCATCTCTCTTGTTCCCTTGGGACAATGTTGGTTTATATTATGTAGACTAAAGGCAAGGGTAGTTTCATGGGTTTTCATGTGACCCTTCCTACTATAATTCTTTCACTCTACAGTTTTGAGGAACCAATGTCTAATGTGAGGGTTTAATAAATGATTAAGTATGTCCATTCCATTTATACATTCAAGAACTGGAGAAATGAATCCACCTGCCAGGAGATAAGTAGAATTGGTTAAGAAATCTGTGACTGAGCTTGCCTAGAATTTCACAAGACACCTTTTCCTACCTCTGGTACCACTGAATCTGCCTTGATAGTATGGCCCAAGTGTCAGGTTACTTATGCTATGATTTAAACCTACCACTGATCCGTTCCTTACTCTGGAGATTATTCAGAAATGAAAGCCTTCAAAATCATTTGATAAATGAGTCAGAGCAGTATTCCCAAGTATGAAGAATACTACCCACAAGGTCCTAAGGGGCTCATCAAACATTGTGTTTTTCCCTTCTTAGTAATAGGAGGCACAAGTTCCCCTTACTTTGGAGGTAATATCCCGGAATACTGCAGAGCATTGAACCCCAAACTGTGAATCTTTTGAATCTTTGTAGGGTTTATTTCCCTCCCTTTGGAATCCGTATATCTTACAAAGACATCACAAATGGTGTCATCAGTACAGTAGATCGATGTGATGTTGTGCAGAATGTCTGGATGCTCTTGGTTGCTTTGGGGGCTATGATGCGGCAGAGAAGTAATAATCTGATCATGAATGTACATTGTTGTCCGTCTCATGACAATGCAACCTGCTTCTGATCTGCCCTCCTGATAGGCATGGGAGAGAATGCTTTAGCCAGATCAAGAGCTGTGGACCGCACTGTAGAGTCTGTGTTCATCTTCTGTGGTAAAGATCACCATATTTGGCACCATAAGTACAGTTGAGGCTTCTACTTGATCAAGTTTTTGCTGGTTCATTGCTATCCACAATGATTCATCATGTGTTTGTAAGGGGCCATCGAGGTGAATTAAGTGAGAATGTAAATGGGGAGACTGTCCATCATGACTGCATTGTTTAAGTGCAAGAGTGAGCCTCATCTCTCTTGTTCCCTTGGGACAATGTTGGTTTATATTATGTAGACTAAAGGCAAGGGTAGTTTCATGGGTTTTCATGTGACCCTTCCTACTATAATTCTTTCACTCTACAGTTTTGAGGAACCAATGTCTAATGTGAGGGTTTAATAAATGATTAAGTATGTCCATTCCATTTATACATTCAAGAACTGGAGAAATGACCACTAGAAAGCTCCATGGACCTGCCAGGAGATAAGTAGAATTGGTTAAGAAATCTACTTACTACTCCGTCCAAAATGCCTCTTTTCTACCAGGAGGTCAGAGTGGTGCTTTGGTTTTCTGTTAGCAGTGGACCTTTGACCCTGTACATAGCCACCTCTGTGTCCTCTATTTCCCAATATATAGTTATTTCAGTAAATGATCATTAGCATGGAGGACTCTGGGAATCTATATACTTGTTGTGGTACTGAAGCACCCTTTCCTCTCTATATGGTTAACTTTTATATTATTTAAAACTTACAGAAAAGTTGTAAGAATAGTATAAAGAATTCCTGGATATCTTTTACTCAGATCCCAATATATTAGCATTTTACTATAGTTATATCTTTTTCTCTGTAGATGGATGGATTGATGGCTGGATGTATGTGTGCATGATATATACATACATAAACATTCTTTTTTTCCACAAACTAATTTGCAGCATGATTCCCCTTTATTTTGAATACTTCAATATGTACTTTCTAAGAACAAGGAACTCTCTTAAATAGCCCTAGTATATTAATCAAAATCCAAAACTTAAGATTGATACATGTTATTACCTAAACTGTAAACCTTACTCTGATTTTTACCAGTTGCTTCAATAACAGCCTTGGTAGTACAACAATATCCAGGCTCACGCATTGCTTTCAGTTGCATTTCTTTGGTTTCCACTGACCTACAGCAGTTCGCAAATATGTCTGTTAATTTCATGAAATTGATATTTTTGGAGAGTAAGACCTAATTATGTTGCAGAGTGTTTTTAAGTTTGGGTTTGTTTGCTAATGATCAGATTCAAGTTATGCATTTTTGACAGAACTACCACTGACCAATCCTGGAGATGTTAAGTTTGATTTGACTGAAATGGTATCTGCCATAATATAAAATATTATTACTATTTTATTTATTTATTTTTAAATAATTAAAAAGACAACAAAAAGGTCCACACAACATGAGGCAGGTGAGACAAGCAGGAAAGCAGACACAGGAGCCTCAGACCCAAGGCATCACCATGCCTTGTCTGAGTAGAGATCCCCAGCCTGGGCTAGCTGTGGAGTCATGGTCCTGGGGGAGGGTAAAATGTATTACTATTTTATATTCTGAGATTATTCAGTATCTTGTGGGGGTGATACTTGAGACTACATGAATATTGTCTATTTCTTATCAAAACTTTCATTCACTATTTTAGCAATTATTGGTGATTCTTGCCCAAGTCAAGGGGCTTGTTAAATCTTAGGTTCTGATTTCATTATTCCTTCTACGTGTATTAATTGGCTTTCTACTGCAAGGAAGAGCTTTCCCTTCTCCCTTATTTATATCATTACCCTTTATTTAGTGTTAGAATCTCTTACTGTCATTATTCTGATGCTCAAATTGTCCCCAGTTTGTTGGTCTCCTCTATTTGGATCATTGTATTCTAGACCTGGGAACTGATTCGAGTCTGGAACTTGGGCAAAGAACCATGACCTTCTAGGGACAGCTGATTTCCACCTTCTGCTCACATATTCTTGGTATGATTGAAGATGGTTAAGCAATAATCCTGTAGCTATTTATATATCTTGCCTCTGTGGACACCGTGCCCTATAGAGCCCTGAAGGTCAGCCACCACTGGCTACCATTTCTGACTTTGCTGCCCATGAGGGTAACCATGATGACCTAGCTTCTGGCAGTTATGAGCTGCTACCAGGCCTCTACTCTGTGGAGGTCCTATGATGCCCATAGCTAGTAGGAGCCCAGTATTGAGTCAGCACCCTCTACCTGTAGAGGACAGTTTACAGAGGATAGCACTTAGGAAGCTTCTTAATGATGCCAATGACGTTCTCTCCTCAGCACATTTCATATCCTGGTTGTGATAAGCCAATTGACCTTTGGGCTCTCCCAAGGAATATTATAGTACGTTTTCTGGAATATGGGTTATAATACATCTGTTCCAACATGCCCATTCCTCTGACTCTTCCAATCCTCCTTTCACACCCAGTTACAGTAGTTCTTGTGTCTCTTCTTTTTTGAAGTGGCCCAGGCTTCTAAGAGCTGTCTCTCAGGGAATTAGGCAAAGCCCCTGGGCCTTGTCAGGATATTAAATCTTGTGTCATGGGTGAGTCCCCCTCATAGTGATGAGCTCCTTTATCTAGCTTTATTTTCTGCTCCTCTTGATTCAAGGTCTTCAAGATCAGAGTCCAGGCAAATTCCACACTTCCTGCTGGTATGGCTCCACTAGCTCCTGCGAGTCGTTCAGTGTAGCCTCCTCCATATCGCTTAGCAGTCCCAGACTTCTCCCTCAGACCATGCTCACATTTGACCCTAGTTCTTGGTCTAGGATGGGGATAGATCCTGAGGAGGGCAAACATTGTCCTGTAAAATACTTGCCTCCTCTGAAGATCCTGCATTGTCTTCAAACAAAAGATGATTGTTATTCTCTAATAGAGGAAACAAATGACTTTTACAGGCCAAAGGATTCTGAGAAATTTGGGGGTTCAAGGCTGACAAGTCTGTCTGCCCTGATGGCCCTATTCCAAGTCTACTACTTCCCTATCAGGGTCTTTACTTGGGTATCAAAGGCTTGAGAGGACTGAGAATTTATCCTGATGGGGTTTTGATAGTTTTGTAATTAATTCATCATATTGAGAGTAAAGAGATGATGAAAAATATCAGGGTGATAGAAGCTGATCAGGTGTCACAGAAGTCTAATTTCAGAGGTTCAATGATTGGGTTTCTGGTCAATGCATGTCTCTGAGATGCCACCATCCAGGAGCCCCAGATGAGACGTTGGCTGAGAAATTCAAGATTAGCAAACTTCTCAGACTGGAATCCAGCTCTACTCTCCCTACCCCTACTTTGTAATGTTCCTCCACAGCTCAACACTCTTCCCGCCAGGCTGAAGTCCTTCGGGTCTGGCCACAAGCTGTGCTCATTGCCAAGCCATTCCTTCCCTTCATGCTCTTCTTTCTCTCTGGAATTGCTTTCTTGCTTTCTTCCTCCTTTTTTCTTCCTTGCCAGCATTCTAAAATCCAAATTCTTGTTTACAGCTGAAAAAAGAAAAATAAAAAAGGACCTCTCTGCTTTGTACAGGCACCATTCAAAGCTGGGCTACATCTCTCCCACAGAATTATGAGCTCTGTGGTCAAGTGTTTTACTTATAACAAGATTAAACAGAACTGTCTTCCTTTCTCTGATCTGTATACTAGTGTGCTCAGTTTCCCTATAAAGAATTTTTTAAAAATAAAACTATATTTAACTCATTCTATGGATTTAGTTTTAGTCAGATATGTCTCTTTATCTAATTTTCTGCTCCTCTTGATTCAAGGTCTTCAAGATCAGAGTCAGGCAAATTCCACACTTCCTGCTGGTATGGCTCCACTAGCTCCTGCGAGTCGTTCAGTGTAGCCTCCTCCATATCGCTTAGCAGTCCCAGACTTCTCCCTCAGACCATGCTCACATTTGACCCTAGTTCTTGGTCTAGGATGGGGATAGATCCTGAGGAGGGCAAACATTGTCCTGTAAAATACTTGCCTCCTCTGAAGATCCTGCATTGTCTTCAAACAAAAGATGATTGTTATTCTCTAATAGAGGAAACAAATGACTTTTACAGGCCAAAGGATTCTGAGAAATTTGGGGGTTCAAGGCTGACAAGTCTGTCTGCCCTGATGGCCCTATTCCAAGTCTACTACTTCCCTATCAGGGTCTTTACTTGGGTATCAAAGGCTTGAGAGGACTGAGAATTTATCCTGATGGGGTTTTGATAGTTTTGTAATTAATTCATCATATTGAGAGTAAAGAGATGATGAAAAATATCAGGGTGATAGAAGCTGATCAGGTGTCACAGAAGTCTAATTTCAGAGGTTCAATGATTGGGTTTCTGGTCAATGCATGTCTCTGAGATGCCACCATCCAGGAGCCCCAGATGAGACGTTGGCTGAGAAATTCAAGATTAGCAAACTTCTCAGACTGGAATCCAGCTCTACTCTCCCTACCCCTACTTTGTAATGTTCCTCCACAGCTCAACACTCTTCCCGCCAGGCTGAAGTCCTTCGGGTCTGGCCACAAGCTGTGCTCATTGCCAAGCCATTCCTTCCCTTCATGCTCTTCTTTCTCTCTGGAATTGCTTTCTTGCTTTCTTCCTCCTTTTTTCTTCCTTGCCAGCATTCTAAAATCCAAATTCTTGTTTACAGCTGAAAAAAGAAAAATAAAAAAGGACCTCTCTGCTTTGTACAGGCACCATTCCAAGCTGGGCTACATCTCTCCCACAGAATTATGAGCTCTGTGGTCAAGTGTTTTACTTATAACAAGATTAAACAGAACTGTCTTCCTTTCTCTGATCTGTATACTAGTGTGCTCAGTTTCCCTATAAAGAATTTTTTAAAAATAAAACTATATTTAACTCATTCTATGGATTTAGTTTTAGTCAGATAGTCTCTAAAAATATTACATTTGTACTTACAAAAGGTAATTATTTTTTTACTTTAAAGCTATAGATATTCTTTGGATATTTCTCCCATATTTCTGCATGGCATATTTATACTTCCATTTCCTATCTTATTTAAGTTTGAAATATTTTAGACTTAACACTTTAAAAATGATTTTATATCATGTCCCCATGTTCCTAGTCATAACTATTATACCCCATACTTACCCTTTACTCTTTCTCTCAACAAATTTATATCACGCTTTTTGATTAGCCCAAGGATCAATTATTATTAAGCCTATGGAAATGTTAATTGAGCCAAGGCATGCAGTATTCTCTGATTGCATTTTCATGCTTGTGTAAGTTTGTTTTCCCTTGAGTGAATAATTATTTTAATTTTCTGTGAATCTCTAAACACTTCAACAGAAGGATAAATCTCCTCTCAATGTGTCTGAAGATATTTAAATCATCACTTTTTCCTTGGAGACAGACCTCCTGAAAGTCATAGTCCTTGGGCTCCCATCTGGACGGGCCAGCAGCACCTGGTCATCCTTGGATGAGTGAGTCTCCTTTCACCACCAACCTGGCCATTCCCAGCACTTCTCCCTTGAGCTGCATCCCTTGATTCCTAGATTCTACATCTTCCTCTTGCTTGGTTTGTTTCTTTGTTTTGGTGGAGCACAGACTCCAGTAGCTTCCTGAAGAGAATTACAAGGGAGGTCAACTTCTTGAGACCTCACTTATCTGAAGAAAGTTTGATTCTGCTCTCAGGTTTGGTCATTTGTCTGGGTATAGAATTTTAGGCTGGAGTTAATTTTTCCTCAGCACTTTAAAAGCATTGTTCCCTTTTATTTTTAACTCACAGTGCTTAAATATGTCAGATGCCATTTTAATTCTCTAATTGTCTGTTTTGATCTTTCCATCTCTGAGTGATTTTTAAAAAGTTTTTTGTCCAACATTTTTCTAAATTTTCACATTGTATCATTTTCCATTCATGCCGGTGCAGCTTGATGTATGCTCATAATCTGGAAACTCCTTTATTTGTTGAATACTGTATTATTCCTTTTATCACTTCCTCCCCCTTTTCTCTAATTCCTTTTATTTTGGTGATTGACTTCTGAGACCAATTTTACTTTTATTTTTCTCACTCTCCATCTCATTTAATTTTGTTCTGTTTTCTGGAACATTGTTTCTACGTAGTATCCCAAACCTTCTATTTGAATATATGTAGTTTCTCCTGTCACTTAATTTTCCCTGCTTTTTCTCTGAATATTTTATAGCATCTTCTTCATAGCATAATGAATATGAAATGCTTTCTGAGGTTATCTGTGTTAAGATATTAACTGTACTGTTGTGGTCATTTCTTCGCCTTAACTCCATGTACCATTTCTTATTTTTCAGAATCTCTTTGTTTGACTCATCTTTTTTCATGTTAGAAGCTGCCCTGAAATACATGGTGATTCTTGAGCTATCCCTTCTTATTTAAGAGTAGAGTCTATCAGGTCTGATCAGAAAGTCTATTTGTAGGCTGTCCTCTTTGACCGTGAATATTCTTAGATCTCTTATGTTGAGTGGTCATTTCCCCCCATTAATCTCTTGACTTGAAAGTATACACTTAATGACTTCGCTAAGTCCGGTAGCTAGGACTCTGCACTCCCAAGGCAGGGGACCCAGGTTCGATCCCTGGCCAGGGAACTAGTTCCCACCTGCTGCAACTAAGAGTTCCCCTGCCAAAACCTAAAAAAATTACATACACACATACTTAACTGCTAGCGATTTTGGAGAGAAGGAAAAAAGGGGCTTGGGGTCTCTGACACGACACGAAGTTTTCATGTATACCCCTGTTTGCAGAATGCTGCTTCTGCCTCCGCTGTGCTTCAGGGGCTGCGTCCAGAGACCTGCCAGCTTCAGGCCCTGGCAGGGGTACAGAGGGACAGTCACACGGGCAGCACTGAGGAGAGGGTCAGGTTGCCTCCATGCCAGCTTCAATCTTTTGAAAGCATTTCTGCCTTCAGTTCTACCTCCAGAAATATTTGGTGCCTCTAATTCCATGAGTATATTTTTGAAGGCAGAGATCCTCCAAAGTGGACTGGTTTCCTTCTGGGTTCCTCTCATTTCCAGCTCACATTTCAGCTTTCTCTTACTTTCTATGTTTGTATTTTGTGCCTTAATTTTTTTTTTTTCCTGTACTGTAATTTTAGGCAATATTAGGAGGGAGTGAATGGGTTCCATATTCCATAGTTAACTGGATTCTTGTCTCTAAGATTTTTTCTAGAGATTCCAGCACAGATTGGTCTCTTCATTTTCTAAACTCTCAGAGTCCTTACTGTGTTCATTACCTTTGCATTTATTTGTATTTCCTTGGAATTTTCTAAAAGATTTATGCATGGAGGCTGTGGCTCTCCTAACTAAAGTGCAGTTTTCTCTTTTGTGACAAATTATTAAGTTGACCTGAATGATTTTTAAATTTTCAGAAAGTCTTTTTGTCTCTTACAAGTAACCACATTTTTAAAAAACTTGAGATTTAGATTTGAAAACCTTCATAAATTGGTGTAGGTGTTTATATAGGCTATAGACTGAGCTCATGGGTTCCTCACTCAATAGTCATGAAAACCATTCTGTAAATCAAATACTTTATACTTAGAGTCATATTCTCGGTATCTTTTAAACTTATTTTTGTTGTGCTAGATCTTTGTTGCTGAGTGTGGGCTTTTCACTAGTTGCAGCGAATGGGGGCTACTCCTTTTTTTTTTTTGGCACAGGGGAAGGGAGGGGGACGGGCGGGTCACTTCTATTGGTCTTTCATTTATTTATTTTCATCCATCTTTGCTCCTTGGCCCGTGTGGGCCTCCCATCGCAGTGGCCTCTGTTGTTGCAAAGCACCAGTTCTGGGCGCATGTGCTCCAGAGCTCCGGCTTGGTAATTGGACGCATCGGTCCAGCTGCTCCATGGCACGTGGGATCCTCCCAGGCCAGGGATCGAACTGGTGCCCCTTGCACTGCAAGGCGGTGTCCTTACCCACTGGACCACCAGGGAAGCCCCGAATGGGGGCTACTCTTGATTGTGGTGCATGGACTTCTCAGTGAGGTGGCTTTTCTTGTTGCAGAGCACAGGCTCTAGTCACACGGGCTTCAGAAATTGCAGCTTACTCGGTCTAGAATGTAGGTTCAGTAGTTGTGGCACACAGGCTTAGTTGCTCTGTGGCTTGTGGAATCTTCCTGGACCAGGGATTGAACCCATGTTGTTTGCATTGGCAGGCAGGTTCTTATCCACTGGACCACCAGGAAAGTCCTCATATTCTCAGTATTAACAGAGAAAACTCTATATGAAGCAGGTTATCAACTTCATTTTTGACAAAATCCAGATTTTCATATCTGGATCTATCTTTGTTGATCAATTAATAACTGCTTAACTTTAAACCTATGCCCTGTTCTGCCAGGTCTGGGGGGTTCACAGAGGAGTCTTGCAGGATAGGAAACATGTCTTTACAAGATCGTGGGATTGTATCAGATTTCTACTGCAGCAGAGCAAATCACCTCAAACCTAATGGCTTTAAACATTTAAACAAAAACATTTGAACATGTCTTAAATGTGTAAACATTTACACCACAACATTTGTGATTTATTCACAATTCTGGGGAGTTCTGTTACTCATACTTTGGGTTAGTCATAAAGTTTCAGTTAGCTAGCAGTTGGCTGGGAGGTAGGTGCCATGAGCATTTAAGACCTCTAGGCCTTTCTCTCAAAAACCTGGGCTTCTTCACAGCCTGGTGGCCTTGGGGTTGCAGGAGCAAGCTGCAGTGTGCATGCACCTGGCTAGCCCTGCTTACGTCATCCCATTTTCTGATTTATCCACTGGCCAAGGCAAGCCATATGCCAAGGCTCAAATTAAAGTGGAAAAGGACTAGCAAAGGCATGGATACAAATTGAACGCAGTGGCCTCTGTTGTTGCAAAGCACCAGTTCTGGGCGCATGTGCTCCAGAGCTCCGGCTTGGTAATTGACGATCGGTCCAGCTGCTCCATGGCACGTGGGATCCTCCCAGGCCAGGGATCGAACTGGTGCCCCTTGCACTGCAAGGCGGTGTCCTTACCCACTGGACCACCAGGGAAGCCCCGAATGGGGGCTACTCTTGATTGTGGTGCATGGACTTCTCAGTGAGGTGGCTTTTCTTGTTGCAGAGCACAGGCTCTAGTCACACGGGCTTCAGAAATTGCAGCTTACTCGGTCTAGAATGTAGGTTCAGTAGTTGTGGCACACAGGCTTAGTTGCTCTGTGGCTTGTGGAATCTTCCTGGACCAGGGATTGAACCCATGTTGTTTGCATTGGCAGGCAGGTTCTTATCCACTGGACCACCAGGAAAGTCCTCATATTCTCAGTATTAACAGAGAAAACTCTATATGAAGCAGGTTATCAACTTCATTTTTGACAAAATCCAGATTTTCATATCTGGATCTATCTTTGTTGATCAATTAATAACTGCTTAACTTTAAACCTATGCCCTGTTCTGCCAGGTCTGGGGGTTCACAGAGGAGTCTTGGAGGATAGGAAACATGTCTTTACAAGATCGTGGGATTGTATCAGATTTCTACTGCAGCAGAGCAAATCACCTCAAACCTAATGGCTTTAAACATTTAAACAAAAACATTTGAACATGTCTTAAATGTGTAAACATTTACACCACAACATTTGTGATTTATTCACAATTCTGGGGAGTTCTGTTACTCATACTTTGGGTTAGTCATAAAGTTTCAGTTAGCTAGCAGTTGGCTGGGAGGTAGGTGCCATGAGCATTTAAGACCTCTAGGCCTTTCTCTCAAAAACCTGGGCTTCTTCACAGCCTGGTGGCCTTGGGGTTGCAGGAGCAAGCTGCAGTGTGCATGCACCTGGCTAGCCCTGCTTACGTCATCCCATTTTCTGATTTATCCACTGGCCAAGGCAAGCCATATGCCAAGGCTCAAATTAAAGTGGAAAAGGACTAGCAAAGGCATGGATACTAGAACGTGTGATTCATCGGAGGTCGTTCTTAGAAGCATCTCCCACGGGGTTCAGAATATCTGAGTTTTATAAACGTAATGGTGTATCAGTAAGGATCACTGGGAACCTCCTGACTTCCTTATGTAGTAGAAGGATGCAGCAATCCCAGAGAATTGTTTTTATTTTAGTATGATGGAGAAGAAGGATCTATAGCCTTCAAGTTCCAACTTACTGAGAACGCTTGGATTCAGAGCAAAAAGCCATAGGCTTGGCTGCAGAATTGTAAGTGGGCCTTCAGTTACCAGGGCAGAGGTCTGCCCCAGGCTGGAATCCAGCTCAGGGCATCTGATGCTTTGGTCACTGACATACATCCTCTGGCCCCCACAGTGTGCCAGTGTTTTCATCAGCTTGCAGAAACACTGTCTTGAGCCCTACCAGGTTCAAGCTGTCTGTGCCCTACCTGGCACAGACAGCTGCCTTAGGAAAGGGATGTGTATGGGAGAACCTGGACAAGGGCCCTTTAAAATGCTGGGGCCGGGGCCAGAGCCTCTGATCTAAAGGCTGTCATCTTGTTCTAGGATCTAGTCCCCAAGGCCCAGAAAAAAAGTTTAAACGTTGTATGGAAACACGAAATATTCTGAATAGCCAATCTCAGCAATCTTGAGAACAAAGAACAGTGATGCAGGTATCATGTGTTCTGACTTCAGACTACAGTACAAAACTGTTGTCATCAAAACAGTATAGAATTGGCGTATAAAACAAACACATAGACCAATGGACCAGAATACAGAGCCCAGAAATAAGTCCGTGAACTTATTTATGGTCAATTAATCCATGACAAGGGAGGCAGGAATATATAATACAAAGGGAGAAAACAGACCCTTCAATAAGTGGTGCTGGGAAAACTGGAAAAGAATAAAATTAGAACATTTTCTAGCACTATATTACAAAAATATTCTCAAAATGGATTTTGAGATCCAGTTTTTAAATTTAAGACTGAAAACCAGAAAATTCCTGGAAGAAAACATAAGCAGAACACTTTGACAAAAAAAAAAAAAAGGAATATTTTTTGGAACTGTCTCCTAAGGTGAAGGAAACAAAAACAAGATAAACAAGTAAGCCCTAATTAAACTTGAAAGCATTTTCACAGCAAAGGAAACCATTGACAAACAAAAAGAAAATCTACTGAATGGGAGAAAATATTTGTAGATGATAAAACAAGTAGTTAATATTCAACAAACATAAACAGCTCATGCAATTCAACATCAAAAAAAAAAAAAAAAAAAAATTAGCAGGGGGCTGGAATAGACAGTTTTCCCAAAGAAGAAATACAGACGGCCAACGGGTACATGAAAAAAATGCTCAACATTGTTAGTTATCAGATAAATGCAACTCTAAATAACGAGTTACCTGTATCACTTTTTCACGTGTGGCTTGTGGCTACCATATTGGACAGCACAAATTTTTAAATTCTACTCAATTTAGGGTTCAGAATGTTTCTAAAATAGTTCAGCTATTGCATGTATACTGGATGCTATTACCTTCACTAATAAAAACCCAATTTGAACATTCATTATCTTAGCAAAATGTCTGATGATAAAGGGATAACTGAAGAACTTGTAGCAGCTACTTTTGGAATAGAATTTTTTAATTGAATCATAGTTGATTTATAATATTGTGCTAATTTCTGCTATATAGCAAAGTTATTCAGTTATACACATATATACTTTTTTTTTTTTAAATAATTTCGGGCTCTTTTATTTTCCATGCATTCATTTTTATCCATTTTTATTCTTTGACCTGTGTGGGCCTCCCATTACAGTGGCCTCTCTCGTTGCAGAGCACCAGCTCTGGGTGCTTGTGCTCCAGAGTGTTGGCTTGTAATTGGGCCCACCGGTCCAGTCACTCCATGGCATGTGGGATCTTCCTGGGCCAGGAATTGAATTGGTGTCCCTTGCAGTGAAAGGTGGACTCTTTACCCACTGGACCACCAGGGAAGCCCATACATTCCTTTTAAAATATTATCTTCCATTATGCTTTATCCCAGGAGCTTGGTTACAGTTCCCTGTGTTACAGAGTAGGACCTTGTTATCACTTCTTAATGTGACAGTTTGCATCTACCAACCCCAAATTCCCAGTTCATTCGTCTCCCTCCACCCACCCATGGCGACCACAAGTCTGTTCTCCATGCCTGTGTCTGTTTCATAGATAGGTTCTTCTGTGTCATATGTTAGATTTCACATATAAGTGATATTATATGGTATTTGTTTTCTTTTTCTGGCTTCAGTTAATATGATAATCTCTAGCTGTGTCCATGATGCCGCAAATCATGTTTCATTCTTTTTAATGGCTGAGTAGTATTCCACTATAGATACATATCACATCATTTTGTCCATTCATTTGTTGATGAGCATTTTTGTTGTTTCCATGTCTTGGCTGTCATTAATAGTGCTGTTATGAATATAGGGGTTCATACATCTTTTTGAATTATAGTTTTGTCTGAGAGTATGCCCAGGAGCGGAATTGCTAGACCATATGGTAATGCTATTTTTAGTTTTCTGAGGAAATGCCATTCTGTTTTCTATAGTGACTGCACCAATTTATATTCCCACCAATGGTGTAGGAGGGTTCCCATTTCTCCATACCCTTTTCCAACATTTGTTATTTGTAGACTTTTTAATGATGACCATTCTGACTGGTGTGAGGTGGTACCTACTTGAAGTTTTGATTTGCATTTCTCTAACAATTAGCGATGTTGAGCACTTTTTCCTGTGCCTATTGGCCATTTGTATTCTTTGGAGAAATATCTATTAAGGTCTTCTGCCTATTTTTCAATTGGGCTATTTTTTTTTTTTTTTTTATTGAGCTGTATGAGCTATTTGCATATTTTGGAGACTAAGCACTTGTCTGTTGCATCATTTGTAAATGTTTTCTCCCACAAAGGAAGCATGCTTTAAGTCAAACTGTCTTGGATATCTTGCTAAAAACTCTTTTCCATTATTTCTTAGAAAATTTTGATATGGTAGGACCATGGAACCAGGAGCAGCATGGCCTGTGATGGTGAGGCAGAGTAATGTTTTGAGGTATTCACTTGACTTGCTTGTTGAGTATTTTTTCCGTTCCTGAATTTTAACTAGGTAGCTGAACCATAGTACTTTCGGCCCGAGGGATTTTTTCAGAAGCAAAACCGCAGAAGCTTCTTGAAGTTAGTACCTCTTCCTCTTAATGTGTTAAATTTCTTTAAAAGGATGCTGGGACTTCCAGAAGTGAGGAGAAAGAGTACAGAAGAGGAGAGGGAACATGTCCCAGAGGCCAGAGGCAGCCAACAGTTAGCAGGCAGATGAGCAAAGAGCAAAAATGAGAGCAGTGCTTCCTGACATTGACCCAGGGAGCCAGGAGGGACCTCCTCTGATAGCAGGTCCCAGGAGTGAGGGTCCCCACCTAATCAAAGAGGCTCCTGCCTTAGTGATGACCAATGTGGACTGAAAACTAGAAGGGCAATGGGCAAGCTTCGATGGTGTATGAAACTCCTAAGAACTTGGCCCAACCTCGGGTGAGAGTAAGGGGAAGGGAGTCCCCCAGATTACTGAGAGTAAATAACAATGTAGTGGTAGAGCACTCAGAAGAATTTATTCTTTTATTTTAAATTTCTTCTTTGCTTTTGGCTGTGCTGACTGTTTCTTGCTGTGCACGGGCTACCACTAGAGGTGGTGATCCAGGGCTACTCTGTAGTTGTGGTGCTCAGGCTTCTCAGTGTGGTGGCTTCCTTTGTTACTGGGCTCAGTAGTTGTGGTACAGGGACTTAGTTGTCCTGGGGCATGCGGAGTCTTCCCGTGCTTTGGCGGGTGAATTCTTAACCACTGGACTAAAGGTCTCAGGAGAATTAAAATGAAGCCTTGTGTTTCATTTTCAGGTCTGAGCTTGGATGGAGTCCTCTGATTGCAGGTAGCTCTGCCCTAAAGGATGGACGGTTTCCTGTGCTGTCAGCCCATAGTCCAGTGGTTCAAAGTTGGATCAAATCCTAGTTGCTTATTACTAAAATGAGCTTAACACTGTCTGGAAACAGGAAGCATATTTGTAGCCATGGTTCTGACTTCAGCATGTCATCACTTTCCTGAGCTTCGGCCTTCTGAGGCCCTGGGATCCTTGGAAAGTCTGTGGGGCACCTTCCATATGATGAGGGCTGGGTGGGAGTGGCAGCCCTGAGAAAATCAGCTTGGCCAGAAGGACATGAGCTACTGGGATTTCCCATTTTCCTGCCGATTTTTCTAATACTTATGAAGTAAGACTTGCAAAGGCATGACCAAGGTGAAATTTAAACTCATCTACCAGCAGAGGCTGGTGTGAGCCCCCATGCACACAGTTGCTCTGCGAGGCTCTAGATTCTGTGTCCGAGAAGTTCCACGGAGAACAACCCTCTGATTTGTCTGCCGCAGGGAGTCATCCTCTGTGTGTCAGGTCTGCCATGGGATGCCCAGGTGCCGAGGGGTGGAGACGGGTTTCAGTGTTTCTGGAAATGGCTTTTGGAGCTTCTTTCTAACTTCCAGAGTATTTTCTCTGACTTGGGAAAATTAGTGATGAGAAGTTGACTCCTAGCTCTGTTGTACAAAGAATCTTGATCTTGGGCAAACTTGCAAGACAGAACTGGGTGGGCAGTCAGGATATGGGAGCTCAGGATTAACTGACATTTTCCCATTAAATGGTTCTCAAGGGCATGTTTTTCAGGATATTGGGAGCTCAGGATTAACTGACATTTTCTAGTCATCATGCGGGACTGTTTCTTGCTGTGCACGGGCTACCACTAGAGGTGGTGATCCAGGGCTACTCTGTAGTTGTGGTGCTTCTCAGTGTGGTGGCTTCCTTTGTTACTGGGCTCAGTAGTTGTGGTACAGGGACTTAGTTGTCCTGGGGCATGCGGAGTCTTCCCGTGCTTTGGCGGGTGAATTCTTAACCACTGGACTAAAGGTCTCAGGAGAATTAAAATGAAGCCTTGTGTTTCATTTTCAGGTCTGAGCTTGGATGGAGTCCTCTGATTGCAGGTAGCTCTGCCCTAAAGGATGGACGGTTTCCTGTGCTGTCAGCCCATAGTCCAGTGGTTCAAAGTTGGATCAAATCCTAGTTGCTTATTACTAAAATGAGCTTAACACTGTCTGGAAACAGGAAGCATATTTGTAGCCATGGTTCTGACTTCAGCATGTCATCACTTTCCTGAGCTTCGGCCTTCTGAGGCCCTGGGATCCTTGGAAAGTCTGGGGGGCACCTTCCATATGATGAGGGCTGGGTGGGAGTGGCAGCCCTGAGAAAATCAGCTTGGCCAGAAGGACATGAGCTACTGGGATTTCCCATTTTCCTGCCGATTTTTCTAATACTTATGAAGTAAGACTTGCAAAGGCATGACCAAGGTGAAATTTAAACTCATCTACCAGCAGAGGCTGGTGTGAGCCCCCATGCACACAGTTGCTCTGCGAGGCTCTAGATTCTGTGTCCGAGAAGTTCCACGGAGAACAACCCTCTGATTTGTCTGCCGCAGGGAGTCATCCTCTGTGTGTCAGGTCTGCCATGGGATGCCCAGGTGCCGAGGGGTGGAGACGGGTTTCAGTGTTTCTGGAAATGGCTTTTGGAGCTTCTTTCTAACTTCCAGAGTATTTTCTCTGACTTGGGAAAATTAGTGATGAGAAGTTGACTCCTAGCTCTGTTGTACAAAGAATCTTGATCTTGGGCAAACTTGCAAGACAGAACTGGGTGGGCAGTCAGGATATGGGAGCTCAGGATTAACTGACATTTTCCCATTAAATGGTTCTCAAGGGGCAGGTTTTTATGATATTTTGGGTGTATCTTTTTTCCTGTTAATCTTCATAATCCAAATTAGGAGTGTTTTTCTGAAGAATTTGTGACTTAAAAAAAAAATTCTGTCAGAAGTTTTTTTTTTTTTAATTACTAAACTGTAGTTGTCTTATAGTGTCATGTTAGTTTCAGGTGTACAGATACATTGTTGTTCAGTTACTAAGTCATGTCTGACTCTCTGAGACCCCATGGACTGCAGCATGCCAGGCTTCTCTTTCCTTCACCCTTTCCCAGAGTTTGCTCAAACTCATGTCCACTGAGTTGGTGATGCCATCCAACCATCTCATCCTCTGCTGCCCTCTTCTCCTTTTGCTTTCAATCTTTCCAGGCATCAGGGTCCTTTCCAAAGAGTTATTTCTTCACATCAGGTGGCCAAAGTACTGGAGCTTCAGCTTCATCTGCAGTCCTTCCAGTGAATATTCAGAGTTGATTTCCTTTAAAATTGACTGGATTGATTTCCTTTTAATCTTTATATATACATATACATATACATATACATATATATATATATATATATATATATATATAAATACATACACACACACAAACCTACCTAGTTATGTGGACACATTCCTTATAGTTTTGGTTGTATAAGAGATCTCCTGCCACCTTTCAGTTAGTATTCTGTGATAATCTTTCCACACACAGATGCATTTTTGATGTGTTTGTTGGGGGAGGTGAGCTCCATGTTCTTCTGTTCTGCCACCTTGATCTCCTCACCTTCTGAAGAATTTTGAACACCAGACTAGACACAACCTTCAATTTTGGTAAATGTCAGGGTACTGACCACTCTTCATTATTATAAGTGGATATCCTAGAATATGTCTGCTGCTTCTTTTCTTTCTTTCCTTTTTTTTTTTTTTTAAGATCATGCTATTGTAGTCATGTTAGCTTGCTAGGGATGAGTAAAGTATTACATTATGTACAGAGGATAATGATTTTGACAGGAAAAACATGTTAATAGTTATTAAGAGCTTAGTACATTAAATCCAGTGTTATTTTAAGTGTTTGACTTGGAGCACCAGATTGAATGCTCCAAATACTAGGGAGATCCTTATCACCCTTAAATGACAGACAAAAAGTGGCACCGAAAGCCTACTTATCTTACTTACAATCATACAGTTCAAGAAGCAAGTGTTAGTTGCTCAGACGTGTCCGACTCTTTGAGACTCTGTGGCCTCTAGCCCACCAGGCTCCTCTGTCTGTGGAATTATCCAGCCAAGAATACTGGAGTGGGTTGCCATGCCCTCCTCCAGTCAAGTGGCAAGGTTGGGTTTAGGCTGATGCCTGTGACTTGGTCCTTATTCTCTTTTCCTCAGCTCATGTATGTTTTCTTTCTGTCTCTCATCTCTGTTCTCCGTCACACACACAGTGAAATCTATACATAATTGCGTGTCCATACTCTATGTACTGTTAATGATGAACTGCATCAGGTGTCTATTTACTGTCTCTACTCTGTACCTGGTACTACTGTTCCAGGTGCTGAGTGAGAAGCCAGGAATATGACAGACAACGTCTTTGTCATTAGTGAGGAGAGACAGGACTTGATCAATAAGGCCATTCCAGAAAGTCAGTGTTATAAAGGAAATAGGATGCTGTGACTGAGGATAAACTACTGGGGGTGGGGGTTGTTAATGTGGTGCTTGTGGAAAGCCTCTTTGAAAAGATGGCCTTTCCGCTCAGGCCGGAATCATGAGAAGGAGTCCTCCGTGACAAGATCAGGAGGGAGAACTTTCCAGCTTGAGTAGAAGTCCTCAGGTGAGATCAAATAGGCCATGTTCAAGAGACAAAAGAGGGTCAGTGAAACGGGAGCATAACCAGCCTGAGGAAGGGTGGTTGGAAATGAAATTGCAGGGGTTGGTGGGGGCAGACCTTTGAGGGTCTGTGGCTCAAAGGGGAAGAGGAGGAGGAGAGTGAGGGTATGTATGTGCCGACCTGCTATGGACAGGAGATGGAGCCCTGGGAAGTACGAAATATCATCCATGCTTCCCAGAGATTACTTGTGAAATATGAGCCCTAAGCATCTGTCAGTTCCTTCAGTGATGACTGTAGAACCCTGCCAATATGGCTGAATTCACTTACAATACGGTGGAAATACCTACTGGATGCTTGTGATTGATTTCTCTGTTAAATTCATGTTCTCACAGTTCTCTTCATTGTCACTTTATTCATGGTCCTCTGAAAATAGTCACTCTTCTTTACATGAGAGCATATGTTGTAGATCTTTCACTTGTCTGTTCCATCTAGACAAGTTAATATTTATAATCAAAATATTTTCTCCTTGTCATTAACAACACTATTCTCTTCATGAAGAATCCTTGAAGTTGCCCATGTAGGATGTAAGGATGGTTTGCCATGCCCTCCTCCAGTCAAGTGGCAAGGTTGGGTTTAGGCTGATGCCTGTGACTTGGTCCTTATTCTCTTTTCCTCAGCTCATGTATGTTTTCTTTCTGTCTCTCATCTCTGTTCTCCGTCACACACACAGTGAAATCTATACATAATTGCGTGTCCATACTCTATGTACTGTTAATGATGAACTGCATCAGGTGTCTATTTACTGTCTCTACTCTGTACCTGGTACTACTGTTCCAGGTGCTGAGTGAGAAGCCAGGAATATGACAGACAACGTCTTTGTCATTAGTGAGGAGAGACAGGACTTGATCAATAAGGCCATTCCAGAAAGTCAGTGTTATAAAGGAAATAGAATGCTGTGACTGAGGATAAACTACTGGGGGTGGGGGTTGTTAATGTGGTGCTTGTGGAAAGCCTCTTTGAAAAGATGGCCTTTCCGCTCAGGCCGGAATCATGAGAAGGAGTCCTCCGTGACAAGATCAGGAGGGAGAACTTTCCAGCTTGAGTAGAAGTCCTCAGGTGAGATCAAATAGGCCATGTTCAAGAGACAAAAGAGGGTCAGTGAAACGGGAGCATAACCAGCCTGAGGAAGGGTGGTTGGAAATGAAATTGCAGGGGTTGGTGGGGGCAGACCTTTGAGGGTCTGTGGCTCAAAGGGGAAGAGGAGGAGGAGAGTGAGGGTATGTATGTGCCGACCTGCTATGGACAGGAGATGGAGCCCTGGGAAGTACGAAATATCATCCATGCTTCCCAGAGATTACTTGTGAAATATGAGCCCTAAGCATCTGTCAGTTCCTTCAGTGATGACTGTAGAACCCTGCCAATATGGCTGAATTCACTTACAATACGGTGGAAATACCTACTGGATGCTTGTGATTGATTTCTCTGTTAAATTCATGTTCTCACAGTTCTCTTCATTGTCACTTTATTCATGGTCCTCTGAAAATAGTCACTCTTCTTTACATGAGAGCATATGTTGTAGATCTTTCACTTGTCTGTTCCATCTAGACAAGTTAATATTTATAATCAAAATATTTTCTCCTTGTCATTAACAACACTATTCTCTTCATGAAGAATCCTTGAAGTTGCCCATGTAGGATGTAAGGATGGAAAGTTCTGTTTTTCCTTTTATTTCATGAACCTGGACAAAGTTACTGGGTTTGTCATACATATCCACTGGGACTTGGAAACACAGAGCTGGGCAATGAAGGTTGGGTTTTGCTGACGTGGAGTGGCCCAGGGGCCATGGTTACCTGCCCAGGCTCAGCTCACCTTCATCCAAGTATAAGCCATTTTTACCTTTTTTGGTTTTTATATCATAAAGAATTTTGTACTAAGAGTTTTAAAAAACTTGAATGTTTGATCACTTTCTTGCTAAACAGCAGTGGACAAATCACAAACCTCTGTAAGCCTCAGTTTAAATGGACCTTTCCTTCAGAATCATTACGAGTATTAGTGATGCAGAATTAGTGTTTAAGTGGACCTCTAGCCTCTCATTACTGCCCTTTTTCTCTGCCTTGCTTTTAGGGCAAAACTACCCAAGCATGTTTTCTGTCCTATTGCAACTCCAGACATCAGCTCCCATCCTCTCTTGAACTCACTTCAAAAAGCTCTCACCTTTCCACTAAAATCATTCTTATCAGGAGGGCCATGACTTCCTATCCAGACCAGTGGTCATTCTCAGTCTTCTTACTTAGTCAACTCTTCCCTTGAGTTGAGCTCTAACTCCAGCTTCTCAGCTCTGGCTCTCCCATCCAAAACGGACATCCAAAATGTCCATCCCTCCCCTGTCCTCCAGTTAGATGGTCACCCTTCTGCATTCTTTTCTTTTTTTGTGGTACTTGGTTAGTTTCCTGTGGCTGCTGCAACAAATGATGACACACTGGGTGGCTTAAGCGAGCAGAAATGGATTCTTTCACAGTTCCAGAGCTTGGAAGTGCACAATCATTTCCTCCAGATTGAAATCAAAATGTTGGCAGAGCATGCTCTTTCCTTTCTGAGACTCTAGAGGAGAATTCATTCATTTTCTTCCAGGCTCTGGTGTTGCCTGCAGTCCTTGGCTTGGGGTTGTTTTACTGTAATCTCTGCCTCTGTGGTCACATTGCCTTCTCTTCTGTTTGTGTATCTGTGTGAAATCTCCCAGTGCCTCCTTTCCTTACAGGGAACATCCTATTACCTGTTAAACTCACTTGCATAATCCAGGATAATCTCTTATCTCGAGATCCTTGTTTAATCACAGCTGCAGTCCCTTTTTGCCATTGTCAAGTGAAAGAAAATTCATGATCTAACAGTTAGAAGTAGTGTTTTATCTGGGGGCCTTACTGAGCCTTAAAAGGTGAAGAATCTGCTTGCAATGTAGGAGATCTGGGTTCGAGGTTGGAAAGATTCCCATGGAGAATGGAATGGCTGCCCACCTCAGTATTCTTGCCTGGGAAATCCTATGGACTGAGGAGCCTGATGGGCCATCTACAGTCCATGTGGTGGTAGAGTCAGTCTTTAGGGAATAACACTTTCACTGAGGATTATAGCCTAGGAAACAGCCTTTCAGCTAGTTCTGAGGAGCTGTTCCAAAGGGTAAGGGAGCTGTGATGATATATACGAGTTTTGCTGGAAAAAAACAAGAAACATAGGCAGTGGAACGTAAGATTACTGCAAATGACAAAAAAAAAAAAAAAACCTCCAGACTTCTTAATGATTTTAGTGCTTTTCTTTGTATGGGAAGATGCAAGAGTTCGGTCTCATTGGAAGTATTCCTTTGATATGCATCTTAACTATCTCTGGCCAGTTTTCTGTTTTCCCCTATCCTGAATCCCCTCAGGGTGCAGTGTGAGTAGAGGCTGAGGCTACAGTGGCTACTGGCTTAATGGTGGGCACTATTGTTTGCTTACATTTAAGGTAGTATTCACAGGTTCCAGAGGGTAGGCTAATATAGATGGTTTTTTTTTTTTTTTCTCGTTTTTTGTAGATGGTTTTAGGGGTACATTTTTCAGCCTATCATAATACTTCACTATTAAGATTGCTCACTATTTTATGTATATCTTACATCTCTCCTTTTAGATGGTCAGATTGGTGTGGGCAGGGATTTTTGTTTTGTTCTGTATAACTTAACAGACTAGAAGAATGTCTTTAACTCTGTCTTCTGCTAAAACTCTGGGATGGGGGAGAGAGCTGAGAGTCATTTGGTTTCAGGTGGAATTCGGTGCACAGAAAGAATTTTTTTGCCACATGTGAACGTAAGTTTTCAATTTGTTTGATTTCCCAGGAGCGAAAGAAATGTAATGGTTTATAAGCCTTTTTTAATTTGTAAGACTTGTCATGAGATTGCGTGATGCTATTCACATCTTATGCTCCTGCAAACCGTATTCATCTCTTGGTTTGTAAGGTAGCAGTGGGATCGAACCAATTGGTGTTACACGGGTACCATGTAATAGACATTTAAGTGGGCACATGCCTGTAAGGAAACAACAAATTAAGCGTCTGGGTAGAATATTTAATGTATTAAACATCCAACGTGAGAGGTTAAGTATGTCAATGGGTTTTCTGTCTACTCATTTTGTGCCTGAAAATAGCTCAAGAATGTCTGCCGAGACATAGCTCTCGTTCCTCCCTGTGAAGGTTCACAGTATAAGGCCTGTCCCATGAACCTCATCACTGGGAAGTTAGGTGCTGATCTAAAGGGTTATATCTCCAAGGAACATATGAGTGAGCTGGCAAACTAACATAAAGGACTTGGGACTTCCCTGAGCGTCCCATGGTGAAGATTCCTCACTACCAATGCAGGGGACCCAGGTTTAATCCCTGGTTGGGGAAATAGATCTCACGTGCTGCAACTAAGGCCTGAGGCAACCAACAAAGTGAATAAATACTTTTTCAAAATCTCACTTTTACCCCTCCCATCCTCTCCCCAGTCGATTAATAATTTGACCCAATCTATAGAATAGTGTCTCCATGAGTCATATTCCTTCCTATAGAACAGAGGCCTCTAGGTAATTGCAAAACTTGGCCCTTGAAGCAAGTTTATTTGTGATCACGGGGAAACATTAATTAGAATGCTCCTTCGTAAGCAAGAATGTTTAACATATAAAAGATAGGACTTATGAGGCAGCTTATATTCTGAACTATGCTTGTATTCGAAGGTTGTGATGGACAAAACAATTACCAGAGTTTCTACAAACCTTATGAGGGAGAAATAGTGTGTTGAGGAGAAGTACATAGAAAATCTCTACTGGGATTCAGGCAATACCTATAGATTTTGTTATTAATACCTGTCCATCTGAAGCCCAGTCTGTTTATTTAGTCACAGATTTGTACTGAGGGAATGCTGTGTGCCAAGCCTGATGCTAGCTCTGGTATTGATTGATTGTGTGTGTGCTCAGTCATATCAGTTTGTTATAATCCCATGGACAGTAGTCTCCCAGGCTCCTTTGTCTGTAGGATTTCCCAGGCAAGAAGACTGGAGAGGGTTGTCATTTCCTCCTCCAGGGCATCTTCCCTACCCAGGAATCAAACCTGCATCTCCTGTATAGGCAGGTGGAGATTCTTTACTACCAGCGCCATCAGATTTGATAGGAAAAAAATACTAAACCCCTTCACCACCCCTCAAAAGACTTTCAGGTCTATAAGAGGCAGAACAACTTTAAGACATTATGATTAATGTTGGTGTTGGAAGGTGTCTTCTCCTTCCATATTCCATTTTCTCCTTCTACTCAAAGCTCCCCTGATGGGAGGACTCTCCAGGGCCTTATTGCAGCAGGTCGGCTGCAGGCCAGTGGCCCTGTGGGCAGACAGACCCAAGTGGCCCTGCCATCCTGTCTCCTGGTGTTCACACCCTTGTATAATCCTTTCCTCTTGGTGTGGCGCTACCTGTCACTTTTCATGGTATAGCAACAGAAAAATGGTCCCATCTCCAAAGCCCTGGCCTGGGGCTCTCTCGCCGGTGTGGCTTGGTCCTAGTTTCATCATTGGACAAGGCAGCAAACGTGAGAACCAGACCACGGTAGGGCAGGGGACTGGAAGAGGAAAGGGAGACACATGTGGTTTTCTTGAGGCTGAAAGGTTATACCTGTTCCAAGAGGCACTGGGGATCCTTTGAGGGATTTTAAGTAAAGGAATAGCTAGATTTATGAGCTCTAAATTCCTCTCCAGAGAAATGAGGGAAACTGATTCCTAAATGCTTTGCACCTGGAGCCCATCACCCCAATCTTGATCTTTTCCTGTTTCTGATTGAATGCCTTTGGAGGTCCCTTTCTGGTTCCCACTGGGATCTCCTACAACTCCCAGGCTTAGTCTCTCATGTCTTTTGAAACTACAAAGTATATTTCTGACACTTTCTTCTGATTTACTCTACCACGTCCCTGGTGGCTTAGACAGTAAAGAATCCACCTTCAATGCAGGATCCCTGGGTTTGATCCCTGGGTTGGGAAGAACCCCTGGGGAAGGGAATGACAAACAGCTCCAGTATTCTAGCCTGAAGAATTCCATGGACAGAGGAGCCTGGGGGGCTACAGTCCATGGGGCCACAAAGAGTCAGACATGATTGAGTGACTAAGCACACATGCTGTACCACTTTGCAAGTTTTTGAAGATAAGTGGAATGAATACCTTATTGGTCAGTCTTTAGAAAGTAGCGTCAGAGATCACCCCAACAAAACCTTGCAGAGCTGAGACATTCTACAGGAGTCCTCTGAGAGTCAGAACTTGACAGGCAGATGAGGCTTTGTGGGGTGGTAGGCAGCTAGTCTCAGCTCTGATCACAGCTTCAGCTATCTAGCACTGTCAGTGATCCCACTTGGTTCTTGCTGACCTATTTTCAGTAACTATCTGAGAGAAATAAATTCTCGTTACACAACTGAGCCCCTTCAACACTTCATTTGTTCTCAAGTCTCTTCATTCCATTCTTTCTTGCTTCCACTCATTTTTAAACTGTGGGAAAAAAGCTCTTATTTTGGAAACCGTTTCTTCTGAATCAAGTTTATTAATACTCATGAGAGTCGTTTGTGCACTGTTTCTTTTTTTCATGCCTTTTGGTGGAGGTTGTGGTTTATTCTTCCTCTCCGGCCTTCCCTCCACTCCATGCGGATTCCCCCTTGCATCTGTTCATACATCATATCTACTCATTAAGCATTTCAGTGGCCTGGTGACCTAGGCATTGAGAATAAAAACCAGTTCTGATCCTGTCCCAGCCCCTAGAGTGCTAGCTATCAAACTGGAAGAAAGATGGCATTTCCGCAGCTACGCAACTAGAGCACAGTGGGTGTCCAGCCCTCTGCAGACGTTTCCACTGGGTCATTGAGGAGCATTAACAAGCCTGGAGCTCCACTCTGGGTGTGTGCTCAGCCACTCAGTCCTGTTTGACTCTTTACGACCCCCATGAACTATAGTCCCCAAGGCTCCTCTGCCTGTGGGATTCTCCAGGCAAGATACTGAAGTGGGGAGCCATGTCCTTTTAATGGGGACCTTCCCGACCCAGGGATCAAATTTGCATCTCCTGCATTGCAACCCAGCCATTGGGGAGCCCCCTGGAGCTCCTCTCTAGACTCACGATCATGACTGTCGTCCTCCCCACTACCCCTCCTGCCAGGACCCTTGCGTTAGCAAATAACACCACCGTCCATTCAGCTGCTTGAGACGGAGGCCAAGGAGGCTTCTTTGATTCCTCCTTTCCCTTCTGAGTCTGTCTCACCCCTCTGTCCCTGGTCTGTCGAGTCTGTCTGCCTCTATCTGCCCTCTGTCACACCTCTTACCATTTCACTAGATGTCACAATGGCCTCCTGACCTTTTTCATAGAAGTCACAGGTGTACCCAAACCTGGTCAGAACACTGCCCTATTTAATGTCATTCCATCATGCTCACTCTGCCAGGATGGAGGCCCAAGACCTGATGCTCTGGCTTCTGGATCCCTCTCCAGCCTTGCCACTCCCCGGCCTCTCTTGTTCCTACACCTCAGCCTGTGGGGCTGCAGGCAATGTGCAGGTGCGCTTTCCCCTGGCCCTTTCTGAGTGCTGTTCCCTGACCTCATGCCAGGCCTGCCCCGCTCCTCATCCCAGGCCTCTTGACAGGAAACGTCCCTAAACCCCAAGACAGGGTGATGTGTCCTGACTCTGGTGCTTCAGTATGTTAGTCTTGTCTTAAAAACTGATTAAAAAACAATTCAGATGATGCACACACTGTTTTTTCTTTTTTTTAAATTTTAACTGCATGAAATCGGCAGTCTCCATTCAGAGGACTGAAAAATGGGGCAGGAGATAGTGAGCTTTTATAGAATAAAAAAAATTAGAACGACGAGAGGAAAATGGAAACTCTCTGGCTGGAGTTGCATAGTCCACCTTGTCGGTGGTGAGAAGGAACAGAGAAGTGAGTATGGAGCCCAGAGCTGGCTTGGCTTGGGAGTTTGGTTGACCGGGTAGACTGTGTTTCTGTCCAACAGTGCCTTTTCTGGACAGAAAAATTATTAAAGTTTCGGTTTGTTGATGTGGTACCTGGAGCAGCTTCATTTAGGGCCTGGAAGTTCAAGATACTGAAGTGGGGAGCCATGTCCTTTAATGGGGACCTTCCGACCCAGGGATCAAATTTGCATCTCCTGCATTGCAACCCAGCCATTGGGGAGCCCCCTGGAGCTCCTCTCTAGACTCACGATCATGACTGTCGTCCTCCCCACTACCCCTCCTGCCAGGACCCTTGCGTTAGCAAATAACACCACCGTCCATTCAGCTGCTTGAGACGGAGGCCAAGGAGGCTTCTTTGATTCCTCCTCTCCCTTCTGAGTCTGTCTCACCCCTCTGTCCCTGGTCTGTCGAGTCTGTCTGCCTCTATCTGCCCTCTGTCACACCTCTTACCATTTCACTAGATGTCACAATGGCCTCCTGACCTTTTTCATAGAAGTCACAGGTGTACCCAAACCTGGTCAGAACACTGCCCTATTTAATGTCATTCCATCATGCTCACTCTGCCAGGATGGAGGCCCAAGACCTGATGCTCTGGCTTCTGGATCCCTCTCCAGCCTTGCCACTCCCCGGCCTCTCTTGTTCCTACACCTCAGCCTGTGGGGCTGCAGGCAATGTGCAGGTGCGCTTTCCCCTGGCCCTTTCTGAGTGCTGTTCCCTGACCTCATGCCAGGCCTGCCCCGCTCCTCATCCCAGGCCTCTTGACAGGAAACGTCCCTAAACCCCAAGACAGGGTGATGTGTCCTGACTCTGGTGCTTCAGTATGTTAGTCTTGTCTTAAAACTGATTAAAAAACAATTCAGATGATGCACACACTGTTTTTTCTTTTTTTTAAATTTTAACTGCATGAAATCGGCAGTCTCCATTCAGAGGACTGAAAAATGGGGCAGGAGATAGTGAGCTTTTATAGAATAAAAAAAATTAGAACGACGAGAGGAAAATGGAAACTCTCTGGCTGGAGTTGCATAGTCCACCTTGTCGGTGGTGAGAAGGAACAGAGAAGTGAGTATGGAGCCCAGAGCTGGCTTGGCTTGGGAGTTTGGTTGACCGGGTAGACTGTGTTTCTGTCCAACAGTGCCTTTTCTGGACAGAAAAATTATTAAAGTTTCGGTTTGTTGATGTGGTACCTGGGCGGGAGCAGCTTCATTTAGGGCCTGGAAGTTCTTTCAGCAGTCCTGAGGTACTAAGTGCCTATTTTGCTTCACTCCTTCTCCCCACCTATAGCCTAAAAACAGTACCAAAGCCATTGCAGTGGAACAGTTCAGTAGGTCTAGATGATTTAATAAATGCAGGCTGTGTGATTTAATGGTTCAGAATTTAGGCTTCAGAAACCCAAGCCCTAGGTTAGATTTCCAGCTGTAAGTGAATTGGTCTACTGGACCTGTGGTGGAGACATAGTCCAGGCCAAGATCCTTCGTCTAGATCAGGGAGGTTCTTTTTTTTAACAGCTAAGATTCACTCAGCCAATAACAAAACTGATGCTGAGACTGAAACAGAACAAGCTTTTTTCAATGGCTAAAGAATGGATAAGTGTGTGGGGGCTTCCCTGGTAGCTCAGTGGTAAAGAGTTCACCTGCCAGTGCAGGAGACATGGGTTCGATCCCTGATCCAGGAAGATTGCACATGCTGCAGAGCAACTAAGCCCGTGAGTCACAACTCTTGAGCCTGTGCTCTACAGCCTCGGAGCCACAACTATTGAGCCCATGTGCCACAACTACTTTAGTCCATGTGCCCTAGAGCCTGAATTCCACAACAAGAAAAGTCACTGCAACAAGAAGCCTGCTCACCTCAACTGGAGAGTAGCCCCCACTCCCTGCAACAAGAGAAAAGCCTGTGGCAGCAGTGCAAACCCAAAATCGCCAAAAATAAATAAAATAAAATTTTAAAAAACCCCATCAATTAAAAAGAATGTATAAGTGGGAAGTTAGTTGGCAGATCAGCTTCTCAACCAGACTCTCCTCATATGTAGGAGAGGCAAGGTAAAAGGGAGGGATTTGAGGGGAAAAAAAGGAGGAATATTCATCACTCATCTGAGAACAGGGGGGTGTGGTTTGGACCTGGAACTGAGGCAGCACTCCTTTTCAGCTCTTGTATGGATGCTGAAGTTGAAGCTCCAATATTTTGGCTGCCTGATGCAAACAGTCAACTCATTAGAAAAGACCTTGATGCTGAGAAAGTCTGAGCGCAGAGGAGAAGAGGGAGGTGGAGGATGAGATGGTTGGATGGCATCATAGGTACACTGGGCAAGGACTTGGGCAGACCCGGGGAGATAGTGAGGGACAGAGAAGCCTGGTGTGTTGCAGTCCACGGGGTCAAGAAGTGTTAGACACGACTTGGGGACTGAACAACAGCAACAATCGGCTTTTCCAGTTGTTGTCATGACAACTGTCAACTGTCATGGCACCTGTGAGTGTGCATTTAGAATATGCTAGTGTACTACAGTGAGTGTATAAAGAGGCTCAAAATCTGCTGGATGTCAAACCTTGTGCCATCTTGGGCCTAGTTTGTTTTAACCAGTTCTCTTTTTTCTCTTTGGAGGTCATCCTTAAACTTAGACAGGAGCAACTGGTTTCTATTCAATATGGTTGCATTCTTTGCTTGGTTAAGGTCACTCATCTGCTGTCATTGACCTTCTGTCTGCTTCTTCTTTCTTCCCAGCCTTCCTTTCTTTCATTTTAAATGAAGCAACAAACAGATCGCTCATGAACTCTCTCCAATAAACGTTGCAGGTTACCAAAGTAAGATGCAGAAAGGCTTAATAGGACTAGAATTACCAATGATGATAATTCACTAATAGGTCACATTCTGCAGGTGGAGGGACTGGATTTCAATCCTATTAATAGATCTTTGCATTTCTACTTGTATCAACTTAAAAAGTGCTGTGGCCTTCTTTGATGGTCCATATATAAATCAGTTCAGTTCAGTCACTCAGTCATGTCCAACTCTTTGCAACCCTATGGGACTGCAGCATGCCAGACCTTCCCTGTCCTTCACCATATACATAAAAATGTATATGCATTTATGCCCCGTATGTAAATGGAGATAGTAATTGTACTAGTTGGAGTTCTTTGTTGCAAGCAAGAGATACCAGATGTGATTTAGGTTAAAAGGGAAGGCCAACTAACAGAAGGTCATTGATATATCTATTTCATAGAATTGTAAGCATGGGTTTAAATAGCGGATAAAGAATCATTTAGCATAATATGGCATACAGAAAGTATTAAAAATGCTAGCTGTTATTGTATCATCAGTGTTTTATTATCATTGTTTTGAGTCCTATCCTAACTTCCTTGCCTGTAGCTTTGTCTTAATATAAAGTGAATGCTCTTCTTGATGCTTGAGTACATTCTTTCGATTTTTGAGAGTCTTTGGGACCTATGGTTAACTATCCATTTCTGGTCTAGTCAACTATGGCCAAAAGGGGTAGGGTCTTGTGGCACAAACTTGGCCTCTTAGTTGGCCTGGGGCTATAGACAGAGAAGCAATTCTCTGAGAAGAGCAAGACAAACTAAATTGAATTTACCTAAATAGTTACCTGCTTTCTAGGACCATGTCTGATATGATATTAAAGAAATTGGGGCTACTCATTCCTTTGCTATCTGCATTTTAAATTTTTTGGAGGTCATCCTTAAACTTAGACAGGAGCAACTGGTTTCTATTCAATATGGTTGCATTCTTTGCTTGGTTAAGGTCACTCATCTGCTGTCATTGACCTTCTGTCTGCTTCTTCTTTCTTCCCAGCCTTCCTTTCTTTCATTTTAAATGAAGCAACAAACAGATCGCTCATGAACTCTCTCCAATAAACGTTGCAGGTTACCAAAGTAAGATGCAGAAAGGCTTAATAGGACTAGAATTACCAATGATGATAATTCACTAATAGGTCACATTCTGCAGGTGGAGGGACTGGATTTCAATCCTATTAATAGATCTTTGCATTTCTACTTGTATCAACTTAAAAAGTGCTGTGGCCTTCTTTGATGGTCCATATATAAATCAGTTCAGTTCAGTCACTCAGTCATGTCCAACTCTTTGCAACCCTATGGGACTGCAGCATGCCAGACCTTCCCTGTCCTTCACCATATACATAAAAATGTATATGCATTTATGCCCCGTATGTAAATGGAGATAGTAATTGTACTAGTTGGAGTTCTTTGTTGCAAGCAAGAGATACCAGATGTGATTTAGGTTAAAAGGGAAGGCCAACTAACAGAAGGTCATTGATATATCTATTTCATAGAATTGTAAGCATGGGTTTAAATAGCGGATAAAGAATCATTTAGCATAATATGGCATACAGAAAGTATTAAAAATGCTAGCTGTTATTGTATCATCAGTGTTTTATTATCATTGTTTTGAGTCCTATCCTAACTTCCTTGCCTGTAGCTTTGTCTTAATATAAAGTGAATGCTCTTCTTGATGCTTGAGTACATTCTTTCGATTTTTGAGAGTCTTTGGGACCTATGGTTAACTATCCATTTCTGGTCTAGTCAACTATGGCCAAAAGGGGTAGGGTCTTGTGGCACAAACTTGGCCTCTTAGTTGGCCTGGGGCTATAGACAGAGAAGCAATTCTCTGAGAAGAGCAAGACAAACTAAATTGAATTTACCTAAATAGTTACCTGCTTTCTAGGACCATGTCTGATATGATATTAAAGAAATTTAAGGACTTCTAGCTCAGTAATTAACATCAACTCACTGCCTCTCTAATAACTGTGCAATTGCTTGAATTAATTCAGCATTTATTAAGCACCTACTCTATATTAGTTACTGGTTATGCAGAAGTAGTGCTTGCCTCTGATATACCTTCTCTTTTGTGGAGAAGACAAATGATAGACTGATAATGAATGTTGAGAATATTGCTGTAAAAGCCTCTAGGCCAAGTACAAAGGACTTACAGAGGAGAATGGAGTGAGTTAGCCAAGGAGAGGAGTGGAGGGGAAGCATTTGGAGAGAATCTCATGGTAGAGATGACATTTGACTTGGGTATTTAAGAATACATAGGAGTTTTCCAGGTTGGAACATAGAAAATGGAATAGGTAGGGGCACAAGGACCTTCAGATGCATCCTCTGGCTTATATTTTGTTCTTCTGAAGTTTATAAAATCGGAGAGATGATGTGGTCAGATTTGGGTTCTGATTCTAGTGAAAGCGGAGAGGATGGTTTGCACGGGGATTCTCAGAGGCAGGACACCAATAAGGAAGGTGTTACCTTGGTAGGGAGAGGTGAGGAGGGCCTGGCCTGAGGCAGTGAAGAATGGGATGGATCTTTTTGTGTGTGTGTGGTGTTTTATTTATTTATTTATTTTGGGCGGGGGTCGGGTTGGGGAGGGAGGGGAGCCGGTGGGCCACTTCTGTTGGTCTTCCATTTCTCTATTTTTCATCTGTCTTTGTTCTTTGGCTCCTACGGGCCTCCCATCGCGGTGGCGTCTGTCGTCACAGAGCGCCGGCTCTGGGCGCATGCGCTCTAGAGCTCTGGCTCGGTGATTGGACACATCAGTCCAGCTGCTTCGCGGCACGTGGGATCTTCCCAGGCCAGGGATGGAACCTGTGCCCCTTGCACTGCAAGGCGGTGTCCTTATCCACTGGACCACCAGGGGAAGCCCTGGGATGGATCTTAAGTTTTGCCTCGGGGACCAGTGAGGCATGAACGGAGAGGGACAGGGCGGAGCATCTCAGATGCCTGCCTGCGTGGGTGCTGTGCTGTTCTCTGGTAAGGGACTGAAAGAAGCCAGAGCTATCTGGAAGGGAGGGTGCTGGGTGCCTTTCTACGTATGTTGAAGAGCCTAGGGAGCATCCAGATGAGAAGCCCGTAGGCTTATGGAGGTCAGGAGACAAGTTTGTTTGAGGCTGCTTGTAGGACCAGCCCTACAAGTAGAAACAGTGGCTCCAGCTGGACCCGAGACTCATCCTGGGGACTGAGCTTCTGAGTCCGTTTCTGCCTGGTGCCCCGGCTTGTTCTGGTTGATCATCTGCCCCGAGTCTGAAGGCCGTCCAGCACGTACATCTCCATCATAGCCACTGCCTTCTTAGCCTGTTCATGCTCGCCGTGTTGGCTGCCTGCAGTTTCCCTGGATTTATGAAAGTAGCCTACCCAACTTTTAAGAGGCCAGACTCTTGCTCGTGGTTGTGTGGACTGGATCGCCTTTTGCCTTCAGAGATTCCCAAGGAAGCCGTGGTCTGTCTGTGCAAAGAAGCCCCTCTCCTCCCCTGCAGGCGATTTCACCCAGTGCCTGCGATCAAGTCTCCGTAGCTGACAATCACCTTCCTTGGTCCCGCAATAACCAGAAAGCAACTTGACTTTCAGTAAAGATGTATATAAGCATGGCCTGAGATCTCAGGAGCCAGGCATGTCGCGGATTTGCTGCAGTCATGTAAAGAAGAGAAGGCGGCCTTTAGCATTGCAACATCACTCAGCTTTCAGAGGCAAGAAGAGGTGGGGAGTTGCAGTAAATCAAACATGTAGGTGTTGCCCCCAAGTGGCATGAAATAGATTAGGTTCTCAGGATCACTTTCTAGGAATGGCACCTTAAAGACTCGACGGAGGTGTTTTTAAAAAAGGACAATGGCAAAGCCCTCAATTTGTACATCGCGGAATTCAACTATAATTGTTTTGAATTTGGCAGAAGTTAAATCCTGCTGTTGGGAAAGATGGAGGGGGGAGGAGAAGGGGGCGACAGAGGATGGCGTCAAGGACTCAGTGGACATGAGTTTGAGCAAACTCCAGGAGATAGTGAAGGGCAGGGAAGCCTGGCGTGCTGCAGTCCGTTGGGTCACAAAGAGTCAGACACAACTGAGCCACTGAACCACGGCCACAGAACTCCTGCTGTCCCTGCCCTAGCAGATACACTCAGGCCTGCTCTGCCTCACTCCCCAAGTCCCCCTCAGGTGTCTTAAGTTACAGCTGCATCTGGAGAGGTTGGCCAGCTTTTACCTTGCCCACCGTGGACACCTGTGGGGCCACCTTTATTCCTCCTCCTCGTGATTGAGTTCTGGGGATGTCCTGAGACCTTCCTTTTCCTTGCCCTCTTGGGCAGTTAAGTCACTTCTGGAAGACAGAGCAGCAGACTAAGACAGGAACTAAGTTCTCATCCAAGTTCTGCCCCAAGCAAGCTGGGTGACCTTAGCTCGCCGTGTTGGCTGCCTGCAGTTTCACTGGATTTATGAAAGTAGCCTACCCAACTTTTAAGAGGCCAGACTCTTGCTCGTGGTTGTGTGGACTGGATCGCCTTTTGCCTTCAGAGATTCCCAAGGAAGCCGTGGTCTGTCTGTGCAAAGAAGCCCCTCTCCTCCCCTGCAGGCGATTTCACCCAGTGCCTGCGACCAAGTCTCCGTAGCTGACAATCACCTTCCTTGGTCCCGCAATAACCAGAAAGCAACTTGACTTTCAGTAAAGATGTATATAAGCATGGCCTGAGATCTCAGGAGCCAGGCATGTCGGGGATTTGCTGCAGTCATGTAAAGAAGAGAAGGCGGCCTTTAGCATTGCAACATCACTCAGCTTTCAGAGGCAAGAAGAGGTGGGGAGTTGCAGTAAATCAAACATGTAGGTGTTGCCCCCAAGTGGCATGAAATAGATTAGGTTCTCAGGATCACTTTCTAGGAATGGCACCTTAAAGACTCGACGGAGGTGTTTTTAAAAAAGGACAATGGCAAAGCCCTCAATTTGTACATCGCGGAATTCAACTATAATTGTTTTGAATTTGGCAGAAGTTAAATCCTGCTGTTGGGAAAGATGGAGGGGGGAGGAGAAGGGGGCGACAGAGGATGGCGTCAAGGACTCAGTGGACATGAGTTTGAGCAAACTCCAGGAGATAGTGAAGGGCAGGGAAGCCTGGCGTGCTGCAGTCCGTTGGGTCACAAAGAGTCAGACACAACTGAGCCACTGAACCACGGCCACAGAACTCCTGCTGTCCCTGCCCTAGCAGATACACTCAGGCCTGCTCTGCCTCACTCCCCAAGTCCCCCTCAGGTGTCTTAAGTTACAGCTGCATCTGGAGAGGTTGGCCAGCTTTTACCTTGCCCACCGTGGACACCTGTGGGGCCACCTTTATTTCTCCTCCTCGCGTGATTGAGTTCTGGGGATGTCCTGAGACCTTCCTTTTCCTTGCCCTCTTGGGCAGTTAAGTCACTTCTGGAAGACAGAGCAGCAGACTAAGACAGGGGAACTAAGTTCTCATCCAAGTTCTGCCCCAAGCAAGCTGGGTGACCTTGTGCAAGTCCTTTGACCTCTCTGGCCCCCGGTTTCCTTATTCATGCAGTCAGGGAGGTCCCTGAAACAGCTGGGCAAGATGGTGCACCTTTCAGCTGGATCTGTCACCTTGTCCACTTCAGCCCGTCCTCCTACTCCTCCTCTCGTTGCCGAGGGAAGCCCACAGCTGGCCCACGGCTCCTGCTGCCCAGGTTGCTGGGTCTCATCTGAGCTATTTCATGCCCCGCCTTCGTCTTTCTGGCCCTGGGATCAATCTGACCCAAGAGCCATAGCTTCATAAGCCGGCTTTGCAGCTTAGGCTTAAAGAAGATACATTGGATTCATCTCTTTTGGGGGGGGCGGATATTTGAACAAAGGCCCTCCCTCCCATAAAAATATTTTTCAATTAGCTGTAAGGCTCAGTTGAACTTGTTTTCTATCCTTGGAGGTTCCTGGAGTTTTAATGCTCCATCCATCTAATAACCTTGCTCTTCTTGGACTCTTGGGCAGGCTGCAGCAGTGGAGGGAGAACGCTTCTCTCCAGAGCTGCTAATATTTAGTGGGGGAAACAGACACACAGCCCACTCACTGGCAGCCTCTTCTCGCTTCAGGACTGTTGTCTTCTCCTGGATTAGAGGAAGAGGGAGTGAACCTCCTCTCTGCTCCTGACTTGTCCACAGCTGCTCTGTCTTCTGTATGGTGCACTCAGAAAATTGTATTGCCTCTGAGTATGTGCGCGAGAGTGTGTATGTACCCAGACATATATGCATTAGTGTGAGCATGTATGCGTGTATGTATTGATTCCAACCTCTATAAATAAATAAATAGCCACCCGCTGATGATTGTGCTACAGCTCAATAGAAGGGAAACATCCTAAAAGTCAAGTGAAGACTTTCCAAGTGAAGAAGACAGGCTTAGGGAGGACACATTCCTAGCCTTGACAGCTTTTAGTCTTCTCTGTCTTCAGGGGCAAAAAGCCAAATAAATAGTAAATAAATAAAATTCACCATAACCTTGAGAATTAGCTCACAGTGTGTTTTGAAAGGGGAGGGAAAAAAAAGATGAGTTGAGCTAGCCGATCTATCTCACAATGATTTAACAGGTAAGAGGGAGTGAGCGCCGATTGTTTTATGTCTCAGGCTATTAGGTCCCGTACAACGCGACAGATCCATTCTAATTTATACAGTTGTTCAGCAAAACTTTTGTGGGTTTTTAAATTGACTGTAATGTTTAGCAATTGGAATATAAATTTATTCAAGCCTCTTATTTGGTCGCCTCAATGGCGCATTACAAAGTATTTTATAGTGTCTGATCTGCTTAAGTTTTACAACCAACCGGCTTCTGTGGTTCCGCACTTTGTACAGCTACTACTAACCATGGGGCTGAGTGTCCCTGCCTCCCATTGCTCCCTCCAAATCTGCTCCCAGGGACAAGGGAGGGGATCTCCAGGAGCGACCACCCTTTATTTAGTTCCCTCCTTTTCTGAGAACCCTACCAACCGTCTGTGTTGAACGTCACAGATACTAGACTGAAAGTGAAAGTGTTAGTCACTCAGTTGTGTCCGACTCCTTGTGACCCCATGGACTGTAGCCCGCCAGGCTCCTCTGTCCACAGGATTCTCCAGACAGGAATACTGGAGTGTGTAGCCATTACCTTCTCTGGAGGATCTTCTCAGCCCAGAGATCAAACCTGCACCTCCCACGTGGCAGGCAGATTCTTTCACATCTGAGCTACCAGGGAAATTTGATGTCATTCCAAGAACTGGGGCTTTGTTCTGGCTAAAATGAGTAAATTCTAAATTCCCAAGCTTCTGCCTCTCATGGTTTCTTCTTTTATGACTAGGCTTTTGGACATAGGGATTTAGAGCCAGTGTTCACTTTTCCATGGGCTACTATGCCGTTTGTGATCTGACCTCTCCAGAAACCCTACCATGGAAACGACTTTCCCAGAGATCCACAATGGACTCTGGTTGTTGGACTCGTGCGCCTCTGCTTTCTGGATGTCTGTTGCACTTCATGTGGAACACACGTGTTTCTCAAGACCACTTCTCTCTTGACCAGCCTGGTGTAAATGTTATGCTTCCTGCTTCACTCATCCTTCTCTGTGCCCTCATCTTCCCAGATGTGTCTGGAGCGAGCTGGCTCTCCCCGTCCCACATCATCTCTCTGAAGCCTTCCCTGTGCGTCCTGTGCGTTTTCCCCACCCACTTCCTCCTCTGAACTTTGCCTTTTGTTTGTTTGTTTTTAACGCTATTGATCACATTTTACTTCATCTTCACAGGCACCTTTCCCAAACCTGGAAAGTCTTGGAGGGCAGGGACTGATACAGTTTTGCAATTCCCATGGCACCTGGCACACAAGAGCTGCTCAAGTTAACCCACTTTCAAATATATTTTTTTGAGATGAGAAGGAGGAGGCTTTTTGGAAGTTGAGGACAGAGAAAAGGTATAAGTGAAGTGAGATGTGTCTGTGGAGATGATCGCAAAGGGCCACATGAAGAAGGGTGTTTAGAATTCTTTGGGGAGTGTGGATTTTACCCAAAGAACTGTAATTGGCATGGAATTTCAAATGGGGGAAATGACACGGTAAAGTCGACATTCAAAACTCTTTCCGGCTGAGGTGGAGGCAAGCATGGAGAGAGGCAGGCAGAAGGTGATAGTAACTTTGACAAAGGGCGTGAGAAAAAGGGAAAGGGAAAGTCTCCCTGTAGTGTTGGACTCTTTGTGACCCCTTGGACTGTGGCCCACCAGGGTTCTGTGTTGCTGGGATTTTCCAGGCAATAATACTGGAGTAGGTTGCCATTCTCTTCTCCAGGGGAATCTTCCCAACCCAGGGGTTGAACCTGGGTCTCCTGCAATGCAGGCAGATTCCTTACCTTCCAAGCCACCAGGGAAGTGGTAGGGACAATGGACAGGAATCACAATTGACTGGGTGTGGAGGATAAAGGGAAGGACACTGTGAAGAGGTCTTGCTAAACTTGTGACTTGAATCGCTGGTTGCGTGGGGGTACAGATGTCATAGTGAGAGATTGAGGAAGCAGGTTCAGCCATGGAGATGCAGGTGGACTGGGCAGGGAGGGAAGAAGGAATTCCATTCAGGACGGTTGGGCTGAGGGCGCCTATGAGACATGCAGGTGGAGAGGTGGGCAGGAGTAGAACGGACCGTGATGGGCGTGGACTCAGCTCCTCGATCCCTGAGACGAGACAAGAGGGTCTAGGAAGAGCACAGAATAACAAGAGGGCCTGAGACAGAGCCTGGAAGATGCCGGCCTCTGGGCTGGAAGAGAGAACGCAGGATCAGCCACGGACACTGAGGAAGCGTCTGGGGTGACTGAGGCCGGGGGACTGCGGGGTTGAAGAGGGCCATCGGCGTGACGTGCTGGGGAGCAGCCAACTCAGGAGAGCATCGAAGGATGTGCGCTGGGGGCAGGGCACGGGCCAGGGTGGAATCCGGTGGGAACTGAAGATACATGGCCTATGGGCTATAGGAAGCTCCACGGAGAAGTTCTGCTGTGGAGAGCGGGAAAATAAAGGCCTCACGGCATCTGTGGGTCGTGGGGGTGATTTGGTTTTGCTTATGTATATTTCTCTCGAGGCAGAAGAGACCAGAGCTCACGTCAGTGTGGGAGTGGATGCACTGGTCGGGAGTGATGCATGGTGGTGCAAGGCACCCGGGTCCCTGGGAGGCGGGGAGACCTCCCTGTCAGGCTGCAGACTGAGGCCTGGCCTCCTACTGGAGGAGAAAGCCTCTTGGTTTACAGGAGGAAAAGGAGAGGGGCTGCCAGGGACAGTGGAAAGGCAAGGTGCTCTTGAGAAGGCTTTACTTCCCCTGTGGCACGAATGCACAGCTGAAACTTACTTTTATGAACAATGACGATTACCACAGCAGGGCAACTAGGAGTCATGACTGTTAACCCACTCTAAGGTAGCTGCCATGTACCTCTGTAAAACTATGCTAGGTACCTATCATGAGTAACACTCTTCACCCTCATAACCAGCCTGTGGTTCCTCATCTGTCTTTTATAGATGAGGAAAATGGGGGTTCACAGAAGACTAGTGACTTGACCACTGTCACCACTGGTGATAAAGCCAGAACTTGAACTCTGAGCTGATCCCCAATCCCCTGCTGGTACTATTACTACAATTAGCGTCTGGCTGTTACTATTACAGATTGATATTAGGGGCCAGGTTTAGTTTCTATAAAACCATGCTGGTTCCAAGTTCGCAGTATACCAAAGAAGGCTTCTTTTTTTAAGACCTAAGGGTCATTGAACTGCGCACAGCTTTATAATGGCTGGGAATGATGCATAGTACCATATCATAGTACGAAAACCCCTTTTTTCTCCTTGTTTGAACAGGAGGCAGCAAATACCTATTCCCCTGAGCAGTTAAAGCATACCCCCTCAGGTGTCTTCCTCACAAGGGCTGTTGGGACTTCTGTCGTGATGATTCAAGGCACAGTCTGCCCCCTTGTGGCCAAGTCCTCTTCCGCTCTGAGGGGGTATCTGTCCAAGCCCCGCAGGGCAGCATTATGGGAGCTGTCTTGCACTTTATGGTCTCTCTGTCCAAAGTGTTCCTCCTCTTGCATGAACTTCTGTGTTCTCTTCATTCAGCCCTCTCTTTCTTCGTGCATGATGGTAACCTGCTGATGGGCAGCTAAGAGCCAGGGACAGGTACTCCAGTGCTTGGAGACCTGAGTAGGGCTGTTATCCTTTGAAAGCCTGAGCCTGTAGATAGGCATGTGGGCTTTGAAAACCTGGGCTCCAGATCCAAGGTAGGGACCCACCTGCCAAACGGGTAGTTTCTTCCCTGGGCACTTGGGGCAGAAGGTCATCTGCCTCTGGACTTCATGGTCGAATGTGTGAAAATGGCCTGGAGCATGGTGGTTGTCTAGTAAGCAGACACCGAAACACTCTCTCTTTGGCCAAACTCCCTTATTTCTGGGAAGATCTGGGAATAAGTGAGAGCTGGCTCTGAGACAGTGGTTTAGCAGTGTTGCCCTTTGGGATGATCTGGTGTTGGGTCCCTATCCCCATGGACAATAAGCTTTTATAAGGCGGAAGATCTTGCTTGTGTTTCTATTGCTCCACACTCAGTACATTCAGTCAATCTTTGTTGAATAAATAAAAATCGATATGTAGGTGTTAAGGACAAGGATCTCAGAACATTTTTTAGGCTGACTGAGTTTTGAGAGTTCCTGCTTTAGAAGTCCGACTTACTAGGAATCAAGCCATAAATAGAATCTAATTTGAGCCTTATCTTTGCTCTCTATAATTCACTTCATATCTGGTGACTTTTGGCCTTAGTGGAAAACAGAGATCATGACCTGCTGCCAGGTACTTTGTGAGAAGCACTAGTATGTGCATGTGTAGGATGGGTCTGATGGAATGTGTGAGGCTTTTCTGAAGGGCTTGGACTTGGTTTATGGTTAAGGGGGCTATCACAGAAATGACAGTATCTCGCTTGAAAACTGAAGGCTTGAAACCTTTCCAAATCTACAGTGTTGTTTAAAAAATATTTAAAATGCTTACACATTATTTTTGCTTAGAAATGGCCTCTTTTGTCTCCTGACACTTTTGGTTGAGCCAGTGTCCCTTTCGTGTGTGTAATGTTCGTTTATTTTTTAAAGTCTTTACTGAAATTGTGACAATATTGCTTCTGTTTGATGTTTTGGTTTTTTGTTTACAAGGTATGTGGGATCTTAGCTCCCTTACCAGGTATTGAACCTGCACCCCCTATATCAGAAGGAGGAGTCCTAACCCCTGGATGGCCAGGGAAGTTCCAAGCCAGTGTTGTTCAAGTTTCCAAATGAGCTCATGGACATGATCTGATTCACTCTCGTTCCAAGAAAGCGATTCCTCTAATGTTCCTGTTTCTTTTGATCTTGTTGGAGAATCAGTTGTACAAGCAGAAAAAAAGGCCAGGCTTTCCTCTGGCCTTCTGTTACTAGCATGCTTCTACAGAATTTTGTCCCCAAGGAAAATCCCTTAGGAGACCTCCAGTCTGGGGGCAGATGCCTTAATCATTTCCATGACTCCTGCCTCAAAGGATGATCTTAATGTTTAAGTTTCATGAACTCTTAATTTGGATAAAAAGATACTCTTCTCTCTCATGCATTAAAACAAAAACAAAGAAGGCAATGTGATCAGAAAATTGAAGTGAACCAGAAGGGTAAAGTCTGAGCAGCGTGTTGCTGGCAGACATTTGATTCCTGATCCAGCGAGTGTTAACAATTTTTATCAATCATTTAATACGCGCCAGGCTAATCTTTTTTTTTTTTAAGATTTATTTATTTATTTATTTTGGGCGGGGGTTGGGTTGGGGAGGGAGGGGAGCGGGCGGGCCACTTCTATTGGTCTTTCATTCCTCTACCTTCATCCGTCTTTGTTTTTTGGCTCTTGTGGGCCTCCCATCGCGGTGGCGTCTGTTGTCGCAGAGCGCCGGCTCTGGGCGCATGCGCTCCAGAGCTCCGGCTGGGTAATTGGACACATCCGTCCAGCCGCTCCACGGCACGTGGGATCTTCCCAGGCCAGGGATCAAACCAGCGCCCCTTGCACTGCAAGGCGGTGTCCTTACCCACTGGACCACCAGGGGAAGCCCCAGGCTAATCTTATCACAGACCATGTATCTGATAGGATCTTCCCAACAGCAGCTGTGTTGGGGGTACTGGCTTCCATGGTTTAAAGGAGAAACAGTCTCTGTGTGCAGAGCTGATGAGTGACTTGGTAAGGATTGTGCAATCAGAAAGTAAGAGAGCTAGGATTCCAACTCAGGCTCATTTGACCCACATTCTTAAAAGTGGACCCCAGGACAACTCCTGTGTGCTGAGGATCCCCTAGAGAGATGGTAAAGCTGGGCCATCTCTGGGGCTCTGGAACCCATGGAAACGGATCCTCCAACAGTGTGGTCTTTGTGCTGCAATCAATACCTCCTTTGACTTGGCAGTGTTAGGTCTTGATTTCTCTCCACCCAAAGTCAGATTCAGTCTTGGTCTAAAGATGTAGTTGTATTTTACAGAAATTCGGTCGAGTCTCCATTGTCTCTGAGTAGTCCTGCTGTGTTTCTTTCTTCCCCTGACTTTTTTTTTCTTTCCCTCTAAAGAGTGTTCTCTTTCAATCTTGCTGGGTGATTTGGCACCATTTCTTCATTAGTGCAAAGGGCTTCTCCTTTTAGACAGTCGATATATCACAGACTAAGGAGAGAGTTGGAGGCAGGCCCAGGGAGGGATGACGGAAAGCCTGGGGAAGGGGTTGAAGTGACGGGTGAACACCATCTAATAAGGCAGGAGAGGGGCAGAAAAAAAGCCGGAAGTACCAGGGAGAAGGCGGGTAGAGGGGCAGATGCGTGGAAGAGTGCCAGGAATGAGTGCAGAAATAAAATGGGCTTTGTGAAAACATCATTGCTCCCATTAACCCCAGCACTCTTTCCTGCTGAGAAGATAACAGGGAGACGTGAAATCCCTCTTTCCTGGAGTGTGGGGCGAGGTCAACAGGCTTGCTGATCTGGGCTGCAGGTGGCGTGGTGAAGCCACATGGGGGAGGAGAAAACTCGCTGTTTTATTCTTTGAAACAAGAGGGGCTACCGGTTTGATGGCTTGGCACTGCCTTTGTAGGGGGTTGAACCTCCTCTGTGATCTCTCCACGGACACGACTCTGCTAGGGGTGCTTTCATTAGAAAATCTCCCTGTGCGAGGTGACCTTCTCCAGGGTATTTTCATGTAATCCACTGGGATTTTGAGTTGATTGTGCAGTCTCTGTACTGTACCTGGTGACTCTTTTTCCTGAGAGAACACAGTAGAAGGAATAAGCAGTTGCCAGGGCAGAGGGGTAAAAACTTCCTGTCACCTCTTGTTTCGGTCTTCAGAGCAGTAATGACAGAATCTGGGCACAGTACTGATGGAGCAGACAGACTTGTTTCTGGAAGATTTCCCTCCAGCAAAAGCAGAAAATCCTGGGACTTTCTTGGTCGCCCAGTGGCTAAGACTGTGAGCTCCCAATGCAGGAAGCCCAGGTTCATTCCCTGGTCTGGAAACTAGGTCCCACATTCTGCAACCAGGAGTTCCATGCCTCAACTAAAAATTCCACATGTCACAACTAAAGATCCTGAGTGTCACAACTAAGATCTGGTGCAGCCAAATAAATAAATACTGAACAAAGGCAGAACATCCTATTCAGTGAAACCAACATACGTATACTAAATCATACAGAAGAATACAAAATCATATTTTTGGTGAGAAACTTCTAGGATGATCCTCAAAGACCATGCCTATCTGTAACCTTCTCCCCTTGAGTGTGGGCAAAGCAGGTAACTTGTTTTTAACCAATAAAAGATGATGGGCTATTATTCCCGTGATTCTGTTAACCTTATTTGCCAAAGATGAAGGAATTTGATGGGTGTGGTTAAAGTCTCCGATTGGTTGACTTTAATCAAAAGGGGGCTTTGCTAAATGGGCTTACCCAATGCGGTGAGCCTTTAAAAACAAGTCTAAAGATCAGAAACAGAAGTAGTCAAGTTGTCCTGCTGGCCTTGAAAAAGCAAACAGCCATATTAGAGAGAGGGTGACATGGCAAGTCATCTGTGGGTGGCCTCTAGGAGCTGAGGTCCTCAGTCCTACGTCCACAAGGAACTGAACTCTGCCAACAGCCAGTGAGCTTGGAAAAGGAGCCCACACCTCCGACAAGATCGCAGCCCTGGCTGACATCTCAATTTCGGCCTGATGAGACCCTGGATAGAGGACCCAACTAACTCACGCTTGGTCTCCTGATACATGGAGCACTGAGATAATACACTGGTATGATTTTAAGCAGCTCAATCAGTGCTAATTTGTCAGTCAGCAATAGAAAACAAATACAAGTCCTTTTCTTTTTAAAATGTAACCTCAAGTTTTCCAGATGCCATCGACGTCAAGACTTTATTGAGACAGTTGTTCTCTTCTTTAGTCGCTACCTACCTTCCATGTCTCTCAGGAAATCACTTTTCAGGAAGTTCTATCATTAAGAGCTTCTGTGAGCTTGCTTTGGGGAGCTGCAGGAAGAGAAATAAAACAAAGAGGTGCTTTCCTCCTGGTTCTTGGGAGATGATGGTATGCAAATTCCTGTGTACACCCCTTCTGTAGGCTTTTGAGCTGTTTCAGCAGTGGGCAGGTGAGGCAGCCAGCGAGGGAAGGCACTTCTGGGACTGCAGGTCCCTTCTGTATGTAAATCACCCAGCAATATGCAAACGACTTCCCAGGTCTGCCATCCTGTCCTCCTGGCCTTCTGAGATACTGCCTGGGAGTTAAAAAGCCTCTCATATTTTGCTGCCCTTTAGCCCGTTTTTGTTGGGAGCATCTCAAGGGCATGGAAAAGGCTATTTGTAGTTTTAAATAGAGAATTCAGACTTTCAAAGGCTGGAAAGGCAAGGCACAGTGTGCAGGCGGCTGTGTGTTTCATTGCACTGGACGGGTCTGTGCTGGAATTTACAGAGCTGGACTTCCAGTAAGTCGGCAGCCTCACTTGACTCATCTTGGCATTATCAGGCTCAACACTGGGCACTGAAGGAATTTGATGGGTGTGGTTAAAGTCTCCGATTGGTTGACTTTAATCAAGGGGCTTTGCTAAATGGGCTTACCAATGCGGTGAGCCTTTAAAAACAAGTCTAAAGATCAGAAACAGAAGTAGTCAAGTTGTCCTGCTGGCCTTGAAAAGCAAACAGCCATATTAGAGAGGGTGACATGGCAAGTCATCTGTGGGTGGCCTCTAGGAGCTGAGGTCCTCAGTCCTACGTCCACAAGGAACTGAACTCTGCCAACAGCCAGTGAGCTTGGAAAAGGAGCCCACACCTCCGACAAGATCGCAGCCCTGGCTGACATCTCAATTTCGGCCTGATGAGACCCTGGATAGAGGACCCAACTAACTCACGCTTGGTCTCCTGATACATGGAGCACTGAGATAATACACTGGTATGATTTTAAGCAGCTCAATCAGTGCTAATTTGTCAGTCAGCAATAGAAAACAAATACAAGTCCTTTTCTTTTTAAAATGTAACCTCAAGTTTTCCAGATGCCATCGACGTCAAGACTTTATTGAGACAGTTGTTCTCTTCTTTAGTCGCTACCTACCTTCCATGTCTCTCAGGAAATCACTTTTCAGGAAGTTCTATCATTAAGAGCTTCTGTGAGCTTGCTTTGGGGAGCTGCAGGAAGAGAAATAAAACAAAGAGGTGCTTTCCTCCTGGTTCTTGGGAGATGATGGTATGCAAATTCCTGTGTACACCCCTTCTGTAGGCTTTTGAGCTGTTTCAGCAGTGGGCAGGTGAGGCAGCCAGCGAGGGAAGGCACTTCTGGGACTGCAGGTCCCTTCTGTATGTAAATCACCCAGCAATATGCAAACGACTTCCCAGGTCTGCCATCCTGTCCTCCTGGCCTTCTGAGATACTGCCTGGGAGTTAAAAAGCCTCTCATATTTTGCTGCCCTTTAGCCCGTTTTTGTTGGGAGCATCTCAAGGGCATGGAAAAGGCTATTTGTAGTTTTAAATAGAGAATTCAGACTTTCAAAGGCTGGAAAGGCAAGGCACAGTGTGCAGGCGGCTGTGTGTTTCATTGCACTGGACGGGTCTGTGCTGGAATTTACAGAGCTGGACTTCCAGTAAGTGCGGCAGCCTCACTTGACTCATCTTGGCATTATCAGGCTCAACACTGGGCACTGGAGTGTTTGTTCGGTGAATAAATAATCCTTGTTGACAGAAAAGGAAAACAGAGGCCATCAGAGATGCAAACTCTTGCCCACGGTCACACTGCTTGTCAGGGGCAGAGATGGTTCTGGAACACCAGCCTTCCGAGTTCCCATGCTTTTCTTGCCACCCCACCGCCCACAAGCCTAACATGCTGGGGAGGAGGTGGAGGCAGAAAGAGGGCTGTGTCTCCTGCCCCAGGACTCGAGCCCTTCAGCAGCGGTGCCCACATCTCCGCGGCCACCCTGGCCTCCTTCGGGCCTCTCTCTGCTCTCTTTCTGTGTTGTGCGCACATTTCCTGGCGGCCTCCCTGCCCAATTCCCTCCAGTGCAGTTTTCAGCTTCACACTTCACGGGTTTTATTCACAATCGATAAATAAGCCTATTATCATCGGGGTTTTGTATTCTCATCATATATCGTCATCTGTCATAAACCATTTCATGCGGGAGTCTGGTTCATTCAGCGTATCCCACTCATCTTTATTTCTGAGTCGGTGACTGAGAAGCAAACTCAAAGTGCCTGCTGGTCCAAGCATCCAGCTTTCGCTCCATAACAGAATGTCTAACGATAAAAATCGTATTTAGACATTATTATATTGGAGATTTGTGCCAGGGGAGAAAAAAGTCATTACCTTGTCAGACTCTCTGTACTTATTAGAAGCGACAAAGTATTTTGTTTTTCTATTCAGATGGGTTGGATCTGATGGAAAAGCAATTTTTCATTAAGGTATGTTCTTAAAATGCAGTGGCTTCTGGCCATCTCTCTCAGTTTGTGGGGGCAGCTGATTGGAATATAGCTGGAGATTGTCAGATAAGTCGGAGTCACAGTTTTGTATCAAAGTATCCTTTGGTGGCAGGGGCTAAATAATACCCAGGGTCTTATTAGGGTCCCCATTTCTTGATCATCACCGCGGTCCTTGGGAACAGCAGATATTGCTTGATAGATTCCTGAGTTGGAGAGGCAAACACTCTATGACTGGTTTGCTTTAGAGTCAAGGAATTTTAATTGAAGGATTAGCCATTGGACTCTAAATCACAGTCGATAGTTCTTAAACAACCCTTGGATTAGTAGTACTGAACTCTCCGTTGCTTCCCAACCTTTCCCACGTCAAAGATATAAACAACTGATATTTATGACATCCAGGACAAACCTGACATTCTGGGCTGGCGGCCATGAGCCCCAAGGCTGAATGTTGGGCATCTCTGTTCATGAGCTGTTATGTCTTAACATTCCGAGTCCCATGCGGGAAAGGGGGGGTGGAGGCAGAAAGAGGGCTGTGTCTCCTGCCCCAGGACTCGAGCCCTTCAGCAGCGGTGCCCACATCTCCGCGGCCACCCTGGCCTCCTTCGGGCCTCTCTCTGCTCTCTTTCTGTGTTGTGCGACATTTCCTGGCGGCCTCCCTGCCCAATTCCCTCCAGTGCAGTTTTCAGCTTCACACTTCACGGGTTTTATTCACAATCGATAAATAAGCCTATTATCATCGGGGTTTTGTATTCTCATCATATATCGTCATCTGTCATAAACCATTTCATGCGGGAGTCTGGTTCATTCAGCGTATCCCACTCATCTTTATTTCTGAGTCGGTGACTGAGAAGCAAACTCAAAGTGCCTGCTGGTCCAAGCATCCAGCTTTCGCTCCATAACAGAATGTCTAACGATAAAAATCGTATTTAGACATTATTATTTTGGGAGATTTGTGCCAGGGAGAAAAAGTCATTACCTTGTCAGACTCTCTGTACTTATTAGAAGCGACAAAGTATTTTGTTTTTCTATTCAGATGGGTTGGATCTGATGGAAAAGCAATTTTCATTAAGGTATGTTCTTAAAATGCAGTGGCTTCTGGCCATCTCTCTCAGTTTGTGGGGGCAGCTGATTGGAATATAGCTGGAGATTGTCAGATAAGTCGGAGTCACAGTTTTGTATCAAAGTATCCTTTGGTGGCAGGGGCTAAATAATACCCAGGGTCTTATTAGGGTCCCCATTTCTTGATCATCACCGCGGTCCTTGGGAACAGCAGATATTGCTTGATAGATTCCTGAGTTGGAGAGGCAAACACTCTATGACTGGTTTGCTTTAGAGTCAAGGAATTTTAATTGAAGGATTAGCCATTGGACTCTAAATCACAGTCGATAGTTCTTAAACAACCCTTGGATTAGTAGTACTGAACTCTCCGTTGCTTCCCAACCTTTCCCACGTCAAAGATATAAACAACTGATATTTATGACATCCAGGACAAACCTGACATTCTGGGCTGGCGGCCATGAGCCCCAAGGCTGAATGTTGGGCATCCTATGACTGTTCATGAGCTGGTTGGGAAGCTGTGCTCTGAGAAGGAAAGACCATTATGTGTGTAGGTATGTGTATATTTGTTCATTTATTTTTGAAATTTATCTTTTTGGCCATGCTATGAGGCTTGTGAGATCTTAGTTCCCTAACCAGGGATTGAAACTGGGCCCCCTGCAGTGGAAGTATGGAATTCTAATTGCTGCACCACCAGGGAATTCCCTGTATGGGTATATTTATGGACCACATTGTCTTTATCTATTCACCTATTGATGAACACTTAGACTGTTTCCCGGAGAGTTACTATTTTCTAAAAGATCCTTCTAAGGTTTGAAAATAATTAAGGAGTCAATTTTGTAACTAGAGTTTCATAATAGGCAGTATCTGCCTTTGAAGGGTAAGGACTTTGGCTCTCTCATTGCCTCCATCTCATCTCCTGTACCTCTCAAGTTTTGCTATATTATTTTTATTATACAGGTTTACAACACTCACCTCTTAAGTAGTCATAATTTCTGTAGTGGTACTGAATCGATTTTTAAAATACTTTCAGTGTTTACCATTTGACTGGCTTAACATGACGTCTTTATTCCTAAATTCATTATTTTGCTTCATGTTTTAATTGGCTGGATTTCATGATCATAAAGCTTTTTTGAGAAGCTCTTTGTGTGTTTCACCAGTGCTGATGTCTTCCCATTGTACCCAGGTGAAGTGTGACTGGACACATCTGAGTCACAGTTTCTTCCCATTTAAATATTGTAGACGCTGCTTCAGTGTCTTCCGGCCCTGAGGTTTGAAGCCAGCTGATTTCACCCCCCCCCCATTCTTCTTTAGGTGATTTTGATTTGGCTGTCTGGATGATGAATAATTCTTTCATTTATTTTAATTATTGGGGTGCAATAATGTAACTAGGATTTGTCTTAGTGTCGAACTTACAGTATCACATACTCCCAGAACACGATCTGTACCTTTGGTTTATCATTTCCAGGAAAATGCTCTTGTATCTTTGAACATGTCTTCTGTTTCATTGGGGGAGGACGGATATACTTCAGAAATCCTGATTGTTCTACGTTGAAAGGTATTTGTCTTCCGTATCTAGTCTCATTAATTTCTTTTAGATTTATCTTTTCATTTGTATTTATTGCACTTTTCTTATTTGTTGGTAATGAATTTTCAGGAGTACTTCATCAATTCCTGGATTTTTCAAATCTTTGTATTCATTTTATAATAACGTTGCTTCAGCTCTCAATTAGTTTTTCTAACCTACCTTTTCACCCCAACTGTTGTTATTCTGTCCTCGAATTCTTGATTTAAAAAATTCTTATTTAGTTGTCCTAGGGTCCCATGTACTTGTTTTTGGTGTGTTTTGCTACATTTGTGTGTATAGTTTCCATTCTGGCTTATTCTTGTCTGCTTGCTTTATATCTTGCTTGGGTTAGGGCAACTTTGCCTAGATTTTCTGATTACTCTGATATAGTTTGGATGAATTTTTAACTTCCTTCCCACAGTAGTTCAGGCCAGTTAGCTTTTCTTCTTATAGGATGAGGCTGAGTTTCTGCTTTTTTGAGTGTGAGTATATGGCAGGATCTTGGGCTTAGGTGGGGGAGGATGGATAAAGGGAGGAGAGCTCATCTCAGAGTTAAATGGTACTTATTAGACTCTCTCTTTCTCAGTCCCTTCCTAAATTCATTATTTTGCTTCATGTTTTAATTGGCTGGATTTCATGATCATAAAGCTTTTTTGAGAAGCTCTTTGTGTGTTTCACCAGTGCTGATGTCTTCCCATTGTACCCAGGTGAAGTGTGACTGGACACATCTGAGTCACAGTTTCTTCCCATTTAAATATTGTAGACGCTGCTTCAGTGTCTTCCGGCCCTGAGGTTTGAAGCCAGCTGATTTCACCCCCCCCCCCATTCTTCTTTAGGTGATTTTGATTTGGCTGTCTGGATGATGAATAATTCTTTCATTTATTTTAATTATTGGGGTGCAATAATGTAACTAGGATTTGTCTTAGTGTCGAACTTACAGTATCACATACTCCCAGAACACGATCTGTACCTTTGGTTTATCATTTCCAGGAAAATGCTCTTGTATCTTTGAACATGTCTTCTGTTTCATTGGGGGAGGACGGATATACTTCAGAAATCCTGATTGTTCTACGTTGAAAGGTATTTGTCTTCCGTATCTAGTCTCATTAATTTCTTTTAGATTTATCTTTTCATTTGTATTTATTGCACTTTTCTTATTTGTTGGTAATGAATTTTCAGGAGTACTTCATCAATTCCTGGATTTTTCAAATCTTTGTATTCATTTTATAATAACGTTGCTTCAGCTCTCAATTAGTTTTTCTAACCTACCTTTTCACCCCAACTGTTGTTATTCTGTCCTCGAATTCTTGATTTAAAAAATTCTTATTTAGTTGTCCTAGGGTCCCATGTACTTGTTTTTGGTGTGTTTTGCTACATTTGTGTGTATAGTTTCCATTCTGGCTTATTCTTGTCTGCTTGCTTTATATCTTGCTTGGGTTAGGGCAACTTTGCCTAGATTTTCTGATTACTCTGATATAGTTTGGATGAATTTTTAACTTCCTTCCCACAGTAGTTCAGGCCAGTTAGCTTTTCTTCTTATAGGATGAGGCTGAGTTTCTGCTTTTTTGAGTGTGAGTATATGGCAGGATCTTGGGCTTAGGTGGGGGAGGATGGATAAAGGGAGGAGAGCTCATCTCAGAGTTAAATGGTACTTATTAGACTCTCTCTTTCTCAGTCCCTTCCTGAGAATTTTTCGCGTGTTTGTTGCAACTCCACTACACGTTGTTTGAGGTGTGTGGAACATCTCAGTAGTGCCTACTGCCCTGAGGCACTCACTTTGGCTCAGGTCTGCCCTGTCATTCATTTTCTCCATTTCATACATTTCTCCTGACAGAAGAGGAGAAAGTTAATGCCAACCACTCTCCTCGCAGTTATCCAGGTCTGTAGGCATTAGTGAGAATTTTCAATATTTTGTTCAAATCAAGAGATTAAATTCTTGAGGGAAAGGAGGAAGGATTGTTCAGGGATGGATTTGTGCTGAGCCCTTTCTCTTTGTTCCAAAATGTGTCCTGTTGAAACTTATTAACTTAGATTATGACCTTTTTTGTATTTGGTTGCTGTTAGGGAAATCTTTTGCCTTTTATTAGTATTTTTCTCTTTTGTTAAGTATCAAGGGACAAAAATTCAGTCTGCCATGTTAATGTGACACCAAGTAATTTTTCAGTGATTTTACACAGTTCGCTGTTTGGCTTGAATAGAATTCCATTTTAAGAAGCTTAAAGATAAGGAAGAGATAGCAAGACCTGAGTTACAGTGGGGTTATATATGAATGTTTTTATATTAAAATATTTTAAACAACAGAAAGTTAAAACAGAAAGCTTTCAATAGCTTACATTCATATATGTTATTAAAGATAATTTCACCACATGTATATTGAACATGCCTATTTGAAAACAGGAACAAAATGCAGTGAAAAAAAAAAGCAATTTCTGGTGAATAGAAAAAAACATGTTTTTGGTTAGATAGACATTGAGAATTTTGTGTTTCAAAACATCAGGAATTGTTTACCTAGAAGGGAAACTGACACAATGAGTAAAGATCTAGGAACATCAAAGTCAAAGCAGAAGTTAGGGGCTTCCCTGGTAGCTCAGTGGTAAAGAGTTCACCTGCCAGGGCGGGAGACATGAATTCAATCCCTAATCTGGGAAGATCCCATGTGCTGTGGAGCGACTAAGCCCGTGAGACACAACCCTTGAGCCTGTGCTCTAGAGCCTTGAAGCTGCAACTGTTGAGCCCATGTGCCAAAAGTACTGAAGCCCATGTGCCCTGGAGCCCAAGTTCCACAAGAGAAGTCACTGCAACAAGAAGCCTGCTCACCTCAACTAGAGAGTAGCCCCCACTCCCTGCAACTAGAGAAAAGCCTGCAGCAGCAGTGAAAACCCAGAATAGCTAAAAAAAAAAAAAAAAAGCAGGAGTCAGTTTTACATGTGTATTTCAGAAACAGGTATGTGTCCTCCACAAGATGGTTGGTTCTTGGGCGCTGGATTCCTCTCTTAGAGCTAAGAAGTGAGGACAGTAGAGTTCCACTGCAAGGTCAGTGCTGATGAAGCCAGGGAAAGATATGAGAAAGTGACTTAGAAGAGGAAGCTTGGTGTCCAGGCTTGCAACACTGAAACCTAGTGTACACTTACCTGAAGAAATAATATGTCTAAAGAAGAGAGCCTGCTTTGTGTGGGAAGCATAGGAAAAAGAATCACCAAGGGTCCCTTTTATCCCGTAACAGCTCTGTCCCTGGGAGTGGAAGAATTTACCATCAGACTTCTGGAAATTCCAGTCTCAAAGGCCAAGAGTGCCTCTGTTGTGAGCCTGATGTTAGAACATGAGCTTTATCTGACTCCCTCTTTTCTGATTCTATGTCCTCACACCAATTTTCCAGTTCTAGTGAAGGTCTGCTCATATAGAGAGAGAATGCTGAAAATACACAGATTTTTAAGTATTTCTGAGCCTTTCATAGTGATTTCTCGTGGTAATGAGTGGCATTTCATTACCAGTTGGTTCTCGTATAGGGAGAAAAGGAGATGGTTATGCCAACCTGAGTAATTCCAATCTGTGCGACATTTTTATTTCTTACTTTAAATTAATACGGTAGCAGCCTGATACCTTCCTCAGGTCTTCTGTACATTTTTAGTTAGTGTGAGTCTGTATTTTTTGGTTTCATTGCTCAAGAGCGAGCTGGCCTTCTCCTAGGTAACTCTGATTCTGTATCTGTCTTCCATCTTGCTCTGTTTCTATATGAAAAAGTTCCATATTTGATGAATTCATCTGTATAAAACTGTGTTAAGACCAGATAAATACTTAAATATTCTGGAGAAAATGTATACAAATTTTTTGGACCTCATTTATCTTTTTTTTTTAGATCTTTTATTTTGTATTAGCATATAGCCCATTAACAACATTGTGATAGTTTCAGGTGAACAGTGAAGGGACTCAGCCATACATATACATGTATCCATTCTCTCCCAAACTACCCTCTCATCCAGCTGACACATAACATTGAGTAGAGCTCCCTGAGCTCTACAGTAGATCCTGGTTGGTTATGCACTTTAAATACAGCAACTGTGTACATAGGACCTCATTTATCTTCATGTCTTTAGTTTGTAACAAGAAGAGTAGCATGGAGAAACTGAGATAGTTCCGTGCAAAGGTGATTTTTACGTTGAGGCCCTGTCTTCTCATTTGGAGTATGATGCTGTCTCCACTAAATTTCCTGTCCAAATGAATGGAATGAGGGTTTTAGTAGAACAGAAGGTTACTGGATGGAACAGTGGGGCCGACATGGGGCATGGATATATGCAGAGAACCTCCTATTCATTTTCTCTTTGGTGATTAAATTCATACAGTCTTTTTTTTACCAGTTTTATTGAGATTTAATTGTCATAAAACATTGTATTAATTTGAGATGTATGACATAATAATTTGATGTAGGTATATAGAGTGAAATGATCAGCACACCAAGTTTAATTAATGCCCTCTTCTCACAGTTAAAATTCTTCCTTGTGATGAGAACTTTTAAGATCTACTCTATATTGTATAATGTTCAGTTATACAATACTGTATTAACTTCTACATTACGTCCTCAGCTTTGTAACTGGATGTTTGTACATTTTCACCATGATCATCGGCCCCCCCATCCCTCCCAACCCTACTGCATCCCACTCTTCCTCTGGCAACCACCAATGTCTTCTATGTTTTGATGAGTTCAGTTTATTTGAATCACTCTGTCTGGCCCATTTGAAGAAAGAAAGTGAAAGTGTTAGTCTCTCAATCATGTCTGACTCTTGGTGACCCATGGACTGAAGCCCATTAGACTCCTCTGTCCATGGAATGCTCCAGGCAAGAATACTGGAGTGGGTTGCCATTTCCTTCTCTGTTAGGGGAAAATGGAATATGTATATATACATAGCTGAGTTCCTTTGCTGTCTACCTGAAACTATCACAACGTTGTTAGTTGGCTAATACTCCAATATAAAATGTGCTCAGTCACTTCAGTCATGTCCGACTCTGTGTGACCCTATGGTCTGTAACCCGTGAGGCTCTTCTATCCATGGGTATTCTCAAAGCAAGAATACTGGAGTGGGTTGCCATGCCCTCCTCCAGGGGATCTTGCCAACCCAGAGATCGAACCCACGTCTCCCACATAGCAGGTGGATTCTTTACCAGCTGAGCCACCAGGGAAGCCCAAGAATACTAGAGTGAGTAGGCTATCCCCTCTCCAGATGGTCTTCCTGGTTCAGGAATTGAACCAGAATCTCCTGCATTGCAGGTGAATTCTTTGCCAGCTGAGTAACTTAGCATAATGCCTTCAAGGTCAATCTAGGTTGTCACAAATAGTAGAATTTCTTTCATTTTATGGCTGAATAATAATCCTTTGTATATATAAACTCCATTTTCTTTACCCATCCATGGACGCTTCGTTTGTTTGGGCTAATGTAAGTAATGCTGAAATGAATGTGGAAGTGCAGCTATCTCTTTGAGATGCTGTTTTTATTTTCCTCAGATGAATACCCAGAAGTATAATTGTTGGATCGTGTGGTAGTTCTGTGTTTTTTTTGTTTTTTTTTTTTGTTTTTTTTTTTAAGGAACCTCTGTACTGTTTTCCACAGTGGCTGTATCAATTTACATCTTTACCAACAATACACAAGGTGTTTTCTCCACATCCTCAGCAAAACTTGTTCTCTCTCATTTTTTTGAGAACAGAGATTCTAAAAGATGTAAGGTGACATTTCATTGTGGTTTTGATTTGCATTTCCCTAACAAGTGATGTTCAATCTTGTCATGTACCTGTTGGCCATCTGTATGTCTTCCTTGGATAAATGTCTATTCAGATCCACTGTCCATCTTTTAATCAGATTTTTTTGTTGTTTTATGAGTTCTTTGTATAGTTTGGATATTAACCCTTTGTCAGATATTTGCAGAGCCTTCTATTTAGTAGGTTGTCTTTTCATTTTGTTGCTTGTTTCCTTTACTGTATAGAAGTTTTTTAGTTTGATGCAGTCGCACTTGTTTACATTTGCTCTTGTTGCCTTTGCTTTTGGTGTCAAATCCAAAGTTGATACCAAGACAGATGTCAAGGAACTTACTGCCCATGTTTTGTTGTAGGAGTTACATTGTTTAGAACTTCAGGTCTCCAATCCATTTTGAGGCAATTGGTGTGAGATAGGGGTTCAGTTTATTTTTCCTTTTACTTTTTTGTGTCTCTCTAGTTTTCCCAATACCATTTATTGAAGAGACTATCCTTTCCCCATTGTATATTTTTGACTCCGTTGTAAATTAATTGGCCCTGCGTGCATGGATTTCTGGGCTCTCAGTTCTGATCCATTGATCTGTGTGCTTACGTTTATGCCAGTACCATACTCTTTTGATGACTATAGTTTTGTAATAGTTTCATACCAGGAAGTGTGATGGCACCCATTTTGTTGCTTTTCCTCAGGACTCCTTTGGTGATTTGGATGTTTTGTGGTTCCATACAAATTTTTGGATTGTGTGTTCTATTTATGTGAAAAATGCCATTGGGACTTTTTTTTTTAATTTTAGCCCTTTTTATTGACTTTTTGTTGATTTATTTTCATCCATCTTTATTTTTCAGCCTCTGTGGGCCTCCCATCGCAGTGGACTCTTTCATTGCAGAGCACCAGCTCTGGGCACAGGTGCTCCAGAGTGGTGGCTTATAATTGGACACACTGGTCCAGATGCTCCGCGGCACATGGGATCCTACTGGGCTAGAGATCGAACCAGTGCCCCTTGCACTGCAAGGCAGACTCTTTACCCACTGGACCACCAGGGAAGCCCACCATTGGGATTTTGATAGGAATTGCACTGAATCTGTAGACTGCTTTGGGTAGTATGAACATTTCAACAATATTAATTCTTCTCATTCATTAGTGTGGGATATCTTTACATTTATTTGTATCTTTAATTTCCTTCATCAGTGTTTTCTAGTTTTAAGTGTACAAATCTCTCACCTCCCTGGTTAAATTTATTTTTGGGTATTTGATCTTTTAGATTCAGTCATAAATTGGACTGTTTTCTTAATTTCTCTTTCTTATTATTCTGTTGTTATTGTATAGAAATGCAGCTAATTTTTTGCATTAACTTTATATCCTGAAACATTACTGGACTTCTTAATTTTAACAGGTATTTTGGGGGGCAGGTCTTTAGGAATTTTTATATATAATATCATGTTATTTGCAAATATAGATAGCTTTATTTCTTTTCTGATTTGGATGCCTTTTCCATTTCTTGCCTAATTGCTCCAGCTAGGACTTCTGCTACTATGTTAAAAGAATGTGGTAGGAGTGAGCATCCTTACTGTGGTTCCTCTCTTAGAGAAAAAGCTTCCAGCTTTTCAATGCTGAGTATGGTGTAAGCTGTGGGCTTGTCATTTGTGGCCCTTATTGTGTTGGGGTATGTTTCCTGTATACTCAGCTTAATGAGAGCTTTTATTATGAATGGGTGCTTTGTCTGCATTTGTTGAGATATTATGGTTTTTATCCTTCATTTTGTTAATATGATTTATGAGATTGATTAAGTTGTGCATCCCAGGAGTAAATCTTAGCATCCCAGGGATAAATCTCACTTGATTGTAGTGTATATGATACTATGTTTTTGAAAGTCTTTATTGAATTTGTTACAGTGTTGTTTCTGTCTCATGTTTTTTTCACTGCAAGGCATGTGGGATTTTAGTTACCCAGTCAGGGACTGGACCCATGTTCCTGCTTTGGAAGGTGAAGTCTTAACCACTGGATTGCCAGGGAGAGGTCGATGATCCTTTTAATGTATTGTTGAATTTAGTTTGCTAATGTTTTGTTGAGGTTTTTTTTTTTTTTTTTTTTTTTCTTTTTGCTTCTTTGTCCATGGAGGCTATTGGGCTGTAACTTTCTTTCTTTCTTTTTTTGGCCTCTTTTATTGGTCTTTCACTTATTTATTTTCATCCATCTCTGTTCCTTGGCCTGTGTGGAGCTCCCATTGCAGTAGCCTCTCTCTCAGCAGAGCACTGGCTCTGGGCGCATGCGCTCCAGAGCGCCAGCTTGTAATTGGGCACACTGGTCCAGCCTGTGGCACGTGGGATCTTCCCGGGTTAGGGATCAAACTGGTGCCCTTTGCACTGCAAGGCTGATTCCTTAACCACTGGACCACCAGGGAAGCCCCTGTAACTTTCTGTTTTATTGTACTTGTTTAGCTTTGATATCACAGTAATACTGGTCATATAAAATGAGTTGAAGATGTCCCTTCCTCTTCAATGTTGTGGAAGAGTTTGAGAAAGATTGGTGTTAATTTTTCTTTAATATTCGATAGAATTCACCAGTGGAGTCACCTCATTTCTGAGCCTTTTGTTTGTGTTGGAAGATTTTTGATTACTGATTCAATCTTCTTAATAGTAATCAGCTTATTCAGATTTGTAATTTCTTTATTATTCAGTCTTATGCATTGCTAGGAGTGTATCTATTTCTTCCATGTCCAATTTGTTGCCTTGTAATTGTTCATGGTAGTCTCTTATGATTCTAAGCATTACTGTGGTATCAGTTATAATGTCTCTGTTTTCTAATCTTATTTCAGTCCTCCTTTTTTCTCCTTGTTTAGCCTAGCTAAAAGTTAGTTAATTTTGTTTAACTTTTCAAAAAATTGACTCAGTTTAGTTGATCTTCTTTTTTGTCTTTTTTAGCCTCTATTTCATTTGTTCCCTCTCTGATCTTTGTTATTATTATTATTTCTTTCTTCTACGAACTTTGGGCTTGCTTTGTTCCTTTTCTCCCCTAGTTCCTTGAGGTATAATGTTAGGTTGTTTGTGACACTTATTGTTTCTTTTTAAAAATTAAAAAAATACAACTTTTAAAGGTTGCTTTCTATTTATAGTTATTTTTAAAAATAATTTTAAAAATTATTTATTTACATGGCTGTGCCAAGTCTTAGTTGCCATATGCAGGCTCTTTGGTTGTGGCATGTGAACTCTTAGCTGTGGCATGAACCCAGGCCCCTGGCATTGGGAGCCTGGCGTCTTAGCCACGGGACCACCAGGGAAGCCCTAGCTTTTCTGTCTATTGTCAGTGGGGAAGGTTGGTATAGTTCTTTATTCTGCTATTAATGAATGCTGAGATTATCTTCTTGCAGTGACCTGATACTTGTTTTCTTCAGTGTTCTCATTTATTTATGATTTTATTATAATTCCATTTCCTTCAATTAATTTGGTCATTCTTAACTTCTTGATATGGATGCCTAACATTAATTTTCAGTCGTTTTTCTTTTCCAATGTATGTTACAGGGTTACATATTTCTCTGTAAGTAATGCTTTTGCAGAAATCTATACACTGATATATAGTATTATCATTAGTGTTCAGTTATTTTCTGGTTTCCACTATGATTCTTTCTTTATTTATGAATTTTTCTCTCTTCCCCAAAATACAGTGATTTTCTAGTTATTATTTTGCTATGGATTTTTAGACTAATTGCATTATGGGGAGAGAACTTTCTGAATCTGAATATTTAAATCCTTAGACATGTGTTGAGAGTTTCTGAAGTCCAGCATATGGTCAATCTTATAAATGTTCTATATGAACTTGTAAAATTCAATCTTTAAGTGAATGCTGTGTTCTAGACATACATATTAGGTTAAGTTTATTAATCATGTTCAGATCATTTATATACTGGCTTACTCTTTTCTTCCTGCCTCTTCTATCAATTTCCAAGAGACATGTATTTAAACCTTCCAGCATGATTATAGATATGAATTTGTGGTTTTGGTATTTTGGGCTTTGTAAATGTTTAGGCTGTGTTATGAGATAAAAATATAAAATTTTAAAGTTTATGGTACATTGAACATTTTGTCACTATCACAGAGCTGTCTTATAATTGCCATCCAAGGAAAGAGGGAAAGCTAGAACCTACTTCTGGAGAAGGATGGAGAACAAGCCTGTGCACTTAAACTGCACATTGTCCCAAGATGGTGGTAGCCATGTTGGACCGCCTGTCTCACCAATGCTCTGAGGCTCAGCAAGTGGCTTCAGACAGGCTGTTAGGACTCGCAGCCTTTTGATCTTGGAGGAAGGGGTGCTGGGAAAGTGTTATTACCTAGAGGATGACAGTTCTGGCCAGACCCCTGGAATTCCGGTCACGTCTCCATCTCCACATCAGTCTTTTTCTTTTTCTTTTCTTTTTAAAGATTTATTTTTATTTATTTATGTTGGGCGGGGGTGGGGTGGGGGGGGGAGGGGAGCGGGCGGGCCACTTCTATTGGTCTTTCATTTCTCTGTTTTCATCCGTCTTTGTTCTTGGGCTCCTGTGGGCCTCCCATCACGGTGGCCTCTGTTGTCGCAGAGCGCCGGCTCTGGGCGCATGCGCCCCAGAGCTCCGGCTCGGTAATTGGACACATCGGTCCAGCCGCTCCCGTGGGATCTTCCCAGGCCAGGGATGGAACCGGCGCCCCTTGCACTGCAAGGCGGTGTCCATACCCACTGGACCACCAGGGGAAGCCCTCCACATCAGTCTTACGCTCTCAGGCTATCCATTTTTAAGTGTCTGAGGGTAGATCACTTTTTAAATCAGACATGAGTACTGCAAATCCTTTTAGTTTTAGGTGTTAGATCTCTTGGATCCACATTAAAGAATAAATATGCAAAAAAAAAAAAAGCCCTCTTTATTTTCAGTAATTGTTTTGGTTGTTGTTTTAAAATTTCATCTGTTTTGCAACATGCCGCTTTTAGAAACATTTTCCTCCTCCACATGCTCTTATAAATGTTCTATGATTAAAATTAAAAGTGAATGCTGTGTTCTAGACATACATATTAGGTTAATTTTTTGTTCAGATCATTTATATACTGGCTTACTCTTTTCTTCCTGCCTCTTCTATCAATTTCCAAGAGACATGTATTTAAACCTTCCAGCATGATTATAGATATGAATTTGTGGTTTTGGTATTTTGGGCTTTGTAAATGTTTAGGCTGTGTTATGAGATAAAAATATAAAATTTTAAAGTTTATGGTACATTGAACATTTTGTCACTATCACAGAGCTGTCTTATAATTGCCATCCAAGGAAAGAGGGAAAGCTAGAACCTACTTCTGGAGAAGGATGGAGAACAAGCCTGTGCACTTAAACTGCACATTGTCCCAAGATGGTGGTAGCCATGTTGGACCGCCTGTCTCACCAATGCTCTGAGGCTCAGCAAGTGGCTTCAGACAGGCTGTTAGGACTCGCAGCCTTTTGATCTTGGAGGAAGGGGTGCTGGGAAAGTGTTATTACCTAGAGGATGACAGTTCTGGCCAGACCCCTGGAATTCCGGTCACGTCTCCATCTCCACATCAGTCTTTTTCTTTTTCTTTTCTTTTTAAAGATTTATTTTTATTTATTTATGTTGGGGGAAAGGCAGGTTGGGGAGGGAGGGGAGCGGGCGGGCCACTTCTATTGGTCTTTCATTTCTCTGTTTTCATCCGTCTTTGTTCTTGGGCTCCTGTGGGCCTCCCATCACGGTGGCCTCTGTTGTCGCAGAGCGCCGGCTCTGGGCGCATGCGCCCCAGAGCTCCGGCTCGGTAATTGGACACATCGGTCCAGCCGCTCCCGTGGGATCTTCCCAGGCCAGGGATGGAACCGGCGCCCCTTGCACTGCAAGGCGGTGTCCATACCCACTGGACCACCAGGGGAAGCCCTCCACATCAGTCTTACGCTCTCAGGCTATCCATTTTTAAGTGTCTGAGGGTAGATCACTTTTTAAATCAGACATGAGTACTGCAAATCCTTTTAGTTTTAGGTGTTAGATCTCTTGGATCCACATTAAAGAATAAATATGCAAAAAAAAAAAAAGCCCTCTTTATTTTCAGTAATTGTTTTGGTTGTTGTTTTAAAATTTCATCTGTTTTGCAACATGCCGCTTTTAGAAACATTTTCCTCCTCCACATGCTCTTCTATGAACAAGAAAAAAATGTTCATAGCTTTCTGATTGAAGACAAATTAAGCCTTGGAACCAGGGAGACCTGAGTTATCTTGGTTCTACCACAAATTGGTTATGAGACTCTGAGCAAGTCACTTCACTTCTCTGAATCTCAGCTTCTTAATCTGTTAAGTGGATAAAACAATAGCACCTACCAATATGGAGTTAATGAGAGACTGGCTGTAAAGTGCTTCCCATAGTGCTTGGGATCTGGTAACTTTTACCTATGATTATCTTCTTGGGATGCTCTGGTGTTTTCCTGGTAGAATTTTCAGTTCCTCTTCTTAGACACCATTCAAGGATCCAGCTTAGTGTGTGTCCTGTCTCCAAATACCTGGTGGCTGCGCAGTAGCATGATTTTGTGTTCTCGTCATGAGTCCAGCTCCCATTGAGGAGGTTTCTCAGCTGCATTCATGGCAGCCATCAGTGTGCTCATAAACCTCCTACTGTCATCTGGCAGTAACGTGAATTTGGGGAACTCCTTGATACGTTCTTTGAGTTGTTCACTCTAGATTCCTCGGAACCTTTTCTTTGAGCTGTGAACGCACTGTTTACAAATGATTGAGATGACATTTCTGAGATCAGTCAGTCAGTTCAGTTGCTCAGTCGTGTCCAATTCTTTGCATCCCCATGGACTGCAGCACGCCAGGCTTTCCTGTCCTTCACCATCTCCCTTGGGAAAACCTTTGGGCAGAGCGCCGGCTCTGGGCGGGTGCGCGCGAGGGCTCCGGCTCGGTAAGTGGACACATCGGTCCAGCCGCTCCCGTGGGATCTTCCCAGGCCAGGGATGGAACCGGCGCCCCTTGCACTGCAAGGCGGTGTCCATACCCACTGGACCACCAGGGGAAGCCCTCCACATCAGTCTTACGCTCTCAGGCTATCCATTTTTAAGTGTCTGAGGGTAGATCACTTTTTAAATCAGACATGAGTACTGCAAATCCTTTTAGTTTTAGGTGTTAGATCTCTTGGATCCACATTAAAGAATAAATATGCAAAAAAAAAAAAAGCCCTCTTTATTTTCAGTAATTGTTTTGGTTGTTGTTTTAAAATTTCATCTGTTTTGCAACATGCCGCTTTTAGAAACATTTTCCTCCTCCACATGCTCTTCTATGAACAAGAAAAAAATGTTCATAGCTTTCTGATTGAAGACAAATTAAGCCTTGGAACCAGGGAGACCTGAGTTATCTTGGTTCTACCACAAATTGGTTATGAGACTCTGAGCAAGTCACTTCACTTCTCTGAATCTCAGCTTCTTAATCTGTTAAGTGGATAAAACAATAGCACCTACCAATATGGAGTTAATGAGAGACTGGCTGTAAAGTGCTTCCCATAGTGCTTGGGATCTGGTAACTTTTACCTATGATTATCTTCTTGGGATGCTCTGGTGTTTTCCTGGTAGAATTTTCAGTTCCTCTTCTTAGACACCATTCAAGGATCCAGCTTAGTGTGTGTCCTGTCTCCAAATACCTGGTGGCTGCGCAGTAGCATGATTTTGTGTTCTCGTCATGAGTCCAGCTCCCATTGAGGAGGTTTCTCAGCTGCATTCATGGCAGCCATCAGTGTGCTCATAAACCTCCTACTGTCATCTGGCAGTAACGTGAATTTGGGGAACTCCTTGATACGTTCTTTGAGTTGTTCACTCTAGATTCCTCGGAACCTTTTCTTTGAGCTGTGAACGCACTGTTTACAAATGATTGAGATGACATTTCTGAGATCAGTCAGTCAGTTCAGTTGCTCAGTCGTGTCCAATTCTTTGCATCCCCATGGACTGCAGCACGCCAGGCTTTCCTGTCCTTCACCATCTCCTGGAGCTTGGGCAAACTCATGTCCATTGACTCAGTGATGCCATCCAATCATCTCGTCCTCTGTCGTCCCATTCTCCTTCTGCCTTCTATTTTTCCCAATATCATTTTTCCAGTGAATCATCTCCCTGCATCAGGTGGCCAAAGTATTGAAGCTTCAACTTCGGCATCAGTCCTTCTAGTGAATATTCAGGGCTGATTTCCTTTAGGATTGACTGATTTTGATCTTTGTTCAGTCCAAGGGACTCTCAGACTCCACCTGGCAGCAAATGGAATACAGAACTTATGTGTATTGTCTGTGCCGCCAGAATTGGTCCTAATTTTGATTGTGAAGTACTTTACCTTTCCAGCAGGATTCCTTTTCTCTTTAGATATGTGAAGTTATCTAGACTCCTGACTTGTCAACTCTTTGCTAAAGAGTTAAAGGACCTCATGGCATCCCTCCTACAATGTCAAAGCTTCTAGCTTTCCTTGCAAATTAATTTCTCATGCTTTCCCATTCCTGTGATAGAAGATGTAAGGAGCACTGTGGGAAAAAAGATAGACTTTAGGGAAGAGTCAGGGAACTCGCTTTGGTGATAAATAGCCAGTAGCCAGTGAATCTAATATAGCCATGCCAGTTAAGAATTGATTCATTAGCAAAATAAGCTCCTGACACCAAATAATGTGGCTTAAACAAGATAGTTTATTCAATTTCATAAATTTAAAATACGATGTCTTTTGGATACTAAACCCCATTCAAGGATCCAGCTTAGTGTGTGTCCTGTCTCCAAATACCTGGTGGCTGCGCAGTAGCATGATTTTGTGTTCTCGTCATGAGTCCAGCTCCCATTGAGGAGGTTTCTCAGCTGCATTCATGGCAGCCATCAGTGTGCTCATAAACCTCCTACTGTCATCTGGCAGTAACGTGAATTTGGGGAACTCCTTGATACGTTCTTTGAGTTGTTCACTCTAGATTCCTCGGAACCTTTTCTTTGAGCTGTGAACGCACTGTTTACAAATGATTGAGATGACATTTCTGAGATCAGTCAGTCAGTTCAGTTGCTCAGTCGTGTCCAATTCTTTGCATCCCCATGGACTGCAGCACGCCAGGCTTTCCTGTCCTTCACCATCTCCTGGAGCTTGGGCAAACTCATGTCCATTGACTCAGTGATGCCATCCAATCATCTCGTCCTCTGTCGTCCCATTCTCCTTCTGCCTTCTATTTTTCCCAATATCATTTTTCCAGTGAATCATCTCCCTGCATCAGGTGGCCAAAGTATTGAAGCTTCAACTTCGGCATCAGTCCTTCTAGTGAATATTCAGGGCTGATTTCCTTTAGGATTGACTGATTTTGATCTTTGTTCAGTCCAAGGGACTCTCAGACTCCACCTGGCAGCAAATGGAATACAGAACTTATGTGTATTGTCTGTGCCGCCAGAATTGGTCCTAATTTTGATTGTGAAGTACTTTACCTTTCCAGCAGGATTCCTTTTCTCTTTAGATATGTGAAGTTATCTAGACTCCTGACTTGTCAACTCTTTGCTAAAGAGTTAAAGGACCTCATGGCATCCCTCCTACAATGTCAAAGCTTCTAGCTTTCCTTGCAAATTAATTTCTCATGCTTTCCCATTCCTGTGATAGAAGATGTAAGGAGCACTGTGGGAAAAAAGATAGACTTTAGGGAAGAGTCAGGGAACTCGCTTTGGTGATAAATAGCCAGTAGCCAGTGAATCTAATATAGCCATGCCAGTTAAGAATTGATTCATTAGCAAAATAAGCTCCTGACACCAAATAATGTGGCTTAAACAAGATAGTTTATTCAATTTCATATAAAAGATGTTCAAAAGTAGTACATGGCTGGCACGATGTCTTTGGAATACTAAACCCCATTTCCTTATCCAAGTCCAGGGCTTCCAGTATAAGGTCACTTCATGATCCAATATGGCTGCTGGATCTCCAGTTATTTTGTCTGAGTCACAGGCCAGAACAAGACAAAAACAGAAATGTGCTTTCTTTGATGTTCCCATCCTGTGTTTGGATTCATTGACTAGAACTTTGTCATATGGCTATGTTGTGCTGCAAGGGAAGATGGGAAATACACTATTTTATTCTGAGCAATGCTGTGCCTAGCTGAAGTTTTGGGCTCTGTTACCAAGACAAAAAGGGAGAATGGATTGGGGGTAGTCAACCACCAGCTTGTGTTACAATGGCATTTGACTATAGTGGCTTCACTGGCATTGATGACTCCATCATGACTCAATCCTAGCTTCATCCAGGCTTGAGAACACACTCATATCTGTCTGTGAAATAGAGTCTCAATTGTACATTCCTTTATCTTTCTTAGAAAGAGGTTATTTAAAAAATATAGAATATCATGCAAAAGGCATTATAAATTACCAGCAAGGTTAGGCCAGGCCAAAGTCAGTTTCTCTGGGGAGAAAGATGTCAGAGTACAGTAGGTCTTTGGGACATGGACAGCATCTCATGTTTTTGCCTTGGGTACAAGCACTGTGTCTTTTATGTTGAAGGGTTAGTTCCAGAGCCCAGGCTGTAGGTGAAGCCATATAGGAGGCAGGCGACATGGCAGGTTCCACAATGGTAAGACTTTTCCTCAAGTCGGCTTCCCAAGCACCTGTTGGATATGAGTGGTGAAGGGGTTACACTTCTTCAGGGAAGGTCATGCCAACTAGTGTCAAATACAAGGGTGTTCCTTAGGAATGAAGCCTTCTCTTTTTCACTTCCTTCTCTGTCAAATTCTAGAAAGTGTAGCAGGCACTGTGGGCACAACTGCTGAACACTTCAGTCCTTACCTAAAGTTTGTAATGTTGGCTTGAATCTAATATAGCCATGCCAGTTAAGAATTGATTCATTAGCAAAATAAGCTCCTGACACCAAATAATGTGGCTTAAACAAGATAGTTTATTCAATTTCATATAAAAGATGTTCAAAAGTAGTACATGGCTGGCACGATGTCTTTGGAATACTAAACCCCATTTCCTTATCCAAGTCCAGGGCTTCCAGTATAAGGTCACTTCATGATCCAATATGGCTGCTGGATCTCCAGTTATTTTGTCTGAGTCACAGGCCAGAACAAGACAAAAACAGAAATGTGCTTTCTTTGATGTTCCCATCCTGTGTTTGGATTCATTGACTAGAACTTTGTCATATGGCTATGTTGTGCTGCAAGGGAAGATGGGAAATACACTATTTTATTCTGAGCAATGCTGTGCCTAGCTGAAGTTTTGGGCTCTGTTACCAAGACAAAAAGGGAGAATGGATTGGGGGTAGTCAACCACCAGCTTGTGTTACAATGGCATTTGACTATAGTGGCTTCACTGGCATTGATGACTCCATCATGACTCAATCCTAGCTTCATCCAGGCTTGAGAACACACTCATATCTGTCTGTGAAATAGAGTCTCAATTGTACATTCCTTTATCTTTCTTAGAAAGAGGTTATTTAAAAAATATAGAATATCATGCAAAAGGCATTATAAATTACCAGCAAGGTTAGGCCAAGCCAAAGTCAGTTTCTCTGGGGAGAAAAATGTCAGAGTACAGTAGGTCTTTGGGACATGGACAGCATCTCATGTTTTTGCCTTGGGTACAAGCACTGTGTCTTTTATGTTGAAGGGTTAGTTCCAGAGCCCAGGCTGTAGGTGAAGCCATATAGGAGGCAGGCGACATGGCAGGTTCCACAATGGTAAGACTTTTCCTCAAGTCGGCTTCCCAAGCACCTGTTGGATATGAGTGGTGAAGGGGTTACACTTCTTCAGGGAAGGTCATGCCAACTAGTGTCAAATACAAGGGTGTTCCTTAGGAATGAAGCCTTCTCTTTTTCACTTCCTTCTCTGTCAAATTCTAGAAAGTGTAGCAGGCACTGTGGGCACAACTGCTGAACACTTCAGTCCTTACCTAAAGTTTGTACCACATTTTAATGGTGTTACTCCTTCTGGCCTTTTTCAAAGCCTTTCCTTCACTGATGGCTACGACTCGCTTCTGTTTGCCTCTTGTTTCTCTTGTTTCTCACGTGAGCACGTGTTCCTCTGGCCACTCTGGGGATATGCTCCAGCGTTCCGTTCTTGGCCCCTTTCTCATTCCCTACCCCGGCTCCTATGCAATGGCCCCTGGATCTGCAGCTCTTTCTTTTCTTTAAGTGCTGATGTTTCTGATCCTTCATCTTTATTTTTTAAAAGTGTTCATTTATTTATTTGGCTGGGCCTGGTCTTAGTTGGGGCATGTAGAATGTTCATTGTGACATGTGAACTCTTAGCTGCAGCCGTTGGAATCTAGTTCCCTGACCAGAGGTCACACCTGGGCCCCTTGCCTTGGGAGCGTGAAATCTTAGCCACTGGACCGCCAGAGGAGTCCCTCTGATCCTGTATCTTTAAAACAGACATTTCTCCAGAGCTCTAGAGCTATTTTCCCAACTGCTCACTGGACATTTCTACCTGGATTCCCCATTAGCACTTAAAACTTACCTCATCAAAAATGGAATTCGTCTGCTCTCCTACTCCTTCCCTGAAACCCTTCCTTTCTTCTGTATTCCCTGCCTGTCTTGGTAAACGCCCATTTCAGAGCCAGCAACCTGGAAGTCATCCTTCCTTCCTTTCTTTCCATAGTCTCTCTCCATATGTAACCAGCCACCAAGACCTCTTCCTTGAGTCTCTCAAGCCACCCCTTCCCTTGCATCCCCACCACTGTCTGCCCTCAGGCCCTCATCCTTTATCACATGGGGTATGACTATAGCCACTTCTAGCCAGGCTGTTCTTCACCTGCTGTCAGAGTGACTTTTCCAATTAAAAAAACTCTTATTATGTTACTTCTCTGAATAAAATCCTTTGAACTTCCCATTGCCTGTGAGATATCAATCAAACTCAACAGAATAATAAGGGAAATCCTTCGCAGGGCTCTTTGTATGAATAAGAGGAAGACCTTCCCCAGCCTTTGCTGACCAGCAGATGAAGAAGGAGGGCCTGGTGAGTGGAGTATGCCTTTATGTGAGAACAAAGTCCTTTTCTGGCTTCCCAGGTGGCACAGTAGTAAAGAATCTGCCTGCTCATACAGGAGATGCAAGAAAGGTGAGTTTGATCCCTGGGTCAGGAAGATCCTCTGGAATAGGAAATGGCAACCTGCTCCAGTATTCTTGCCTGGAAAATTCCATGGACAGACTGGTGGACTACAGTGCATGGGGTCACAAAGAGTCGGATGTGACTGAACACACACATGCGCACACAAGGTCCCTTTCCATTGGGAGGGTGCATCCCTGCCCATGGGCACAGGTCTTGATGAGCAATGCTTGGGCTGAACTCTTTCTGTGCACCTGTCAGCTGACTTCTAGCTGCACTGCTCACATGGTGTGGGTGTGCGGGCTGCCTGTAGGCTATTGGGTTCTTTGCAAACTCTCTCCTACCTCATGCTGGGCCTGTGCCACCCAGGAATAACTCTTCCTCTAACACCCTAGAGGAAGTAGCTCCTAAGCATCTTCTAAGACTTGCTGGAGGCATCGCCTTCTCCTGAGAGACGTCTCTGGTCTCACAGAATGAATTAATTGCTGTCACCCAGTGCACCCCGAATTCTCGCTCTGTATGTCTGTTGTGTCCTGCTGTGAGGCTGTTGTAATGATTAACTTTTACATTTGTCTCCTCTGCTGCTTTGTGAACAACTTAAGGGCAGAGGATAATGCCTTATTCATCTTCATAGTCCCTGACTGGCTTGTGTAAATTCTCACTGAATTAACTGTAGGGCAACTGCCAGAAATCGAATGAAACATCCGATTCTATCTAGGTTTAAACACAACTATAGGGCTTATATTTGTTATTAAAAAATGAAGAAAATAATAGGACTATTGAGTGATGCAAAACTCTTATAAAAATGCTCCAGAAAGGAACTGTCATGTCTTACTTATGAGCAAAGGCATGAATAGGAGAGGACACATGCTGACAGTAGGCAAGGAAAACACTGGTCTTTCAAAAGGCATATTAAGGGTCTTAAGGTAAGATTTAAGAGGTGGCCAGACGCAGGAGACAGCTGCCTTGTGAATAGGGCATGTGAGCTAAGAAGAAAGTTGAATTAAGCCTAAGAGCAGAGAGGCGAGCTTCTGTTTAAAATCCACTCTTGCAATTGACTGGATGTTTGACCTCCGGGCAAGTCATTAACCTCTGTGTCTTAGTTTCCACATCTGTAAAGTGGAGATAATAATGCTTCCTTAACTTCAAAGAATTATAGATTAATCAATGTCTGAAAATGTCTCTAACTTGGGAAACTCTATGTAAATACCCAATGTAGCCAGTAGGAAACTCAGGTGTAAATACTGGAGAAATAAATTGGAGCTTTCTTCTTGTTTATTCACAGTATTCTAAAAATGAAAAATAATCGCTAGGGTCTGCATCCTGAAAATGCTATTCGGAAATAGCAGCTCAATTTATATTTGGGGGAAAATGTCCTTTTAATGGTTATCAGCCCTTGTTTCTCAGCCCCATGTGACTCCAAAGCAGAGATGTCTATTGAGGCTTGTGAATTCCAGATGTGTGGGGACCGAGACCAAGAGGTTGATTCAATGGGAACTATAAAAGTCACTCAGGCCAGGAGACCTCTGCCTGTGTAGAGTGCTGACACCTTCCTAGGCTGGGGTATGCTGTGGGCTGTCATATTTTTCTCCTCTTAACCCCTTGCCTGGCTTCCATCTCTGGGAGAGGATGGGCGGGGCTTGCCAAGGGGAGCTCAGGGCTCCCAGAGCTTCCATCAGAGGCTCATGTGCGCTGTTTGGTGAAGAGTGATCTCCAAATGAAACTGTTCAGAATGTATTGTCAATTAGTCCCTGACTGGCTTGTGTAAATTCTCACTGAATTAACTGTAGGGCAACTGCCAGAAATCGAATGAAACATCCGATTCTATCTAGGTTTAAACACAACTATAGGGCTTATATTTGTTATTAAAAAATGAAGAAAATAATAGGACTATTGAGTGATGCAAAACTCTTATAAAAATGCTCCAGAAAGGAACTGTCATGTCTTACTTATGAGCAAAGGCATGAATAGGAGAGGACACATGCTGACAGTAGGCAAGGAAAACACTGGTCTTTCAAAAGGCATATTAAGGGTCTTAAGGTAAGATTTAAGAGGTGGCCAGACGCAGGAGACAGCTGCCTTGTGAATAGGGCATGTGAGCTAAGAAGAAAGTTGAATTAAGCCTAAGAGCAGAGAGGCGAGCTTCTGTTTAAAATCCACTCTTGCAATTGACTGGATGTTTGACCTCCGGGCAAGTCATTAACCTCTGTGTCTTAGTTTCCACATCTGTAAAGTGGAGATAATAATGCTTCCTTAACTTCAAAGAATTATAGATTAATCAATGTCTGAAAATGTCTCTAACTTGGGAAACTCTATGTAAATACCCAATGTAGCCAGTAGGAAACTCAGGTGTAAATACTGGAGAAATAAATTGGAGCTTTCTTCTTGTTTATTCACAGTATTCTAAAAATGAAAAATAATCGCTAGGGTCTGCATCCTGAAAATGCTATTCGGAAATAGCAGCTCAATTTATATTTGGGGGAAAATGTCCTTTTAATGGTTATCAGCCCTTGTTTCTCAGCCCCATGTGACTCCAAAGCAGAGATGTCTATTGAGGCTTGTGAATTCCAGATGTGTGGGGACCGAGACCAAGAGGTTGATTCAATGGGAACTATAAAAGTCACTCAGGCCAGGAGACCTCTGCCTGTGTAGAGTGCTGACACCTTCCTAGGCTGGGGTATGCTGTGGGCTGTCATATTTTTCTCCTCTTAACCCCTTGCCTGGCTTCCATCTCTGGGAGAGGATGGGCGGGGCTTGCCAAGGGGAGCTCAGGGCTCCCAGAGCTTCCATCAGAGGCTCATGTGCGCTGTTTGGTGAAGAGTGATCTCCAAATGAAACTGTTCAGAATGTATTGTCATTCCTTCCCCACCTTTCAGAAAAAGGGAAGATTTCCCCAAAGGACCTTTGATTTATTGGTTGAGTTGGAGGGATTCCTCACACTAAGTGGGGTGACTGGGGTTGGAGAGGAGAAGGGAAGGAGGAGGCAACCAAGTGGAGTCATATTGCACCCTGGGAGAAACAGTGAAAGGACCGCAGAAGCTCTTCTGTTTAGGGCGGAGGAAGGCAGCACCAGGCTAGGGAGCCTCTGTGGTTGGGGGGAGGGAGGAGGGAGGCTGACTTGCTTGTGGAGACAAGGGGAGGCTGGGCGAGAAAGGCATACTTATCGGCTTTCTGGGCCATGGGCTGGAGTCATCTTTTCTTACCATTCCACTGCCCCTTCTTTTAATGGGTTTATATATTAAGTAAGAATGGCCTTAAGGCAGGGGGACTTGTCATAGGACAGGTACGTTCAGGGAACTGGAAGGTAGTGATGAGAGTGGTTGAGAGGGCAGACCAGGTTTTCCAGAAAGCACGTGGGAGCCTCACAGCTGGGGCTGCCCTATGAGTTACCTGATTCCCGGGGTTGGGGGGCAGAGTATCTGCCGTGTTGGGCACCAGCCCTGCCTTTCCCTAGACACACTTTGAGGCGAGGGAGAGGAGAGTCTGATGGAAGTGTGGGCCATACACCGCCAAGGCTTGCCCTCAGAGGGGGGTGTGACTGGGGCACTCCTTGGCTTGCCTTGGGTCCTTGGGCTGGGGTCTCCTTTTGAGGGGTCTGTCCTCCCTCTCCGTCATTCTGGATTGTGTAGCTTTGTTGGCATAGCCTGCCAGTTAGGAGCAGAGGCCAATAAGCATCACTGTATTACAGATTTGACCCTGTTGTACAAGCTCTGAAGACGGTACTTGCTATATATTGCCTTGCTATTTTTCTTCTGAATTGTGAGGTGTACATGTTTTCCCAGGAGAGTAGGCCTATGACCTTAAGTGATGTTAAACGACTCAGTAAAGCAGTTTGAATTTGGGTGCTTTCCCCAAAACACAAACTGTTACTGTGTTTGAAATTATTAATCTTCTGCAGTCGTCTTGGGAAAGTGCTTAAGACCCAAACATTCTGAGCACTTCTATTCCTGACTCAAATATAGACTTGGGTAAGGGATTTACACCTGTTCTGAGTTCCATCCCCACAGCCACTCACCTATTCCAGCTGAAGAAGGGAGCTGTAGAGCAGGCCCCAATCTTGATGCACGCGTATCGCCATTGTTTAAAAAGGGGACACTTTATTGCATGGCTGTTACCTCCTTGGCTTTTCAGAGATTCTTTTTTTTTTTTTATTCTCTATTAGTACAGCCTGAAATGGAACAAACCTTCTGTCTGTTTTTATCTTCCAAATAAGATCTTTTCAACGGTGCTTCTTTGGGGGAGTCTGAAATAATTAATTCTCTCCCCTTCCATCTTTCTCAATGCATTTAATTTGAACTTTCTTAATGAAAACTCATCTCTCATAAACACTGGGTTGGCCCATTTAGCCTGTGCCTGCTCTGTCCTGCTTTGAATGATGTGTAAATAAGAGGCAATCTGGTGATGAGTTTTGCTTGTGTGGTGCGGAAGGGTGGAGAGGGAGGAGGGTTTGATGAATAGAGGCGACCAGAAAATGTACTTGATAATAACATGGCCATGATTGATGTTGTAATTCCTGAAAAATTATCATTGTGATATAATTATTTGTTTATGAACTGTGCCCCGAGACTCCCAAGTTTGTGATTATTCATGGCACAGATAAAACTCTAAAGTCAATAATTCATCAAGGGTATAATGGTTGTGTCTGGGGGGAGGGTAGGGGGTTCACAGGGATATTACATCCTGTTTCTGACACTTCCGCTGTAAATCTAAGAACTCCTTCTGTACAAGGAAGAGCCACCTCCTTACTCTCTGCTACTTTTTTTCTCCCTTAAAGTGGCTTTAGTCATTTGCATATATTATTTTTAAAACAGAAATGAGTTTTAGCCTAGAAAATTTTCAACAGAGGAACATTATCTGGGTCACTCCTATTGGTGTATCTCATGACTGCCAGTAGAGAAATGAACAGAACCAAAAAAACAACTGTGATTTGTCCCCAGGAACATCCAAGACAATCTTAACACAAATCGCTGTGATTTTGGTCTGTGAAAGGAGACAAAAGGCGGTCTACTCATTTTCAAAAAGTTGATGAGTTTGGCCTCATGATTTTTGCTTGACTTTCAAGTGGACGATTTCACATGTACATATCTGTGGTCTCGGTATCTCGCCTCAGTTCTGCTCCTGGGAAATGGCTGGTGCTGTAGTTTCTTTAATTCTTTTCCCTGCCTCAGTTTATTTACAAGAGAGGGGCCCACTGGGAATTTGCTATGGATGCATCAGGTGCTTTTATCCCAGGTTCAGTGTTCACTAGTGCGGGGGCCAGGCCTCTATTCTCCGGCAGGGCTGGGTTAAGACCTCTTGGAGGGCATGGAGAGTGTGATGAAAATGAACCATGCTTTCACAGAGACAGCCCCTTGCTCATCTTCCATGCCTAGCAAACGAGGGAACTTATTTCCTGAATCTCTTTCCCCTTGACATATGCCAGCATCACCTGAAGACTGTATACATATTGGAGGTGGAGACCTGCCTTACCAAAGATCTGTGAAAAGACCAAGGCGTTCTGGTTTGGAGGCTCAAGAGAAAAAAGCTGCTGCTAAGAAGTGATGTGTGTTTCAGGCTGAGGGCGACCGGGGGGGAAGGGAGGAGGGTTTGATGAATAGAGGCGACCAGAAAATGTACTTGATAATAACATGGCCATGATTGATGTTGTAATTCCTGAAAATTATCATTGTGATATAATTATTTGTTTATGAACTGTGCCCCGAGACTCCCAAGTTTGTGATTATTCATGGCACAGATAAAACTCTAAAGTCAATAATTCATCAAGGGTATAATGGTTGTGTCTGGGGAGGTAGGGGTTCACAGGGATATTACATCCTGTTTCTGACACTTCCGCTGTAAATCTAAGAACTCCTTCTGTACAAGGAAGAGCCACCTCCTTACTCTCTGCTACTTTTTTTCTCCCTTAAAGTGGCTTTAGTCATTTGCATATATTATTTTTAAAACAGAAATGAGTTTTAGCCTAGAAAATTTTCAACAGAGGAACATTATCTGGGTCACTCCTATTGGTGTATCTCATGACTGCCAGTAGAGAAATGAACAGAACCAAAAAAACAACTGTGATTTGTCCCCAGGAACATCCAAGACAATCTTAACACAAATCGCTGTGATTTTGGTCTGTGAAAGGAGACAAAAGGCGGTCTACTCATTTTCAAAAAGTTGATGAGTTTGGCCTCATGATTTTTGCTTGACTTTCAAGTGGACGATTTCACATGTACATATCTGTGGTCTCGGTATCTCGCCTCAGTTCTGCTCCTGGGAAATGGCTGGTGCTGTAGTTTCTTTAATTCTTTTCCCTGCCTCAGTTTATTTACAAGAGAGGGGCCCACTGGGAATTTGCTATGGATGCATCAGGTGCTTTTATCCCAGGTTCAGTGTTCACTAGTGCGGGGGCCAGGCCTCTATTCTCCGGCAGGGCTGGGTTAAGACCTCTTGGAGGGCATGGAGAGTGTGATGAAAATGAACCATGCTTTCACAGAGACAGCCCCTTGCTCATCTTCCATGCCTAGCAAACGAGGGAACTTATTTCCTGAATCTCTTTCCCCTTGACATATGCCAGCATCACCTGAAGACTGTATACATATTGGAGGTGGGAGACCTGCCTTACCAAAGATCTGTGAAAAGACCAAGGCGTTCTGGTTGATGAGAGGCTCAAGATGAAATAACAATTTGGCTTGGCTGCTAAGAAGTGATGTGTGTTTCAGGCTGTTTCAGCTCAGCATCCTGAGGAGGATCTGTGATTGGATGTAGCGACTGATCCAGGGCACTGTGTTTTAAAAGGGGCTGCTAGTGGTTGAATAGCATCCCTCAAAGAGTTGATGTCCTAACCCCCAGTGCTTCAGCATGTGGTCTGACTCCATTTCCTACAGGGTAGGGTCATGGCAGATACAATTAATAAGATGAGGTCCTATGGCAGCAAGGTAGGCCCTAATCCAATATGATTCGTGTCCTTATTGGAAGAGGAGAGAGACACACAGTAGTGAGAACTTCTTGTGATGATGCAGAGGCAGGAGGAGCTGGCCATGTGATGGGAGAGGTGGAGGTCAGAGTGATGCATCGTGGAATGGTCAGGAGTGCAGGTCCTCACCAGAATCTAGGAGAGAAGCAAGGAGCAAACTCTCCATCAGAGCCCTTCAGAAGGAATCGGTCTTTGTGACACCTTGAATTCAGACTTCAGGTCTCCAGAATTGGGAGAGAATAAATTTCTGGTGTTTGGGGCCACCCAGTTTGTGTAGTAAGCCAGCCCTAGGAAACAATATCAGGGCCTTGACAGACCCTGGTACACCCAGATGAGGGTGGTGAGGGTGGCAGAGGCATCTACCACAGTGCCATCGGATGAGCAGTGGAAAGAACAGGTGACATTTAACCTAGACATTGACTGAAGCTCTGATATCCATCTTCACAAATCTGGAAGCCACTCAGGCAGAGGGCTGGCATCCAGTCTAACCCCAGAGGGAAGATTTCAGTTCGATACCTTCTAAATCTGTTAATCCGATAGTGGACCCTTACCACTAGAATTATGGAGATGTGATTTCTACATGAGAAAGTCCCTCTTGGTTGGTAAGAGTCTTGGATGGGGCTTCCCTGGTGGTCCAGTGGGTAAAGAGTCTGCCTTGCAGTGCAAGGGGCACCAGTTCGATCCCTGGCCCGGGAAGATCCCACGTGCCACGGAGCGGCTGGACAGGTGTGTCCAATTACAAGCCAGCACTCTGGAGCGCATGTGCCCAGAGCCGGTGCTAGGCAACAAGAGATGCCGCTGCAGTGGGCCCATACAGGCCAAAGAATAAAGATGGATAAAAATAAATAAAAAATCAATAAAAGAGGCTAAAATAAAAAAAAGTGTTAGATGGTGACTGAGTTTAGATAGCTCCCTGCCTATCTGTGAGGGTACACTATTAAGTGATACCTTTTGGTGAATCTAACGTTCATTCGTCTAGTTGTCTATGGGTGGTGATGTCCAAGTTTACTAAGTCGGTTATTAACTGCTTGGGCTCTTTCCTCTCTCTCCTTTCTCTTTTTGGGATACCTAACTTACTGTTGAATACAGAATAAATAGTATTGGGGATGCACACACACACACACACACACCATCCAACCAACATTTTTTGATGGCCAACTCTGGGCCAGCCATATGGACCACCCAAGAAGGCAGGAATGAATGAACTCGCTGCTTTATCCATTTTGCCATTCCTTCTTTTGTGGAAACTCAAGCTGTCATGCCAAATCACATGGACATTTCTCACAGAATCCCTGTCTTTTGACAAGTCGTTTCATTTTCATTTTTCAGTGTGTCTTCATCTATCAGTATTCAGTAGATTTTCACTGAGCCAAGACTATTGATAAATCATTGAGCTAGGCACTGTGGGCGATACATGAAAATGAACAAGGCATGATTTGTGCCTGTGGTGAGTTTACCAGGTCAGTTCCCCTCTTCAGAATGGCTTCCTAGGAGATACAAGCAGAAGCATCTAAGGGTTAGCTTACCTTAGCATCCCAGAATTGTTTATTTTTTAATTAATTTTTAAAATTTTCACCTCTTTTTTCAAAATTTGTTTGCTTTCATCCATCTTTAGTCTTTGGCCTGTGTGGGCCTCCCATTGCAGTGGCCTCCCTTGTTGCAGAGTACTGGCTCCAGGCACATGCACTCCAGAGTGCTGGCTTGTTACTGGACACACCAGTCCAGCCGCTCCCACCGTGGCACGTGGGATCTTCCTGGGCCAGGGATCGAACTGGTGCCCCTTGCACTGCAAGGCAGACTCTCTACCCACTGGACCACCAGGGAAGCCCCAGAATTGTTTCTTAAGTCTGACAGTTGTCATCATTCTTTGGGAATCATGCTCATTAACAAGGTTTGCCTTTTTCATTATATGATATGAGGCATTAGCAAAGGTATTCTTCCTTCTCTCCCAAGTCCTTCATGCTTTCTAATTTTTGAACTTGGATAACAATCTTTTTGGCTGGAACAGACTCTCTTCTAGGCTTGAAACTATATATGATCTCTTACCTTCAATGCAATGCGTAGGCCAAATTGGTTTTAAATTGTTTTAAACATGCTCAACATAAATATGCTTTTTTGTCTAGGAGTAGGCAAGGATGGATAAGGGCTGTAATCCAAAAGGACTAAGACTAGTTTCTTTTTAAAATAATATTTTATTTGACTGCACTGAGTCTTATTTGTGGCACTCAGAATCTTTATCTGTGGCCTGTGAACTCTTAGTTGCAGCATGTGGGATCTAGTTCCCCAACCAGGGATTGAACCTGGGCCCCCTGCATTAGGAGCGTGGAGTCTTAGCCACTGGATCACCAGGGAAGTCCCCTAAGACCAGGTTTTTTTTTTTTTTTTTTTTTACGTTCAACTGAATGAGCATCTTCTCTCTTGTCCTGCCTGCTACTGTATCTAATAGTTCCTCATTGTCATTAGTCAATAAATACCGATATCAGCTGGGAAGGAGAAGAGATGCAGAGAGCTGGCCTTAGATCCCTGCTCTGTCCATCACCTGCACGCTGAAGCCTTGACAAAGTGACCTGCTGCCAGATGGGCAAGGGAGAGCTCTTGTGCTACTGGGGAGCTCAGGGCTCTGGTTTGGCGGGCAGCCCCTTGGCTGGGAAAGTGGCTGGGCTGCCCAGTTGTCAGGGGTCTGTGCCCAGAGCTCACTTCCTCCCTTTTTGGCTAAGAGATGGTCTTTATTTCATTAGTGACAGATTTTAGCAAGGATGGACACAAGTAACAGACAGGAAACTTGATGCTAAGGATGCTTGAACTTGGGTAAGAATCCAGGATTTCTACCATTTCTACTGCAGACTTTCCAAATAGCATGAGGATTTCAGTTCACCTGTCAGCATGTTTGACTTGCACTTTTCAACTCCCAACTGCTGCTGGCTCTGAATCACAGGGCTGAAGGGGGTGTCCCGAATTAAAGGGTTATGGCCAAATTTTTACCCAGAGGCTTGGTGTCAGACAAGGTTTGCCTTTTTCATTATATGATATGAGGCATTAGCAAAGGTATTCTTCCTTCTCTCCCAAGTCCTTCATGCTTTCTAATTTTTGAACTTGGATAACAATCTTTTTGGCTGGAACAGACTCTCTTCTAGGCTTGAAACTATATATGATCTCTTACCTTCAATGCAATGCGTAGGCCAAATTGGTTTTAAATTGTTTTAAACATGCTCAACATAAATATGCTTTTTTGTCTAGGAGTAGGCAAGGATGGATAAGGGCTGTAATCCAAAAGGACTAAGACTAGTTTCTTTTTAAAATAATATTTTATTTGACTGCACTGAGTCTTATTTGTGGCACTCAGAATCTTTATCTGTGGCCTGTGAACTCTTAGTTGCAGCATGTGGGATCTAGTTCCCCAACCAGGGATTGAACCTGGGCCCCCTGCATTAGGAGCGTGGAGTCTTAGCCACTGGATCACCAGGGAAGTCCCCTAAGACCAGGTTTTTTTTTTTTTTTTTTTTACGTTCAACTGAATGAGCATCTTCTCTCTTGTCCTGCCTGCTACTGTATCTAATAGTTCCTCATTGTCATTAGTCAATAAATACCGATATCAGCTGGGAAGGAGAAGAGATGCAGAGAGCTGGCCTTAGATCCCTGCTCTGTCCATCACCTGCACGCTGAAGCCTTGACAAAGTGACCTGCTGCCAGATGGGCAAGGGAGAGCTCTTGTGCTACTGGGGAGCTCAGGGCTCTGGTTTGGCGGGCAGCCCCTTGGCTGGGAAAGTGGCTGGGCTGCCCAGTTGTCAGGGGTCTGTGCCCAGAGCTCACTTCCTCCCTTTTTGGCTAAGAGATGGTCTTTATTTCATTAGTGACAGATTTTAGCAAGGATGGACACAAGTAACAGACAGGAAACTTGATGCTAAGGATGCTTGAACTTGGGTAAGAATCCAGGATTTCTACCATTTCTACTGCAGACTTTCCAAATAGCATGAGGATTTCAGTTCACCTGTCAGCATGTTTGACTTGCACTTTTCAACTCCCAACTGCTGCTGGCTCTGAATCACAGGGCTGAAGGGGGTGTCCAGAATTAAAGGGTTATGGCCAACCAGCTTTGTCATTGAGCCCTGTCAGAGGGTCAGCCCTATGTCTTGGTAGACCCTTCTGCATGCAAAGCCTTGGGAAGCTAAGCGCCAGCTCTGCCAACACCTTGAGACAGAGTGCCTCTGGTAAGCTGGCTTCAACACTCAGTGTCATGTGTTCAGGATTGTGTTTCCAGTTTCATCAGTTTATTTTCTTCTCAGTCTTGCTCTACTGTATTCTTTTGACTCCTCAAGAGCCAAAGGGAAAGATACATTTTGGCCAAGTAGATTAAGAGAAGCCGGTTTTGTATTCTCAGTCACTGTCTTCCTGTTTCCAGTTTTTAAGTACTTATTTCTCTCTCTCTCTCTCTCTCTTTCTTTTTTTTGGCCACTTCTATAGGTCTTTCATTTATTTATGTTCATCCATCTTTGTTCTTTGGCCTGTGTGGGCCACCCATCGCAGTGGCCTTTCTCGCTGCAGAGCCCTGACTCTGGGTGCATGCTCTCCAGAGCTCCGGCTCAGTAGTTGGACACATCGGTCCAGCTGCTCCGCAGCACGTGGGGTCTTTCCAGGCCAGGGATTGAACTGGCGCTCCTTGTACTGCAAGGCAGTGTCTTTACCCACTGGACCACCAGGGAATCCCAGTACTTATTTCCGGGGATCCTGAAATGGCCTAATGACGCGATCTAGGGACAACAATGACCACATTTCCGTTTCTGCCAGTCTGAAGCAATTCTCCATGAATCAGAAATACCCTCTAGTTGGCAAATTAAACTGGAGACTCAAAATAGGACATGATAGTTCCAATCGTTGGGAGCTTTTGGACAAAATAGTTACCTTTTCTTTCCCCATCCATATGTCTTCATTTTCTGGAGAGCACAGGCTTAACAGGCGACCCACCTGTATTCTTAACATTTAGATCATGGCTGAAGGTTTTTCCCTTTTCATTTATTTTTTTTGGAGTTAGCCAGCTGATCTGCCTCAAGGAGGGACAGGATGGCTGCGGACCTACCCAATAACACAGTACAGTCATGACTTACTTGGCTTATCTGGAGAAAGAAAATACATATTTAGTATAAAGAGAAGATAGAAGCAATGGAACAGTTGGTTATACATTAGCGCTTGTAATAAATGAAAATCTCGAGTGCATTTTAAATGATTAATGTATGAAGACTGTCATCACTTACTGGGCATTAATCAAGGAAAAAATGCACACTTCCTATAGTGGCTAATGTCACTGGCCTGTTGTTCAGCTTTGATAATGTGCATAGTAATGCTTATATGACAATGAATTGGGGTAGCTGAAGATTTAGGATGATTGCAAGTTTGGTGTAGTATTTGGATTAGCATCTTAATCCGTGCCTTGTCAGCCTCATCAGTACACAAGCTATGCGTTTTGTCCAAAACTAGCAAAAATACGGATGCTTAAAAAAATTTTTTTTTTCTTTTGCTTTCAATCAAGAATAATGGCCAAGGTACCTGCTTAAACAAATACTACCAGCATTCATTAGTTAGGATGGTTACATGTAAAAGAAATGATGCCAGATAGTAACAAATCCAAGAGAAGTTTATTATGAAAATGGCACCTGCGGATGAAAAATTAAGTTACATAAAGACAACCATGTATGTGACATGTATGAGAATCTACAAAAGTATAAAAAAAACCCTGTTGTAAATGAAGTATGTACATTTCTGATTTGCAGCATTATCAATGGTCAATGAAAAAAATGTTTCAAAATAAGCCAGGCACTCAGGAAGTTAGGTCCGGGTTAGCTTCACACAAAACAAATGTACCATAGCTGTCGCTTTGTAACGTTTTAATTCTTTTTATATATATATATATTGTAGAGTTGGTAACACTGCTAAGATTTTTACGAACAGAATATCCCTTTCCCCATTATTCAGCTACTTGGCACCAGTCTCCTCATAAAAGTTTTCATATATTTGTACAAGAAATAGTTAAAAACACAGACACAGTCTTCACAGGTAATGAAGTTTTTTTTTTTTTTTTTTCATTTTGTAATTTTAACACTATGGATTTAGACAGCAGCTGTGATTATCTGTTAGTTTAAATCACCAGAAATCATTCTGACACAACACAGAAACATTTATAAAAGAAAAAATAAAACAGCTGTCTAGCTGTTCTTTGTAGCTGATAGGTGCGTTCCTTTGATTGTTCAATAGCTAGAGTAGAGCTTCCAAAATTAATCTTTAAATTTCATGATTGGCCTTCTTCACCTTCTAAAACTACGTTCAATCCATATTAGCGCTTGTAATAAATGAAAATCTCGAGTGCATTTTAAATGATTAATGTATGAAGACTGTCATCACTTACTGGGCATTAATCAAGGAAAAAATGCACACTTCCTATAGTGGCTAATGTCACTGGCCTGTTGTTCAGCTTTGATAATGTGCATAGTAATGCTTATATGACAATGAATTGGGGTAGCTGAAGATTTAGGATGATTGCAAGTTTGGTGTAGTATTTGGATTAGCATCTTAATCCGTGCCTTGTCAGCCTCATCAGTACACAAGCTATGCGTTTGTCCAAAACTAGCAAAAATACGGATGCTTAAAAAAATTTTTTTTTTCTTTTGCTTTCAATCAAGAATAATGGCCAAGGTACCTGCTTAAACAAATACTACCAGCATTCATTAGTTAGGATGGTTACATGTAAAAGAAATGATGCCAGATAGTAACAAATCCAAGAGAAGTTTATTATGAAAATGGCACCTGCGGATGAAAAATTAAGTTACATAAAGACAACCATGTATGTGACATGTATGAGAATCTACAAAAGTATAAAAAGAACCCTGTTGTAAATGAAGTATGTACATTTCTGATTTGCAGCATTATCAATGGTCAATGAAAAAAATGTTTCAAAATAAGCCAGGCACTCAGGAAGTTAGGTCCGGGTTAGCTTCACACAAAACAAATGTACCATAGCTGTCGCTTTGTAACGTTTTAATTCTTTTTATATATATATATATTGTAGAGTTGGTAACACTGCTAAGATTTTTACGAACAGAATATCCCTTTCCCCATTATTCAGCTACTTGGCACCAGTCTCCTCATAAAAGTTTTCATATATTTGTACAAGAAATAGTTAAAAACACAGACACAGTCTTCACAGGTAATGAAGTTTTTTTTTTTTTTTTTTCATTTTGTAATTTTAACACTATGGATTTAGACAGCAGCTGTGATTATCTGTTAGTTTAAATCACCAGAAATCATTCTGACACAACACAGAAACATTTATAAAAGAAAAAATAAAACAGCTGTCTAGCTGTTCTTTGTAGCTGATAGGTGCGTTCCTTTGATTGTTCAATAGCTAGAGTAGAGCTTCCAAAATTAATCTTTAAATTTCATGATTGGCCTTCTTCACCTTCTAAAACTACTCAGATCCTTCAAGTAAGCACTCGCTATGAGAATTTGTGGCATTAAACTTCTTTTTTTTTGTTAACTATTCCACAGTGGTTTGGGCCCATCTCGTGGAATCAGAGGGCCTGGAGGAATCCACTCAACACAGTGATATTCAAAGGACAGCCGAGTCACTATATTAGCATTGCACGCATAAACAAATATATATGACAATTCTATAGTCCATCCCCACCCTCCCCTTTTGTTTTTAAAAAATGTCGGTTGACCTTTGAAATAATTATCTGTCTCACTGGTAAACGGCTTTATATATTGCTCCATCAGCCAACCTGGAAAGAAACCAAAGAAAAGCACCCACTGCTTATAGGTAGAGCACAAGGGACTCTGGGAATGTGAACAACTGAGGCTATATGGCGTCAATGTATTTCATACATCTGAGCATTAATTCTTCAGTGCTTTGCATGGCACTCCCGAAGAAAGAGTTGTACCCAGAATTCCATTGTGGGAAAAAAATGGCTCCATTAACCTTGAGCTAGTTAAGAGTCTTTTTATCTCTGAGAATGAAAAAAGGTTTTGGAGAAGTTGGGGTGGTGGGGAGACGAGGCAGGAAAAAGGGAAATGAGAGGGAGGGAAAGAAAGGGGAGAGGCCAGGAGACTATACACCAGCAAAAGCAACAGCAGGAAGTCTTAAAAAGTGAAAAGGAAGATTTACAGAGTAGAAGCAGCATAGGGTGACGTTACAGAGGAAGGCCACCACACAAAAACCACTAACCCCAAGAATCACTGATTCACTAGGACTGCAGGAATGGGACTGTACCACTCCAGACTAGAGATAGCACACAGAGAAGACAAAGGACCAAACAACTACGTTAGCTTAGTATATACTGCATATAGAAACACACATGGAAACTGCAATGGACTGACAGCCAAAGACACGTACACAGTGCACACGTTACAGTTCTCACATCTGTTATTAGATGCCTTAACAAACAGCTGCCAAAAATGGAGTGGAAGAAGAATTTATACTTGACAGTCATTTGGAGTGTTTGACACTACACGGATTTCTGGCAACGAAGACAAAATAGGATATTTTTTTCTTTTACTTTTTTTTTTCTTTTTTTTTAAATGTGCAGTTTTCAGTTGCAGTTATCTGTTTGAAGCTTATTTTAACCCATTCATTAGTTTTACACCGTATTGGTTCCAACCTAGAAATAAAAGAACCAAAGGGGGGAAAAAATCCATCAAATCAGTCCCCCAAAATACACTCTTCCTTTTTTTTTTTTAGCAAGAAATGAAAAAAAAAAAAAAAGAAACATGTTAAATATTTTTTCCTTCATTTACTCTGAAGTGTTACTGAAGTTGTAAAAATTAGCCTCAGTTAGACTGAGAAAAGGAAAGAAAAAAAGCTTGACAGAAGGCAGTATGTACCTAAACTGCTCCTCAAATCAGTTTGATTGAGTTTTCCAAAATCCCTTTTAAAAAGGGCTTTCCTGACCCATTAAATTTAATGTGAGGCTTTTTTTAAAATGCCCTTTAGGGATCTGAGCATTAATTCTTCAGTGCTTTGCATGGCACTCAAGAAAGAGTTGTACCCAGAATTCCATTGTGGGAAAAAAATGGCTCCATTAACCTTGAGCTAGTTAAGAGTCTTTTTATCTCTGAGAATGAAAAAAGGTTTTGGAGAAGTTGGGGTGGTGGGGAGACGAGGCAGGAAAAAGGGAAATGAGAGGGAGGGAAAGAAAGGGGAGAGGCCAGGAGACTATACACCAGCAAAAGCAACAGCAGGAAGTCTTAAAAAGTGAAAAGGAAGATTTACAGAGTAGAAGCAGCATAGGGTGACGTTACAGAGGAAGGCCACCACACAAAAACCACTAACCCCAAGAATCACTGATTCACTAGGACTGCAGGAATGGGACTGTACCACTCCAGACTAGAGATAGCACACAGAGAAGACAAAGGACCAAACAACTACGTTAGCTTAGTATATACTGCATATAGAAACACACATGGAAACTGCAATGGACTGACAGCCAAAGACACGTACACAGTGCACACGTTACAGTTCTCACATCTGTTATTAGATGCCTTAACAAACAGCTGCCAAAAATGGAGTGGAAGAAGAATTTATACTTGACAGTCATTTGGAGTGTTTGACACTACACGGATTTCTGGCAACGAAGACAAAATAGGATATTTTTTTCTTTTACTTTTTTTTTTCTTTTTTTTTTTAAATGTGCAGTTTTCAGTTGCAGTTATCTGTTTGAAGCTTATTTTAACCCATTCATTAGTTTTACACCGTATTGGTTCCAACCTAGAAATAAAAGAACCAAAGGGGGGAAAAAATCCATCAAATCAGTCCCCCAAAATACACTCTTCCTTTTTTTTTTTTAGCAAGAAATGAAAAAAAAAAAAAAAGAAACATGTTAAATATTTTTTCCTTCATTTACTCTGAAGTGTTACTGAAGTTGTAAAAATTAGCCTCAGTTAGACTGAGAAAAGGAAAGAAAAAAAGCTTGACAGAAGGCAGTATGTACCTAAACTGCTCCTCAAATCAGTTTGATTGAGTTTTCCAAAATCCCTTTTAAAAAGGGCTTTCCTGACCCATTAAATTTAATGTGAGGCTATGTTTGTTAGTTGGGAGGTAAATTTTAAGTCCTGCAGCAAACGTTAATGAGGGCTTTGTCTTAACTAACCAAGGAGACTGCAGCAATGGACTCTAGACCAGGACAGAACACACTTTTTTTCCCCCAAAACCCAGCCCAGGAGCTGCATCTTGTATGAAGACATTACAGATTAATAAATGATAGCACCATGGTTTTAGAAATTAAGTTAATGTTTCAGTAATTAACATTTAGTCCAGCTTTTTTTTTTTTTAAACATTCTAGTCACAGGCCAGAAATTAAGCTTAAGAACCCAAATTATTTTTATGTGCAAGTAAGAAAATCTTAAAATCTTAACCATAAAAAGAGAATTAAATTCTGCATAAAATTCTAAAATACTATCCCCCTATTTTCAAAGGAATTAGGAACAGAAACAAAAACGCCACCCCATTTCATTTGACTTAGTCAAACAGGGCACCTTGTGTCTGCTTGTCTCTTTCAATCTTGATCACATCAAGATCTTTACGAAGAACACCCAGTGGTTGTCACTTGAGCAATCTCTTGACCACACGACTGAGTATTCTATGGCAGAGGCATATAACACATTAAAGACATCTTAATAAAGATGCAAAGGAAAGCAAAACAACCCAACACACATCTCAGAAGAAGACAGAATGGCAGGCAACCGGTCGTCTGACCCTCTGAAGACCCAAAATAAAACATATCTTTACAGGAAAGTAGGAGTCCAGTGAAAACTCTAAACGAGGGGATGGACCGGGGACCGTCGTGGCGAGAGAAGACGCTGACCTGCTCGAATTGAAAGTGCTAGAATCAAAGGTCTAAACGAAAAGGATGCCTCCGGGCGGAGCCCCGGCAGCGCGGGGCGGCGGCGCTCAGTCTTCCTTGCGCTCCAGAGTCTGTGCCGCGTGGATGCCGTTGCTGTAGACGGGGAAGGGCAGCGTGGAGAAGAGGCCCTCGGCCGTGGTGAACACGTTGCCGGCGGGCATCTGCGTCAGGCTGGCCGCGCTCACCGCGCCGCCGAACGGTCCCGACATGTTGAGCCGGTGCACGTGGTGGTAGAGCATCTCCATGGGCGTCTTGGGGTCGAGGCCGAAGCCCGGGCTGTTAACGTCCACGAAGTTAACAGCGTGCGCGTTGGGCAGCAGGTTGCCTTGCATGGCCAGGGTCACCTCGGCGGGGGCGTAGCGGATGGTGCCTGTGGTGTAGACCCTCTGCGCGGCCGTGCTGGTGGCCGCCAGCGTCCCCGTCACCCTGTGCACCAGCGGCAGCACAACGTTGCCCGCCTGCAACCTCTGCAGCGCCTCCAGGTCCCCAGTGTACAGCAAGGAGTTGGCCGCGCCGCCGCCGCCGCCGCCCCCGCCCCCGGGGTGCTTGTCCCGCGGGGACGCCGAGAGCGGGGGCGACAGCGGATCGGAGGCGACGGGGGCCAGGGCCGCGGGGGCCGAGGCCCCGAACGGAGTCTTGCGGGTGCTGGCGGCGGCGGCGGCGGCGGCGGAAGCGCCGTCGGCGCCGGGCGGGGTGAGCACCGAGTCCGGGATGGCCACGTGCAGCCCCGCGGCCGCGGCGCCCCCTGGCGGGGACGGGAAGTGCTCGGAGCCGGGCGGCTTGGTCATGCTGTAGGGCGACTCGTTCCGGGAGATCTCCCGGTTGGGCGGGTAGTTCCAGATGCTGCTGTCGTTGTCGAAGTTGATGGGTTCCGAGATCTCCGTCTTGATCTTGAGCACCGAGGCACTGTGGGGGGACGACAGCAGCCGCGGGGGCTCCACCAGGCCGGCGTCCGGGCCGCCGGGGCTCGACGCGCTGGACAGGCGCCGGCGGCTGGCGCCGCCGCCCTTCTGCCGTTTCCGCCTCTTCTTGCGCTTCTGGTGCTTGCCGGAGGCCTGCGCGCCGGCCTCGCCCGCGCTGTCCGAGTCCTTGGCGCTGTCCGACGACAGCGACTCGCAGTTCTGCAGCCGCAGGTCCGACTCGCTCTCCACGTAGCGCTCCACCTTGATCTGCATGGGGCCCAGCGCGCCGAAGCCGCCGCCCGCGTCCTCGGCCGCCTTGGGGTTCTCGAAGTCCGAGTGCTCGAAGCTGTCGTCGCTGTCGCGGCTGTCCGGGTTGCTGGAGCTGCGGCCGTCGTCGTTGCAGTTCATGTCGTTGTCGCACGTGTTGCCGGACTTCTTGCGGTCGGGCTCCGGGTCTTCGCTGTTCTCCGACTGGTTCCCCTTCTCGTCGGACTTGGAGTTGTCATTGTCCTCTGCGTGGGGGGCGGGGAGAGGAGACCCGTGAGACCTCCGGTGAGCAGCGCCACCCCCTCCTCTCACCTGCCGCCGCGGGGGGCTTGACCCACCCTGAGCGGCTCCGCCGTCTGAATCCCTGGAGGCCTGGGCTTTCTGTGTCTTGAAGGACCTAGGTTACGGGGAGGGGGTGTGAGGGTGTGACTCAAAGCCCCCGGACCTCCAGCCCTGGCTTCGCCTGGAGGCTTGTTAGGAAAGCAGAATCCCAGGCTTCCACCCAGACCTACGGAGTCAGATCCTTCATGCCAAACAGGATCGCCAGGTGATTCTTAGGCACCTTAACGTTTGGGAAGTTCTGCAAAAATATTCAGGAAATCAGCGTGACTCGCTGGGAATAAGGTGTTCGTGGGACAGAAAAATGATGATTTGCAAGGTGACTTTCCAGAGAGGTCTGGACTTTCTACTGGCAGATATTTGCTCATTATAGAAAACCGTCTGCTCTATTCCTCGAGTTATTTTTCGTGAGAGCACTGAAGGTCATCTGATTCACTGTATGCTTTATTTATTTATTTTTTAATCATGTCTTTTCCCCCAACTGAAGTATAAACTCCCGAGGGCAGACAATTTTCTCTTTTTTTTTCATGGCTATATATTATATAAATAAGGAGCAGAGGTGGTTCTAGAGCTCTGCACTAGTAAAAACCTTCAAGTGAATGCAACTTAGGAGACAGGAAAGCAATTAAGATCCTCCTCACTTCCTTCACCACCACCCCCCCCACCCCCAGGCTATCAGGAGTAGAGGGCTATGTGGTTACAGGAGCATCTTCCTTTAAGGATGGGGATTGGGGGTGGGTGGGGCTATCATTTTAGGGAGGATAGATTTTCTCAGTAGCAGAACCTCAGAACATGTAGCGATGATGCTCTGCTATGGTGTCTTTTGATGGCAGCCTGGATAGGAACCTTGGGCAAAGCATGTAAGTTACTCTGGCTTTCATTTATTAAGCAGAAGAGTTGGGTTACAAGAAGCTTAGATTTTTTTTTTTTTTTTTGGCAGGTGTATATGCTATGAATTATGTGCCCCCTGGATCTAGGTGTGTCTGTGTAAGGGAACTAGGGACTGGAGGCAAAGTCAAATTTTCTGTTGATTTTTATGTACTCTGAAGCACTATTCAAAGTCTGCCTCCACAAATAACTAGGAATGGGAAAGCATGGATTCGGTCAGCGTAGATTCAGATAAAGTCATGGCTCACAACAGTCCAGCACCAGAAAGTCATTTACTGATGCCCTTGAATGTGTCACTTTAGAGGTTCCATCCCAGCTTGGTGAGGCTCAAAATCCCAGCTTTTGTCTGAGAGCAACAAAGATAGCCCTGCTGTCTCCTCCTGGGAAGGAAGTTGGAGCTAGCTATGGGGTTAGGGCAGGTTCTTCTCTGGGAAGGGCTGACCTTAAGTGAGCCAATCTCTCTGTACATCTGTGTGTATATATTTATATACCATAATATACCTATGTGTATGAACACATAATACAATGTGTATATATTTATACATGTTTATATAGACATATGTGTGCAGAAGTCGCTCAGTCATGTCTGAGTCTTTGACGCCATGGACTGCAGCCCACTAGACTCCCTTGTCTATGGAATTCTCCAAGAGAGAATGCTGGAGTGGGTTGCCATTCCCCTCTCCAGGGGATCTTCCCAACCCAGGGACTGAACCCAGGTCTCCTGCATTGCAGGCAGATTCTTTATTTGAGCCACGAGGGAAGCTCATGTACATGTATCTATTTATATAGTCATACCACATATATAAATGCTAGTATTGTATATATGTCCGTATATAGGGTCTACCTTTTTTTTATCATGTGTGTTGACTTCCTTCACCCCACCCCCCACCCCCAGGCTATCAGGAGTAGAGGGCTATGTGGTTACAGGAGCATCTTCCTTTAAGGATGGGGATTGGGGTGGGTGGGGCTATCATTTTAGGGAGGATAGATTTTCTCAGTAGCAGAACCTCAGAACATGTAGCGATGATGCTCTGCTATGGTGTCTTTTGATGGCAGCCTGGATAGGAACCTTGGGCAAAGCATGTAAGTTACTCTGGCTTTCATTTATTAAGCAGAAGAGTTGGGTTACAAGAAGCTTAGATTTTTTTTTTTTTTTTTGGCAGGTGTATATGCTATGAATTATGTGCCCCCTGGATCTAGGTGTGTCTGTGTAAGGGAACTAGGGACTGGAGGCAAAGTCAAATTTTCTGTTGATTTTTATGTACTCTGAAGCACTATTCAAAGTCTGCCTCCACAAATAACTAGGAATGGGAAAGCATGGATTCGGTCAGCGTAGATTCAGATAAAGTCATGGCTCACAACAGTCCAGCACCAGAAAGTCATTTACTGATGCCCTTGAATGTGTCACTTTAGAGGTTCCATCCCAGCTTGGTGAGGCTCAAAATCCCAGCTTTTGTCTGAGAGCAACAAAGATAGCCCTGCTGTCTCCTCCTGGGAAGGAAGTTGGAGCTAGCTATGGGGTTAGGGCAGGTTCTTCTCTGGGAAGGGCTGACCTTAAGTGAGCCAATCTCTCTGTACATCTGTGTGTATATATTTATATACCATAATATACCTATGTGTATGAACACATAATACAATGTGTATATATTTATACATGTTTATATAGACATATGTGTGCACGAAGTCGCTCAGTCATGTCTGAGTCTTTGCGACGCCATGGACTGCAGCCCACTAGACTCCCTTGTCTATGGAATTCTCCAAGAGAGAATGCTGGAGTGGGTTGCCATTCCCCTCTCCAGGGGATCTTCCCAACCCAGGGACTGAACCCAGGTCTCCTGCATTGCAGGCAGATTCTTTATTTGAGCCACGAGGGAAGCTCATGTACATGTATCTATTTATATAGTCATACCACATATATAAATGCTAGTATTGTATATATGTCCACACCCGTATATAGGGTCTACCTATATCTGTAGTGGTATTTAAGTATATATACATGTGTGTTGAGTAATAGCTTGTGACATATGTCATTATATAAAATTTGACCAGTTGCATTCAGATCATGGCCCTCTGGCCACTGCCCACCCCTCGTATGGGGAAAGGCAAGCCGTAACTGCAGAACATGGGAGAGGTGGTAATACCTGTAATACCTGAGGTTTCTTTAGAGTCTGACTCAGAGTCGGAGGTCTCCGAGGATTCCGACGTTTTCTCCGGCAGGTGGGGGAGCTGTGCGATGTCCATCGGCGTGTCCTTGTACTCGGGGTTGCTGCGGGGAGGGAGGCGTTCATCAGGCCTGAAGACACCCACGCGGGATGGGTTGCTTTGCACCATCCTCTTCCCCCTTCCTTGCCCCAAACTTTGGGAGTTTAGAGAGTTGGGAAGACTAAACGTCGAAATCATTTCTCAGCTTATCACAGGACTTTTATAGATGCTTGGATTGCGTGGCTGGGGTACAGGCGCACCTTGCTACAACGATGGAATACCCAAATGCGACATGAAAGCCACTGAAAAGCTTTTAAATCATCAGGTGCCAATGGGGACCAGGGAACTGTGCTGCTTGACATTGCTCGCCTCTCCCGTCTAGGGGAAGGGAGGATACGTGAAGTACCCTCAACCATTCATTCCCCTGCCTCCTGGCGTTCCCTGTCTTCCCCTGGGCTGCTAATGAGGCCATCGCATCGGTACTCTTGTCTTGGCACCTTGATGGAGCTCCTCAGCTGTTGAGATGGCTCGGAGGCTAGGAGGGGAGAGGTCACGGGGGGCAGAGCCCCCAGCGCCTGACGATCTGACAGATGCGCAGGTGCACCTTGGGCTGCATGGGTTATGGCTACTGCACTGTCAGCAGGCCCATTACAATCACCGTTGCCTCGGCTCGTGGGGTGTACACCTGCGGCTTGTTAGCTGGAAACCTGATTGCAGTGGGGAGAGTCCCCGTGTGAAAGAGGCCCTCACAGAGTGGATCAAACCCCATTTGCACAAAAGTGCTTCGGTTTTTTTCCATTTTTAATTCGGAAGAATGCCGCTCCTGGAAAAGGGAGGGTGTTTGGTCCGTGTGAGCGAGCAGTCTTCGTGAAAGGATGCTCCAAGGCCAGCCCAGCACATGAGCAGGATAGGCCACTGTCATTTGCAGGTCCACGGAGAGCCTCTTCCGTCCAAATGGAGAAGGCCTCCTCGGTTCCCCTGGTGCTATCATGGCCGGTGAGCCAGGCACCTACCGTAGAACTGGCTCCTTAGCTCATTTCTGGTGAGATTCCTGTACCAAAGAGTCACCGTTTCAGTAACTGCTCTGAAACCACTCATATCCCAGGAGGGGTTAATTCACTAAGCTAGATGATCAGGGATTTACGCCTTAGTGTGGCTTGTCAGCCATAGAGCTTTCTCTCCACGATCAGCTGAGCCGATGGGGAGGGGGGAAAGGCAGCCTTCACCCTTACACAGCGTCTGGGACTCTACCACACGTTGTGAGGGCACAGGAAGAAGAGGGGAGGAAATGACTAATTTCAGAACAGGCAACTGCAAGCCTGGGGTTGGGGGAGGCAGAAGTTAAGGGACGCTGGTCAGGAAGAGGAGCAGGAACACACTGCTTGGGGAAGAACAAAGGACAAACATGAGGAGAGAAACCGACTTCAGTCGTTGCTCTCTGACCAAGGCCAAGGCCTTTCTTGCTAGACCGCTAGACGAGCGATCTGATGCATGGCAGACTTGGGGCACTCCCCTGCCTCCTGGCGTTCCCTGTCTTCCCTGGGCTGCTAATGAGGCCATCGGGTACTCTTGTCTTGGCACCTTGATGGAGCTCCTCAGCTGTTGAGATGGCTCGGAGGCTAGGAGGGGAGAGGTCACGGGGGGCAGAGCCCCCAGCGCCTGACGATCTGACAGATGCGCAGGTGCACCTTGGGCTGCATGGGTTATGGCTACTGCACTGTCAGCAGGCCCATTACAATCACCGTTGCCTCGGCTCGTGGGGTGTACACCTGCGGCTTGTTAGCTGGAAACCTGATTGCAGTGGGGAGAGTCCCCGTGTGAAAGAGGCCCTCACAGAGTGGATCAAACCCCATTTGCACAAAAGTGCTTCGGTTTTTTTCCATTTTTAATTCGGAAGAATGCCGCTCCTGGAAAAGGGAGGGTGTTTGGTCCGTGTGAGCGAGCAGTCTTCGTGAAAGGATGCTCCAAGGCCAGCCCAGCACATGAGCAGGATAGGCCACTGTCATTTGCAGGTCCACGGAGAGCCTCTTCCGTCCAAATGGAGAAGGCCTCCTCGGTTCCCCTGGTGCTATCATGGCCGGTGAGCCAGGCACCTACCGTAGAACTGGCTCCTTAGCTCATTTCTGGTGAGATTCCTGTACCAAAGAGTCACCGTTTCAGTAACTGCTCTGAAACCACTCATATCCCAGGAGGGGTTAATTCACTAAGCTAGATGATCAGGGATTTACGCCTTAGTGTGGCTTGTCAGCCATAGAGCTTTCTCTCCACGATCAGCTGAGCCGATGGGGAGGGGGGAAAGGCAGCCTTCACCCTTACACAGCGTCTGGGACTCTACCACACGTTGTGAGGGCACAGGAAGAAGAGGGGAGGAAATGACTAATTTCAGAACAGGCAACTGCAAGCCTGGGGTTGGGGGAGGCAGAAGTTAAGGGACGCTGGTCAGGAAGAGGGAGCAGGAACACACTGCTTGGGGAAGAACAAAGGACAAACATGAGGGAGAGAAAAAACCGACTTCAGTCGTTGCTCTCTGACCAAGGCCAAGGCCTTTCTTGCTAGACCGCTAGACGAGGAGGCGATCCTGATGCATGGCAGACTTGGGGGCACTCCCCCTGCAGAAGCTCATCTATTTCATTGTCCTTTGGTCCAGGTACCATAGAGGTTTCACAAATCATGTGTCCTCCAGCTCACGGTCATCTAGTATTGAATGCAGGGCGTGTCTTCAGGTCTGTGGAAACGGATCTGGCTGGCCTTTTTGAACTGAGAGGTCAGTCTTTGGTGCCCACATGGTTTCCTTCCTCACCAGATGGAACTGGGTGGGTCAGGAGCAACAACTGCTCATGCGCCTGTACCATGTGATCCTCATCTAGACCAATAGTGTTGCTCTAGAGTAGCACAGACTGACCTCTCCTTCACCCTCCCCTTGCCCTCTGGTGGTAGAGTAGAAAGGAAGTCATGAGGCTGATGAGACCGTAAGAAAGATGCACATGGGAAGAAATCTCCCTGAGTCAGATACACAAGTATGGGATAACTTCAGCGCCCTAGGGTTTCGCAGCTGAGGCACAACCAGCTTTCAGTCTACGGTGTCCCTGCTATTAATGTCCACTTTTTAACAAATATTTATTTTTATTATTTGTTTGGCTGTACTGGGTCTTTGGGCACACGGGATCTTTAGTTGCGGCATGGACCACCAGACCACTAGGGAAGTCCCGGTGCTGTCTCATTTTTAATAAATAATGGATCTCCCGGGCACACCACCAGTGTTGCCTAGCCAATGCACATCAGTGCCGCAAAACCTGATTCTATTTTCTCTTTGGCATGTGACTTTTTATAACTCCTGCATTGTTTAGAGCGAATATTCCATACACCTCTAAGTAGATGATTTCCCTGAAAGCCGAGTACATTTTGAGTGCATCACAAACACAGGTGACAGACTGCCTGAAAAGCAGGCTTTGGAGAAAGCTGCATTAAATACCCCTCGTTTTACCTTTAGAAAGGAGTCATGTAGAGTAGAAGAGGTCAAAAAAAAGAAAAAGCAGACGAATGAAGACTCTTCTAAGTGGTGCCCATTAAAGGCCTCTCTAGAGCAATAATCGTTAGCGTCTGATTGATACACCATCGGAAGCAAGCACATCAAGTCCTCCCCAATGGAGGCGACCACACTCTGCTGGGTCGCCGTGCTGATGAGCCATGTGTCCGCATCCCAGTCTCAAAAGAAAAATGGGATTCGGGTACTCGGCTCTCCTCGTCAGGCCACACGTTGGCCCTGCCTGGTGGCTTTCAGCCAAGAGAAACCAAAGACTGGAATGACCGTGGTGGGAGGGAACCAGGCTGGATGTGTGAAGGGCTTCATGGCAGGACTGGTGAAAAAAGCCTCAGACAGCTTGTCCCCACACCCCCACCCCAGCTGGTAGACCCCAGGAGCAACAACTGCTCATGCGCCTGTACCATGTGATCCTCATCTAGACCAATAGTGTTGCTCTAGAGTAGCACAGACTGACCTCTCCTTCACCCTCCCCTTGCCCTCTGGTGGTAGAGTAGAAAGGAAGTCATGAGGCTGATGAGACCGTAAGAAAGATGCACATGGGAAGAAATCTCCCTGAGTCAGATACACAAGTATGGGATAACTTCAGCGCCCTAGGGTTTCGCAGCTGAGGCACAACCAGCTTTCAGTCTCGGTGTCCCTGCTATTAATGTCCACTTTTTAACAAATATTTATTTTTATTATTTGTTTGGCTGTACTGGGTCTTTGGGCACACGGGATCTTTAGTTGCGGCATGGACCACCAGACCACTAGGGAAGTCCCGGTGCTGTCTCATTTTTAATAAATAATGGATCTCCCGGGCACACCACCAGTGTTGCCTAGCCAATGCACATCAGTGCCGCAAAACCTGATTCTATTTTCTCTTTGGCATGTGACTTTTTATAACTCCTGCATTGTTTAGAGCGAATATTCCATACACCTCTAAGTAGATGATTTCCCTGAAAGCCGAGTACATTTTGAGTGCATCACAAACACAGGTGACAGACTGCCTGAAAAGCAGGCTTTGGAGAAAGCTGCATTAAATACCCCTCGTTTTACCTTTAGAAAGGAGTCATGTAGAGTAGAAGAGGTCAAAAAAAAGAAAAAGCAGACGAATGAAGACTCTTCTAAGTGGTGCCCATTAAAGGCCTCTCTAGAGCAATAATCGTTAGCGTCTGATTGATACACCATCGGAAGCAAGCACATCAAGTCCTCCCCAATGGAGGCGACCACACTCTGCTGGGTCGCCGTGCTGATGAGCCATGTGTCCGCATCCCAGTCTCAAAAGAAAAATGGGATTCGGGTACTCGGCTCTCCTCGTCAGGCCACACGTTGGCCCTGCCTGGTGGCTTTCAGCCAAGAGAAACCAAAGACTGGAATGACCGTGGTGGGAGGGAACCAGGCTGGATGTGTAAAGGGGCTTCATGGCAGGACTGGTGAAAAAGCCTCAGACAGCTTGTCCCCACACCCCACCCCAGCTGGTAGACCCCTGGGCTCTCCATCTTGGTTTCTGGGGGGGCCAGTCCACAGTCAGCACGTAGATGAGTGGGGGGCGCTGAGCTTGACTGCATTCACGGATATAAGTTTGAGGACCCATTAAAGTAGCGGTCACACTTGCCTGAGATCACCGAGCAGGCGAAAGGAGACACCTTCATTTTTACACTGACATTGTCTCCAGTCCAGCAAAGTGACTCACTTTGCTTCCTCAAACTTGAACGCTCTCTGTGTAATACGCTGAGGGCTTCCAAGGGATGGGGTACAGGAGGAAGGTCATGAACGCTGCCACTTCTTCCCCACCCCTTTTCATAATTTTCACAAGGGTTGGAGTGCCAGGAGTAAGAGAATATGGGGAGGAAGGAGATGCTGTTTGAAAGTTTCCACTGGAGGCGCAGGCCTGTATTCTTTATCTGGCCTGCACATTTGGGAGGAAGCCAAAGCCACTTCGGCAAAGCTGCCCAAATGTTGGCAGACCAAGAACTATGGAACATGTCACACATCTGCCCTGGCAGTCCCTACTGACATAACCTTGCTCTTTTCCCGTGTCTCTGAACCTGGTGGAAAGAAGAGCAGAATGTTCATATAATTCCACACCAGATACTGTCCAAAGACAATACAGCACAGCAGCGCTTAACCACTGGGCTTTGTTTTCAAACCAAGAAGGAAATGAGGAAGAATTTAAAAGTATACCTCAAAAATACCGATGTTTATTTTTTGATGGAAAACTCCTTAAGTGGTGCCCATTAAAGGCCTCTCTAGAGCAATAATCGTTAGCGTCTGATTGATACACCATCGAAGCAAGCACATCAAGTCCTCCCCAATGGAGGCGACCACACTCTGCTGGGTCGCCGTGCTGATGAGCCATGTGTCCGCATCCCAGTCTCAAAAGAAAAATGGGATTCGGGTACTCGGCTCTCCTCGTCAGGCCACACGTTGGCCCTGCCTGGTGGCTTTCAGCCAAGAGAAACCAAAGACTGGAATGACCGTGGTGGGAGGGAACCAGGCTGGATGTGTGAAGGGCTTCATGGCAGGACTGGTGAAAAAAGCCTCAGACAGCTTGTCCCCACACCCCCACCCCAGCTGGTAGACCCCCTGGGCTCTCCATCTTGGTTTCTGGGGGGGCCAGTCCACAGTCAGCACGTAGATGAGTGGGGGGCGCTGAGCTTGACTGCATTCACGGATATAAGTTTGAGGACCCATTAAAGTAGCGGTCACACTTGCCTGAGATCACCGAGCAGGCGAAAGGAGACACCTTCATTTTTACACTGACATTGTCTCCAGTCCAGCAAAGTGACTCACTTTGCTTCCTCAAACTTGAACGCTCTCTGTGTAATACGCTGAGGGCTTCCAAGGGATGGGGTACAGGAGGAAGGTCATGAACGCTGCCACTTCTTCCCCACCCCTTTTCATAATTTTCACAAGGGTTGGAGTGCCAGGAGTAAGAGAATATGGGGAGGAAGGAGATGCTGTTTGAAAGTTTCCACTGGAGGCGCAGGCCTGTATTCTTTATCTGGCCTGCACATTTGGGAGGAAGCCAAAGCCACTTCGGCAAAGCTGCCCAAATGTTGGCAGACCAAGAACTATGGAACATGTCACACATCTGCCCTGGCAGTCCCTACTGACATAACCTTGCTCTTTTCCCGTGTCTCTGAACCTGGTGGAAAGAAGAGCAGAATGTTCATATAATTCCACACCAGATACTGTCCAAAGACAATACAGCACAGCAGCGCTTAACCACTGGGCTTTGTTTTCAAACCAAGAAGGAAATGAGGAAGAATTTAAAAGTATACCTCAGAAGATAATTCACCCAGATGATGTTCTTCTCATTTGCGTTCTTGGCGTTGATGGCTATGGTGGCACTAGACTGGATCCAAATATAGCCTCCATTCTTCTGCATCCAGCGATAGTACTTGGTCACACACTGGCCCTTATTCAGCACTGGGGAAGAAGAAAACAGGAGGCATTGCGTATGAAGGCTGGGATGTAATGATGAGCATCTCTACACAATCTGAAGCTTAGAAAGGGGAAGTCTCGCACCCAGTCAGGGGTCCCTCCTCCCCGCCCCGTATGCTTAATGCCGAATCCCATTAGTAGGACAAATAAAATCACCAATTCAGTGGAGCAGCAGCTCCAGAGCTAGGGTGACGAGCGTTTGTAGCAAGACTTGATTCCATTTGGGGCAGTCATGGCGTGAAAGGAAGGCTAACAAGACTGCAAATCTTTTTGGCTCACAAAACACTTAATGCAGCGTGCGTGTTGTCAGTGGAGGGCTTGACGTCAGATGGGACCAAAGGCAAATTTGGATGTGATTTATGCATGGCTTTGAGGTAGTCCTTCTCCCGACTGCAATTCTAGATATCTGAATGGCTCAAAGATGTCTTTGTCCCCTCCTCTGTCTTTGATCATTTCACCTCAGTGCAAACAGTCTCAACCTGGGTCCTTAGACGTCTGTTCCTTTTGGTCCTGTTGAACAGAATTTATAGTATGAACTAAATCTGACTTGGGTCAGTGGGGAGATTCTGGGGAGAATTTGCTGGACGTTTGGAACAAAACACATCCCCTCAGCAAGTCAGAAAGGCCGGCTGAAGGGAGGCAGCCTGTATTCTTTATCTGGCCTGCACATTTGGGAGGAAGCCAAAGCCACTTCGGCAAAGCTGCCCAAATGTTGGCAGACCAAGAACTATGGAACATGTCACACATCTGCCCTGGCAGTCCCTACTGACATAACCTTGCTCTTTTCCCGTGTCTCTGAACCTGGTGGAAAGAAGAGCAGAATGTTCATATAATTCCACACCAGATACTGTCCAAAGACAATACAGCACAGCAGCGCTTAACCACTGGGCTTTGTTTTCAAACCAAGAAGGAAATGAGGAAGAATTTAAAAGTATACCTCAGAAGATAATTCACCCAGATGATGTTCTTCTCATTTGCGTTCTTGGCGTTGATGGCTATGGTGGCACTAGACTGGATCCAAATATAGCCTCCATTCTTCTGCATCCAGCGATAGTACTTGGTCACACACTGGCCCTTATTCAGCACTGGGGAAGAAGAAAACAGGAGGCATTGCGTATGAAGGCTGGGATGTAATGATGAGCATCTCTACACAATCTGAAGCTTAGAAATGGGAAGTCTCGCACCCAGTCAGGGTCCCTCCTCCCCGCCCGTATGCTTAATGCCGAATCCCATTAGTAGGACAAATAAAATCACCAATTCAGTGGAGCAGCAGCTCCAGAGCTAGGGTGACGAGCGTTTGTAGCAAGACTTGATTCCATTTGGGGCAGTCATGGCGTGAAAGGAAGGCTAACAAGACTGCAAATCTTTTTGGCTCACAAAACACTTAATGCAGCGTGCGTGTTGTCAGTGGAGGGCTTGACGTCAGATGGGACCAAAGGCAAATTTGGATGTGATTTATGCATGGCTTTGAGGTAGTCCTTCTCCCGACTGCAATTCTAGATATCTGAATGGCTCTAAAGATGTCTTTGTCCCCCTCCTCTGTCTTTGATCATTTCACCTCAGTGCAAACAGTCTCAACCTGGGTCCTTAGACGTCTGTTCCTTTTGGTCCTGTTGAACAGAATTTATAGTATGAACTAAATCTGACTTGGGTCAGTGGGGAGATTCTGGGGAGAATTTGCTGGACGTTTGGAACAAAACACATCCCCTCAGCAAGTCAGAAAGGCCGGCTGAAGGGAGGCACGGGCTTGAC